>VXAL01002716.1:155144-291096 GCA_013399475.1 Chauna torquata
TTTTTTTTGTCTAAAATGTTGTTTGTCATTCTCTTCTCTGAACATTCACCTCATGCTTTAGGTAATCTTTGGGCATAAAAGCAAAATTTAGGGAAAGGACGAAGTGTGTCAGCTAAAGCTTTGAATTCTTTTGCCTTCAGAGGCAGTATCAATTCAGGTAATATCAACTCTTAAGTGCTGCTTCAGAATTGTTTCTGGCGCTAATACACAGATGTTCCCAATGAAGGATTAATCTGTTCCCAACCTGGCACACTGCTAGCACTGCAAAGCTCTTTGCATGTGCTTGTAAATGAGGCTGCGCTGAACAGCCATTTTTTTTTTTTTTCCTCCAAAGGTAAGAGCGTTCTTCTGGCTCCTCTGGATGGACATACCACTTGGGCACACAGGGAGGTCACTCAGAGCCTGACTTTGAACTCCTGGGAATAACTCCGCTGACTATGCTGGAGTTCAATAGGCAGGGAAGCTGCTATCTACTGAACACTTCACCTATCGGTGCTGTTATCAGTACCACACAAGTTAATTACACGTTATGGCATTTACCATGTGCAGTCAACTATGTCAAGAAACCTGAGCTAGCAAGCATGAAATGGTGCAGTCTTCCAGCACTGGTATCTCTGTACCAGTCTATGCAAGAAGATAAATCTTCCCAACAACTTTCAGTCAGAGCATCCTAGAAGATAAACTCAGCTACACACTGGAGGAAGAAATCCCATTTCAAAGCTGGAGAGTAAAATAACCTGGAGTGACAGTGAGTTGTTCCAGTTCTGTGAAACGTCACCACTAGGAATTTTGTGTCCTGTCAGTTCCTTGCACAGCTTTGGGATCTGCTAACACAGAGTCCCCCCTTAACAGATGCTATTATGTGCTAAGGACCTTGTGCAAGCAGCATAAAAGCCTACGCCTGTGCTGAGACTGAGTACAGGTGTGCCTCCATGCCATTTCAACGGGAAGCAAGACAACTCAGCTCCGTCTGTCATTACCCAAGGTAACATTGTGTAGAAAAACTGACAGAACTATAAAGCGATGCAGGGTGTTCACTTTCCTTGCAGCAAAGATGTGGCAATGCAGCACTCTGGGGGCTAAATTCTCCAGTTTGCTGGCATTAGTTAGCATCACTGACAATAAGGAAACTGCTTTAACAGAAACTGCCTCTCTATCTAAGGATGCTACGCTAGTTGCTCAGATTCAACAAAGCACATACATGTACATTTAAGCTTTAACAGTACACTGGGATTTGTTTCTATTCAGCAAATGTATATGTGGATGCACGAACACAAAATAGCCTTAAGTCAGCAAGTGAACCTATCCACCTTAAAAAAGTAACACGACCCAACCCTAGAACTGATTTAGCCTTTCCCCAGTGGTAACAAATTTTTGCCTGTGTGATTTGGTGCTCCATTTATCCCATACACGTTTGCCTGTCAGTTCAGACAAGATCTGTAGGTAGAAATTCCTACAACCCTTTCTTGTATCCTTAAACCAGCTGTTACGATAGGCTCTCTTTCAAAGCACAGCCAAATTCTCTCTGGTGTTGCTGGCACTACAGATCTTGTATGCAGCTACAGCACACAGTGTTGAGTGCCTTACCCAGGCCTTGCCTGTCTGCCATAATTCATGCAACTGAGTCAATGGGCTTGAGGCAAACCAGCAAAGCTCATGCAAATGCCTAAAATTAAGCATGAGCTCAAGTACTCTACTAAGCCAGGGCCTTTCTCAGGAATGATAAATGTGAAAAGCACGGAAAAGTAGGGTGAGTCCATGTGGCTTAAAGACATAAGAAAGTACTTCTTCCAACCACATCAGGCAAAGTATTTGCATACATTACAGTGGCCTCTGGAGTAATACTCTTCTAATGCACATTATTGGTCAAAAAAAAAAAAAAAGCAACAACATGGGAGCATGCATTTGAGATAAATACAACAGGTGGTCTTACAAGGGTAATTTCTTTGCAGTTAACCCAATTAACTCCTATTTCTGAGTCCAGCTTTCAAAATACCCTCTGCACTGAATGGTGCTTGTGAACTTTATGACTGTAAAGATGAATTCTGAGCTTATGAAGATACCCTCCTACCTTGTGCAAGTGGCGGCATAACTAAAGCCTTGCCAAACAGATAAATTCAGAATGATTCTGCAGAATTCATCCTTTTGCAAGCTAAACAGTTTCAAAACAACATGGGAAGAGAATATGGACTTTCCCTTGTTGGATATGAGAAACCTCATCAGCTTAGCAGAAGTAAATTCTTACTAACAGCCCATTTAGTCCTACCACTAACTGCTAATTCAGCTAAAGACAGCAGCTGGAGGTATCAGGGTGACAAATTCAAGTCAGGAGTCCTAGTGGAGCTGAGAATCTGGACTCAGATCGTCTGACAAATAAACCGACGAGTACATACGTGCCAACAGCATGCAGCATTCCAACAGAATGTAGCGCATCTTGGGGCCATCCATATGTTCCACCATATGTCCACGAGGAGTAGGGTCCAGAATCACAGTCTCTGGAAAGGGTAGGTCTCCCAGGCTCTCAAGATACCAGCCAGGATCCCAGTTTTGCTGTATTATTTGGTGTGCAAGCACCTGTATTCCCTCCGACAAACTAGTGATTTTAGCTCAGAGGGTAAATATGGAACATAACCAGCTGTTCGCTGATTCAGAACCTGGCTCTGACAAGGCAAGTTTTACTAGGGAAGAAAAGGTTGCTCTGGGCTGTGTTTCTTCAGAGCCAGTTCAACCTCTGTGCATTAACCACAAAGAAGCTGCAGCAACAGAGATGTTACCATGTAAAACAGCGGTACTGATGAACATCTAGAAACGGACTGGATTTTAATAGCTTGGCATACGGAAATACAAGTTTGGACTCAGTAAAAGACAGGTTGCTATATTATGTCTTCTATTCTGCTTTTCACTTACATTTTTCTGGGGCCAATTAGCTGCAGCATATTTTCACATTTCAGTCCTACCTTATCGCTGTCTACGGTATTCTGTGACGTCCTGGATGCAATGGAAATGGTGTCAGGTTGACTGCTGCCATCTCCTTGGCTGTCTGCATCATCTACTCCATCTCTGCAAAAGACATAATAGCGACACAACCATGCTTACTTAATGCAGCACCTTGGAATGTGCACAACTTTATAGGTGGATTTGAGAAGTGCCAAATCAGCATGCCAGAGCTGGTTTTGCGCTAAAATTACCTCACTGATACAGCCCATGTTGTTGAGTAGCTTGTAATTTAAAATGATGTCACCCTCAGCCATAGGGTTGGGATTAGCACATAATCACAACGTTTGTTGCTGGAAACAGGATGGCCGTTGCCTGTGTATTTACAGCATAGAAGACTCTGGTGTTCAGAAATATCTCTGTAATGAGGGTGTTAGGCAGAATTTTTCCTTAAATTAGATTTCTCCCTTAACCAAAACCATACAGCCCAGGCTATATGTGGCACAGAAGGAAGGGGCATTTCTCTTGTCTCACAGGAACCACATTTTCAGGAATTTAATATTAAGCCATAAAGATGATATCCAAACAAACATGAATAATGACAGTATAGAGCTCTATGAGTCTACCTCTATAAGTCTGCCAGCAGAGGGTATTTTCTTCCTCTCGCAGTTCTCCTAAATTTTTATTGGTCTTCCAAAATAAACATTTAAATAATACAAAATACAATAAAATATAAGTTAAAAAATTAAAAAATTAAGATCCCTGTTCTGCACTAGAAAGCTCTTAAATTGGTGCATGTCCCCAGGAAGAAAGGTCTGTTTCTCTGTGTTGCTACAGATCTCCTAGGTGACCTTGCTTACTCACTCTTTGGATACCTCTGTAATAAAGCCTGCAGTATGAGAGTGGTTACATGATAATATTTGATGAGGAAGGGGAGATGCTCAGATTATAAGCAGCTTTTGGGAATGCCAGCCTGTCAACTGAAGAACAATCCATTTTATGTAATTTTTATTTAATCCAGGATTGAAAAATGTTGACCAAAAAAAATTTAATATTATTTCCCACGCTGAAATGAATTTGTATTTGATGATGAAACACAGATTCTCCACTCTAGTAATATATTGTCATGACCAGCTATGATTTTCATTGTCAAACAGTTCAAAATGCCAAGCAGGAAAAAAAATCTGTTAATATTCAAATGTGAAGACGTAATTTCTACTTTGGCAAAGAAACATAACCTTGGACTCTGAAGAATTTTTACTGTTTATTTCTCTCTGATACTTCAGAATACTAAAATAAAACACCTTTGTATGGATATCACAGAAAAGCTACTTTTGCCAAGACAACATATAAAAAGAAAATATGATGAAAACTACTTTTAACTATAGTAAGAAAACGCAAGTGAATCCTGTAAAAAGCTGACAGACACTACATTGCTGTTGGTTGACAAATCTCTAGTGATTTCACGCTGTATGGAGCGACTGAGGTTACCTTCTACTGTTGTTTCGCTGCTTTGCTGGTGTCTTGGGGAGCTGAATTGGCTCTTTCAGAGCTCCTTTCAGATGGATAATCCTTTCTTGAATGACTTCCCGGATATTTTTGATCCATTCCTGTTTTGTTTCAATACTGGATGCCTAAAGTTCCACAAGGCAGAAAGACAGACACTTTATCACACTCCCAGTTTGTCACCTCCTGTGTAGAAGAATCGTGGTTGGCTGGTGGAAATGCATGATTAACTGTTTCTCCTCTCTGCTGTATTGTTCTAGCTGTTGGAATACCTGGTAACCCTAGGAGAACTGAGGGTATTTTACCAGACCTACTTGGCAAGCAACAGCAAAGCAGCTAAGCTCTGGATAAATATATTTAATGCTAGCAATACAGCACACTCTGTGGAGGGGAAATAGGTTACCAGTGCACAGCGGGATTTCCTCAGACTAAATAACTACCACATTAATTTTTCGTTTGAAAATCACTTGACGGAAATGGCTGTTAGCCCTGGAGGGCTGAGGAAAATGTTGACAAGCCCAGCGGCACAGGACTAAGAGAATTACACCTCCTAGCTAAACACCCTGAGACGTGCCCTGTGTTGGTGTGCAGCTGCTCAACCCAGATTGCAAGAGACGCAATTTCAGCAAGGCTGCACAACTGCACTGTCTTTACTCATACTGCGCGGCCTTGGAGCTGAATTGTTCCTAACCCAGGCATGACCCCGCTGACAGACATGGAAGCCATGTGAATATGAGGACTGAAGAAACTGACCTGCTGTTTAGGGCTCCCAAGGCCTCAACTAGCAGCTCTAAAGGCAAAGAAAACAAGTGAGAAAAAGACTTACTTTCAGCACTGTTTTATTGTCTGAGGATGGTGTTCGTCCAGACCACAAAGCAAATTTACAGGGATCTCCTTCAACATGTTCAGTCACTCCCAGTTCTGAGGTCTAGTGTGGAGGAAAGATTATGAGAGATTTCATATAAACGAAGCCTCATGAGTCCAGAAAACTTTACATTTGTAGGGAGAAGTTGGGGAGGCAGGGATGGATAAGGGAGTGAGATCTTGTCTCTGCTTTGCTACACACAGATAAAAGACACAGAAAACTGTCAGGGGATGGCAAAAAAGAATGAATGGTTTGAGTGATCCTCCTTGCATTTCCCACCCACCCACCACATCTCACTCTCTTAAACCTCTCCAGACTCACTGTGAGTTTAGCTTCCCACAGGGCCTGAGCCAGCCCCTCCAGGTGGCATGAGCATCCCCAATCCAAGATGGGGACATGTAAGCCATCCCCCAAACTCTACCTCTACCTACAGGAAATGCAACACCCAGAATATTTCTTTGCAGCCACACCTACCAGTAACTTGTTCTTGTAAACATATTTTGTGTGTCCTGAAGAATCTTTGATCTCTTTGCTAAACACCAAAGAGATTTCAAAGAGAAACAAATGCCTCTCACGGCCTTTCCGAATTAGAGACTTGGGATCCCACACTTGGAAGGAATCCTGAAGGATCAGCTCTCCTTGGACATCCAGGTTCTCATCAAACCCTAAATAGAGCAGACAAAACACATTGGCTAGTTTTTATTCTTGGGGCTGGTAATGGCCAGAAACATCAGAGCAAGGAGGACTTGGAATAAAAGGGTCCTTCTCTTTTTTACACATATTCTGAAAGGACATTAATGGGCATTTACTGCCCCAGTGAAAATATTTTTTCTCTTTTGTCTACTGCCAAGATGTAATTATTTCACCAGTGCCAAATATGTCATATGTGCTAAATGAGACTGCTGCTAAGAGTAGCAGCAATTACTTAAAGATAAATATTATAAAACTTTTGGTGATGGTTACTGTACACAGAACTGCAATGCAAGGAATCTTATGCATGTCACTGCAACTTCAGAGAAATGTACAATGCAGTGGCTAGAAGTAGCCCATCATACCGTGATGCCCTTGAGCACGCTAACCCAACCTCCAAGGGCCTGTCTGAGCCCACAGCAGTGGGCTAGGAGAGCTACATTTGTAAGAGCAAATCAGTATGTTGTCTGAAACAGGCTCTCCAGGAGCAGATCCAGATCTTCCAAGCTGCATATCAGAAAGCTTCACAGCGCTGAGGATCACAGGATGCCCTCCATGTGACTTGGAGGCCTGAGGGAAAAGGGAGGGCTGGGGACAAGTGGTGGAAGCAAGGTGCCCTCCCTGCTGCTATCTCAGCAGCCCAGGGGTTGCACTTCTCTCCAGAGCTGGGCACAGCTCCACTACCAGCACAGCCTGCTGTTGCTCATGCCAGATCGCCCTGGGAGAGCAGCAAGCAGCCCTGGTCCCTGCTCCAGACACTCAGAGATAACATTTTATTCAGAATACAACTTCCCATGTGCTACTGTACTCTAACAAAGTCACCCCTGCTTCTTTATTATTGTGTGGTGCTGCTCATCTCAAGGGGACAGATTATCCAAGATCTATGTTGGAAAACCAGACTCTGCAGTGAAAATCATCTTCACTGTGTTCCTACCTACATTGGGTCAATTTCCCCCCCAGCAATCTTAATCACCTGGTCTTAATGTGCTGCTTAGCTACTGGCACCTTTTCCTTTTTCTTGCCTGTTTTAGTACTCTTCTTATTTCCTGGTTATGACTCAAGCCAGGCGGGAAATGATTTTCCCATGCCAAGAAAATTTTTGAGAGACAATAAAGCATCTCTGTCCAGATTAAAATTTTCAAATTTCAGAAATACTCTACACATTAAAAAGCCAATGAAAGACTTAAATTTGGGGCAATCACAGTATTTTTTCTGTAATTTTGAAATACTTTTTTTTATGATACTTTTTTTCTTCGGGCTGGGCTGATTATACTAATATTTTGAAACACAAGCTGTTTTGACTCAGAAAACCAGAACTTTTTTTTCTGAAATGTTGATACAGTATTTAGAAATGTTTTCATCCAATAATCATTACAGCTGTGAGCAGCTAAATTGATACTGTTTCAGAAGGTATTTTTGTTTCAGTAAGTAGAATTTTCAGCAAATATATACATAGTGTATGTTTACATATATGCACACACATGTATATGTACATATATAAATACATATGCACCACATATGCATATATTACATACGTAAATATTTTATACATAAAATATAAATACATAAAATTCCAAAACTTCCTAGCCAGTCTCCAAGACTTCGAGAAATTTCAGAAGGAGCTAGGAAGTTCTTGAAAATGATGATCATCCAACAGTACCGCTACAGTCAACCTGTGCTAATGTTCTAAACAAGTTACAAGAAGGCTTTATTCACCCCCAAGTCCCTTAGCTGCCCCAGCCACCCATCCATCTGTACCTTCCAGCATGCTGACATGCATTGCATCATTGGCCTTCTTGGGGACACTGAGCATCACTTCCAGACCATCTTTGAGTTCCCCTTTGCCTTCCTCACAGCAGGTTAGCAGTTCCTAAGAAGCAACAGAACACTTGTAAGCAAACTCTGACCAACGTGCTAGCTTTATCTCAGATCATGTTTCTTGGTACATAGAGCACAAAGCTGCAACCACATTGCTAACAGTGACAGGAGAAAGCACAACTGCATCAAAACCCATTGTGGATGCTGGCAAATAGTGGTGATCAAATGAGAATGACTATAAAGCAAGATGACACAAGGTGCTATTGAATGAGATGGCACTCTAAGGGTTTCTGAGGATTTATGCCCATGTTCCATCTACACCAGCTGGGGAGCAGGACCACAGCCTGCTCCAGCAGCACCTGTCAGCTGCACAGGGCAGGCAGTGCTGGCAGGGTGCTGTGCCCAGAGCAGGCAGGTCCCTTCTGTGAAGAGTCACCTGAGGAGAAGCCCAAAGAGTGGTGACTGAAGGGGTGTTTTAGCCATCCCAATAGCTCTGGTTTGCGCAGTGCAGGCTTGCTGTCCCACAGCACTCGGAAGGCTGTGGTAAGCCTGTCATTTCAGTAAACTGGTACGAAGCACAGATTTGTCAACACACTGAATGTACCCAGTAAGTGCCTTGCTAGTACTGTGTACCACTCCTTTTGTACATACACAGGAAGCTCTAAAGAGTTGCAAGTATTGTCTATGGTCCTAGCTTGTCAAGGTCAGAATCTGTCTCTTCCATTATCCCCCAGATATTTTTTCTTCTCTGCTTTTCTGGTTTAGGAGTGAACAGCAGCTGGTTAAGTTAGATCTAAAATTCACCTATTCACAAGATATTGCAAAAACCTGTAACTAATTTACAACAAACCTACAAAGTTTGTTTTTTTTTTTTAATGGGAAATGTTAATACTTCATTTGAAAGTTGTTTGCTTTGCATATGAAGGTTTTCCCTGTTTTTCAAACACAAAAGTGTCAGTTCCCAAACAGAATCTAATGCCAGTGAAGGAATCTTGGTGAAGAATCCTTTCCCAAAGTTCACGACTGCTGTCACTGAAGCCTTTAATCAAAATATTATATCACAAACTTAGCAAGAAGAAAAGGAAAGTAAAACTATTCTGTCATCCCTTCAATCTCCCTTTCCCAGTTTTTGTTTTTCAAGGTTACATCCACCTGGATACCCCAAAGACCATCACTTTTTTGCTGTTTGCTTTTTCTTTCTGTGAGTATTTTTCTTTAAAATATGCAACCTGATTTCACGCTTTGTCGCCATGCTCAAGCCTGGGTAGTAGGAGCAGTAGCTAAGCAGTAGCTGCTTACAGATTATGAACAGCTTGATGATACAGCTCCTTTAAGAATAAAAGTTAACTCGTTACAACTGTGAACTGCTCTGCGTGAGCTGATTTGGGCAGCTTATTAAGGTACCTTCAATAGGAGTTGGTATTTTGTGATCCTCTGGACAGGCTTGATTAAATAAGAAGAGATGGAGTTGGCCAGACCATGCCTTTGCTGAATTTCCTAGAAGAGAGAGAAACAGCAGTCAGTCATGGAAAACTGTTAACCCCCTGCCAGACAGAACCACCCATAACTAACTTCAGCTCTGTATCTCTGCATTTGCTTGTTTAGCTTTTTAAATCTCTTCAAGCTCACATGCAAATATCAGTGTGGTTTCAGAGAGGTTGGCAATAAACTGCAGTGTCCCCCTAAGGCCATTCAAACTGCAGGAGCACTGTGCAAGTTGAGCTAAGGCTATGCTGAGTAAAATACACAGGCTTTCATTTAAATATGACTTATCTGTCATGCCAACTGGTTTCTCTTAGCTATGAAGGCTGAAAGCAGAGTTTTAACATTCAATTAAAATGGAGTGACATTAAATTAAATCATACAAGTAGGATGCAATTTAGCTGTCTAAACATAAGCAGCTAGTACCATCTGAGAGCCCTGGGGTAGCTGAAATATCCACATGGGAGTAACAGGGCTGATAGTGCTGACAGACCTATGCTGTTCTGAGGCGGCAGCTGGGGGCGAGGAGAGAGACCCTTATGATTCCTCTTATAGCACTGAATACTTATGTATTTCAGCCAAAATGTCTGTGCTGATCACTGTGATGTGCTCATGAACTTCTGGAGACATCACAGATAGGTGCCTGGTGAGGTCTGCAAAGGGCCCAGCTGCCTCCCTCCAACTGGTCCCAGTGGGAGCTCCTGAAAATTCCACAAGACCCTACCGCAGATAGGATGAAGATGAAGGGGGAAGAGCTGCCAAGAACAGAGATTCTCTTTCTGTATACAGTCTGATTTTCTGCTGAATACTAGGAAGTGGGTTTTTTTTGTTTTTTGTTTTTTGTTTTTTTTTTTAAGCTCTAGTGCATATGCTGAGGTGCAAAAATAGCCACTTTTCACAAAAGGTGCCAATAGAAGGTGTTGGATTTTGGTTTTGTACTAGGCTTTTTTTTTTTTTTTGAAATAAATACTTGGTGCCTTGAACAAGAAACAAAAGGAAAGGGGGTCTGTGTGGGGGTTAGTGGAGTTTGCATGAAGCTGAGTCATGGCTGGCTCCAAACAGGGACAGTGTCTGCAGAGCACGTGGCTCGGACTCAATTAGTAACCGCGTGAGCCAGCAAGGCTTCGGCCACATCTGTGAACTTCCTGGAGCTGGCTAGGTATGCTTGTTTTTGTAGGTTCTAAATAATTAATTCAGTGCTACTCCTTCCCCCCAGCTCTCTGAGCAGCAGGGTGTGCTCACAGCAAGATGCCTCCCCCTTGGGCACCCCTTGCTCTGCCAGGATGCTCCCCAGTCACACTGTGCAGAGGTAGAGTAGGTTGGTGGAATAACAGATGTCCCTGCTGCATGGGAACCTACAGCTGGAAAGCAACAGCACAGCTACATGGCAATCAGACAAATACACTGCTGGAAAGGGACATACTCCCTGCAGCTCTTCCCTCTGGTCCCTGAAGTCTTGGAGTAAGACAGCATCCTGCTGGACTGTTTCTTGGGTTGGCCTTGTAACAAGCGGAGAGGTCCAGGCTTACTGTGGGTGGAAGTGGGAACTGGAGAGGTCCGTGCAGGGTACAGCATGGTAGTGCACACCTTTCCCACACACCTCTAAGTGCTGTGAAACGCAGAGATACCCGAACTAGCTTTGAAGCAGGCTAGCCACAGAGCTCTGTGCACTCTACTTTGCTCTGCTTCTTGTTTAAAGCAAGCTTAGTTCGTGTTACAGTGCACGATGGCTCACCATTAGACACAGCTCAAGCTACTACTTGGGTTGAAAAGTGTCCCAGGGGCCTGGGAGAAAAGAAGGTGTGTGACAGGCACCATGTGCTGGCAGCTGTCTTGCACCCAGCTGAGCTACAGAACAGGATCAACATGTAGTCTCACATGTAATGACAGCAGCCCAGACAAACATCAAAAATAACCTCTGCATAGGGCAGCAGAGGACCTTACAGAGGGCCTTGGATGGACAACATGGAGACAGGAATACTTAAATACAATTTCATACCATAAGTATTGCTGAATTTACCATCTAAAGGAGACGAAGTGCCCAGATTTTGTATCAAATGTCTAAAGGGAGTCTACTGCAGTTATCAAAGAGTAAGCACAGTAGTTCTATTTTCCTACATAATTTGTACCTAAGATAACCATACCAACAACTTTTGAATTTTATAAGCAAAGCAAGATCTGTAGGGAGGGAAGATAGTCATCTTTATCTTTTATTAGACTAAAGCTATAGGATAAACTAGGCAAGTTTGACAAACGAGAGCTTGTGCATAACTTTCTACCTCTATCAGCTGCTCTAAGACGAGATACTACTTTTCTCTACATATATGGCTTCACTTATGTTCTCAGAACACCCCAGCTACAACAGCATTGCTGCTAATTCTCTTCACAGTTTCAAACGAGATATGTCACTTATCTTTGCTCCTTCCCCTGATTAGCTAACCCTTATAAGGAGCCCTGAAGCTGCAAATTTTCCATGGACTTGAAGGGTTCAGTCAGACTGCTGGGACTGCTTGTTTTCGTCTCAAATGTAGCTTTATATGATGGTTTAAGCAATCTGAGGGGTTGTACACTTGTGATCTTCAAGCAGGCTTCTTACTGAGGGGTATTATTCTAGATAACTCTCCCTCCTCATCAGGGTGTTTTGGGAAATTCCAGGTCCTGTCTGGAAAAAAAGAACCAGACATTTTCTCTGTATTCCTCGGGCCAGACTGTCCCCTCTCCTGTCACTTGACCACTGCCACTCGAAGATCAAGATAAGAAGGATCTACAGTTACTTTGCACTACCTTAGTCACTCAGTCTGAGGGCCTAGAGTAGTTTTTGGGAATAACCTGCTTTCCCATTTTGCAACAAGCATCACAGGGTAGCCCAGCACAATTCCCGCCAATGAAAGGAAAACATCTCCCCTTGCAAAACAGGAGATGCTGGCACACGAATATTCACTATTAAGCAACATCAAGGTTTCTAGCCCATATACAGAACTGGAGTGGAAAAGCTTAGCAGAGGAAATGCTTTTAACCTGTGCAAACACCACTTACAGACACCTAAGGAGGCTCACCCCTCCGTGATTCACTAACCAGTATGAACCATTCAACAGGCTCAAGCGCCACCTCCTGGAAAATCCATTTTGGTTCAATTCTACTTACAACATTTGGTAACAAGGGAAAAAATCAAGTCAAAAGAAAAATGTGTTCGTCGATTTTCTTCTGGCTCACATGAGCTCTTTCAGTGTTGAGTTTAATTGAAATGCTCTGATCAACAGTGCAGACAAAACCCAGAGGAGATGATTCATGTCAGCTGCCAACCACATCACAGGTTGGATCCTGCTGAGGGTTACATTTGTAAAAGGATTTTCAGTGCTTTGGAAGAGAGACATTAGTTTTTGTTTTATTTTTTTCTCAGAAAGACAATTACTTAAAGCTATAAGCTAGCAGACAAGCATAGCAAAATGGACAAAGTTCCAAAAATTGGAGGGAAAGCTTTGTTTAAAAGTACCAAAAAACTTCAGTGATTTTTTCTCGGTCTACAAAACTGGGATTGAAGCCTGCATATGTTTATCACCAGGTGTATTGCTTGTAAGAGAAACAGTCTAATTGCAGGCAATGGAGTCCCTTACTAGCATGATGAGGCAAATGTTTACTAGAGTGGGTAAGATTTGCAGAACAGGAGGACAGGATCTTGTTTGGGACTTAGGGATTTGAGGTCATAAAATATAATGGGATTTGCTTTTCATTTTACCACTAAACCCGGAAGCAGAGAGTATATCTAAACCAGATCTTTAGAAATGATTGGGTCTGAAAAATGCATGAAGGTTCCCATAAGAACTCCTGTCTTCATTAAAAATGACTTGCCACACTGATGAAGATCACACATCACACTACAGCCTATCAGTTTTCACAGCATGTGGTATCTGCAATGGAACGGAAAACCCAAATGCCAAGGCAAAAAAAAGAATCTGTTGCTCAGATGTAAAGAGAAGGTGTTTCAACTGTGGTATGTGTGCTGAAGGAAAATGGCAATGGCTGCTTACATCAAAGAAAGTCCCTGCATGTTCCAGGATGAGCTGGCTGGAGTCAGGCTTGTTTTTGCAGTAGGTAACATACATCTGAAATTTATCTGCCTGTGAAAACAAACATCAAGGGAAAAGCAAGATAAGCTATTTTTCTGATCTCACAGTCCCTCATTAAGGCTTACCAGGACAAATACAAGTGACAAACCCTCACCTCTCAAAGCAACATGAGAAATATGAATTAAGAACCTAAGCCTTAGAGGCAATTCATACCTTACTTGAGCAGTTCTGAGGGGGATGAGCTGCACCACGTAACAGCTATGGGAGGCTTTCTTTAACAAGTGTAACAGAGGGAAGGCCTAAAACTTTAATTCAGCTGAAAAATCATTTCTGAGAGCTCTGATGAGGTTACACAGGTTGGATCCAAAAGTCAGAAGGTCTCAAATCCCAGTCATGAAGCGTTGGCTCTATCACCTACTTGCAGATAAAGCCAGCATGGAAACTTCACTCACCTAGCTTAAACTGGCTTGAGCCAACACTTTCATCTTAAGACTGGCCCAGATTTGTGATGCCTGGCTCACACTTGCCTTTCCTACCTTGGTTCAGACTTTAATGGCTCAAACTTTACATTGTGCTAACAGTGTTTTGCATTTCATTTCCTAATCTATTTATTTTTAAGAGGAAATTAAAAGCATCTGTGCAGTCCTGCCTTAGAGCAGTTTCATATTACTTAACACTGGTCTCAGGGAGAGGCAGGCAGGCAGAGGAGGACGGCCTCCTTTGATTACTATTGCTTTTTTGATACCAGGTATCTAAATAACAGGACCTTGCAACTGGGCAGGCAGTTTTGCATGTATGTCTATAAGCATACACACAGCTCTGGACAAGCACTGTTGCTGAGGTGATGTGGTACTATCTTAAAAGTACCACAAAGCTTTTGCACAGAATGTTATGTAAATGTGTCCATCTGTCATAAATGTGTAACCTCTTCTTTGTAAACAATATTTCTGAATCCATTCCATCAGTATTTGTGTCATGTTTTCAGATTAAAAGCCCATTTGAAATCATCCAAGCATGCTCATTTTTCTGGTAAGTCAAAAAGTTCCATGATGACTTTGAAAATACCAATTCCCAATTTTAAAATATGAATAAAACCAGCAGAGAAAACATGAAGAAGGCTGACTTGCCTGGTAAATATTTTAAAAAGAGAACAGTTTTCATATAGATAAATTACCGTAGCCAATTCCTGGAGCCTTCTATGCCCATGAAGACTCTTAGCATCAAGATTTCAAAGTCCAGCTGGAAATTTTCCTGGCAGTGGGTAATGCAATGAGAGAGTACAGTGACTCAGCAATTTGACACTCATTTCTGAAGGAAAATGTTGATCAAAGATGATGTTCATGCCTTTGTAAAGGTCTCATGCATGACTAAAATTCTCTAAGGAGGGTAGATTATGATTTTAAATGTTCATCCATGCAGGGCCCTTTGCAAAGGAATGAATGTCACCCTTAAAGACAGATTTGGTTTGACAAAGTCCTTTTGAACAGGTTGTTGAACCAGCAGAGGTAAGCACTGTGCTGGTCAGTGCAGGACAAAGAGCGGGGCTCTGGAAAGCCTTCACATCACTCCTCAAGAGAAGAGTTAAGGAAGGAAGTTTTCACCTTGAGAGAGTGAAGGAGGAAGCAGTCCTCATTCCACATAAGCCGAATTATCACCAAGCATGTAACCCTTGCACCAATTCTCAGCTTGTTTCTGTCTGTGCTGGAGAAATTAATGTGAATAAATAAAGAAAAGAAGCAGCCTTATTACCCAGGTGACGAAGCAGTGACCCACATCCTCAGGCAGCTGTTCGTATTTCTCGAGTTCTTTCAGAAAAATGCTGAAAAAAGACACCGATGTAATTAGTTACAATCAAATATCCAGGAGAAACAGAATGACCAATGAGTTGATCAGTGTTAATGATCAATACTTCTATCTCGATTGCGAGGTTAATCAAGTGTGCTGCCAGTGCAGAAAGTGTGTCTTGCCTCTTGTCCTGTCCCTAAGCACCACTGAAAAGACTTCATTTCCTCAACTGTAAAGCTGAAGAAATATGCCTGCTACCTCAGAGCCCCATTCTTCCTCAAATGGAAGATATGCAAAGCACAAATACAGTGCTGTGAGATGGAAAGCACATATAGGACTATAAGCGTTGGTATAACAGGACTTCAACATTGTTAATCAGCTGTAGGCAAAGTTTAAAGAAAGATGCAATTCATTTTTGTAAAAGAAAAAAACAAGAAATCAAACATTATTTTCCAAATCTGGATCAATTACTTTACACTCCAGTGTGCATTCTACTGCACGCATCCATGGTGGACACCACGCAGATGCATAAGTATACACATGCTTTTGGTTTCCTTAGTCAGGAAGCATCAACAGAAATGTTAGGAAAACCTACTTGTTATGAAAGTCATATATCTCCTGAATATTGCCAAAGATGATGTGTTCTTTATTAAGGATCCCAGCGGGTATTTCTTCCACTCCACTTGTCATTTCCCAAAGGTAAGTCTGGAAGACACCAGCAATTCTTAGCTTTAAGAATAAATGCAGTGAAAAAGAATAGATCTCCTTGTTTTGTTGCCAAAGGCACAGGCTGACAAGGGAACTATGCACTTTGTGATTAAACAAACAGGGTAAAAAAACAGATGTTGCAGTGTCACAAAAAGCTCTCCAGAGAAATTCAAAGTGCCGACACTGAGAAGTCGTCTGAGGAAAAAGCAAAAACATGCCAATAGCACCTGTCTTTGCTGTCCAACTGATGGTGTCCAAGAACTGCAGGCAGACACAGTTGAAAGACAAGCTGGATTTGCCACTTCAGTAGCATTAGACACATAAAAATCTATTTCAAACTGCAGGAATGTGAAATCTGACACATTTCACTGAAAAACACTCTGCTTTTTGCCCTGAATATCAGAGTCTCCTTCAGAACCACCCTGCTGCAGAGATAGGTAAGCTATTTGACAGTGCAAATCCAGCTCTTCCTCTAGTTTGAGGTGATCCCTAGCTTGAGATGATCCAAAGTAAGAGATTTGAATTCTTAAGGAAATGCTCCATGACTGAAAAAAGACTAAAACCCAATAAATTTCAGGTCAACTCGCGAACATACTGCTCTTTACTGAGTCCCAGGACATTGCTCTTACTCTCTGCAGGGATGAGCACAGCTTTGCAGTTAAAGGCACACTCAGATGTCCCCAGGGGTGTGCAGACATTTACACTTACATCGGGAGCACAGGGCACAGTTCTGCCAGTGGGAGACAGGCTCCCTCCACCCTCACCCAGCTCCCACCACCTGCAGGACACGGCTCTGTAGTCAGCCACCAACAGTGGGTACCCTCACACCACCACCACCACAAAGGCTATCATGTCCTTCCTAAAAATACTGGAGACTCCTCAGGCCATAACTTACCTCTAAACATTCATGTAAGTCCCTGACATAAGCTTTTTCCGTCTGAAGCAGCTCAGCCATAATGAATCTGGAAAAAGAAAGTATTTCAGGCGCTTTGGGCATTACAGGCATTGTAAAGAGAAAACACAACATTCTTCTGTTGTCTTCATGAACCAATGTACTTCCACTCTGAACCTTCAGCTGCCTCACTTTGCCTGTTTCAGCTCCACAAATGAAATATCACTTAATACTCTAGTCCTTTGTAGGATTATTTTCTAAATAACTTTTCTGCATAAAATTCTATTAAGTTGTATTTCTGCAACCTTGAGGCATGATTTACTATCTACATGCTGAGCTTTAGCAGTCAACCAATTCTCAGCAATTTTTTTTTCCCCCATGAGAAAAGACTTGAGATTCCCTGACAACACTTGCAACTTCACTAATATGCAATTAGAAGTCACCCTGAAACTTGAATTTCAGTGGCAATACTGATGGAGTTGGGAGACACCACTAGTTTGAAGAGGCTACAACAGCTTGGTATCTGACTGGAGATAATCCAAACAGCTGGGAAGCCCAACAACCACATTTGTAGCGCCTCAGGCTGGGCATCTCAATGCCAATGTTCAAATGCTCAATGTTTTGAAAATGTGCCACAGGAGGACCAAGTATAAGTACTGTCCCCTGAAGGAGAAATGGTTTCTTATCAAGGTTGTCCAGAGTAGTGACTACTTCAGAGGGATGAGAAGGATCATACATACAAATGCTTTCCAGGATATCCTCACACAAAATTTAAGGCAAAATATTATAAAATCAAAGAATTTCTAGATTAAAGTGCAACAAGCACTCTCCCAATATTTCCACTAGTATGAAATATTTCCAGCTCTCTCTGTTTTACACCCACTGAAATTTGAACCTAAACTTCAAGTGAAATCTTGGATGACTGAAACCCAGTTAACTTCCCTGGACATCAACAGAGTTTAAATAATACCTAGACAAGGATGCTTTTTATTTTTTTTCTGTTCATTTTCTTGTCACATACAGCCAGGAAGAAATCATGACAATGAGTATCTCCATGACATCAGGGTCTAATCGAAGTGCTCAACTCACTCCTTTCCAAAAGTAACTTCTGATTAAAAACAAAAGAAATTCAAACTGTATGTTCTGATATTCTCTCACCTACAAGTCACAACTTTTGCTCTACACCTGTACACATATCTCAATCGCTCCACAGCTGGAAGGAGTTATAAGGCTGTCAGTCCATTCTGGTCATGCAAATATCATAGAATTGCTTTTAGATAATATGTAATGGCACACTGAGAGTTTTGGGACATACTCTTTCTTTCTGGCTGACTTTCTTTTTTCTTCATTAACTTCATGATTTGCATCTCGCAGCTTTACCTCCCGGTCTGAAAGACTTGCTGGAATAATATCTAGTTCTAGGTCCTTGTTATCCTAGAAAAAGTAACAGTACAGATTTTAAGTTCATTGTAACCCTACTGTTGTGAAAAATGCAGCATGTTCATGAGATTAAATGGATAAGAAGGGACAAAAGTAAGATAAAGATGCCAGTGTAAGAAAGAAGGAAATTCAAAGAGGTTTAGAAAAACTACAGTGAGAGGGCAGAAGAAGAGAAGGTGAGAGAGAAATCTTAAAAAAAAACCTAAAACAAACAAAAACAAACAAAAAACACTATGAAATTTTTTATAGTCTCTGCTGTTACTTCTATCTAGGAATACACATTAATGACAAAAGTCTAAATTTTACCTTACTCCTTTCACATCTAAATTCATTTCCTAGTACCAGACATCACAAATAGTCTGAAAAAGTAGGGCACTACCTAAAAAGAGCCCAGAAAAAATTCCAACTTCTAAAGCCTTCTGCCATGGAAATACCTTTCCAGAAAGTGATCAGTAACTTTGTGTAAACCAGAGACCATACAAGGAACAGTACATTTAAGTTATCTTGAGGGTGTGAAGAAATTCATTCATCTTTCTTTGATGCTTTATTTTGAAGGATGGTTGACCAAAAGGTTTTTAAGTATTTCTGCTTCTGACAGGCCCCTGATACTGTGGCCAGCGAATAACAGGAGGTTCTTATCACCCTATTTCACCTAAAAGAGCTCAGAGATGAGGTTGGTGATCGATTTTTCATTTAGTTAAAGGATGAGTGATTGGAAACTTACAGTCAAAGCAGTTTGATTCAGCATAATTGTGTGGGAGTAATATTTATGGCTTATGCTAAAATTAATACAGACTTTTATTCAAATAAAGTTTCCCCCTCCTTCATAGTAGCTGTATAGTCTTCTGGAGAATGATGCAAACATTTGTTTAGAAAGTCTTTCTGACCTTCAACTGTCTCCTCCTCATATCACTGATATGCCACAAAAAAACGTCTTTCTCTTCAGAAAGAACAGTTCTGAGATTGACTAGATTTTGAGGTGTTCTGATAGACACACGATAACCTGCAGCATTCATTCTGTAGCCTTCACTTCCCTCTGTGACTTTCAGCTTTGGTATAAAACCTCAGCAGGACACGGACTTACAGTACCTCTGTATTGATTCCAAGGGCTTTTTCCAGGGTGTAGCGGTATTTCCCCATCCTGAGAGAGAAGTCACGGTAGCGTTTGTCAACGGTGGTGACCCACTTCCTGATTTCAGTGGCATGTATATGTCCTTTTTCTACAAAGCTGTCAGCCAGCTGGATGAGGAGCTTCACTTTCTCCTTTGTTTGCTGCCCAAAATATGGTCCTCAGTTATGTTACATTACTATTATTTCCTTTGCTTTTAATTCACACAGCAGTCAGAAACAGCTCACAGTTTTATATACATCATTAAACTTCATCTTATGCAGAATCAGATGCTTTAAACTTTGCCCAGTTAAACATGAAAGGAATGACGTTTTTATAAGGACACTTATGAAGCTGCAGGACACACAAAAAGTCAAGTATTTGAAACCACACACACAAACACATAAGGAAAACATGTTGGAAGTTAGAGACATCTCCTTCCCATAATCAAAAACTTATTTTTGTGAGCCTTGGAGTAGAAGACAGGATTTAAAAATCACACCTCATAAAATACAGCAAATTACTCTGAATCTGTATCTAGGTGGTTCTGCAGACCTGTGCAGGCAGGTCATTAATACACCGTGTATCAGTCCAGGAAGTGAGTTTAAATTGCTGCTCTCTGCTTCAGAAACAAACAGAATTTAAATCCAAATTTCTAGTCCATTATAAAATCCCCAATCAGTATTGTAGTTCCAGTTGGAGCATTATGAAGTAAAAGATGAACTCCAAAACACACATTAAAAGCCCCCAAACCTTCCAGAGGTCTTTTCTGTTCCATTTGGGCTCTGACTGCCCCTTAGTCATCATGGTTTTCCACACTGAGGAACTTTGTGCAATTGTGGCACAAAGGAGCTAGTGATAAATTTTAGCTTAGATTCCAAGTCTATCCCAGCAATTGAAGGTGCCTGAATGCTACGTTTAAGCCAACTCAAGTCCAAAATGCTTATAAAAAGAGTTATCAGCTGTACAGATTGAACTCCAGCTGTAACACACATGTTAATCCTCAAAAGCAAAAGGTGAATCAGTCGTACCCCTAGAGATACTGGCGAGCTGCTTTTCAGAGATGAGGAGAACTTTCCCCTCTGTCGGAAGCGAGACATGCTATCAGGTACTTGACATTATCAGCAATCTGGCCACAAATGGACAAGCACGTCAGACCAGTGTTTTCTTGAATTTAGTTTTGTGTTTGAAACCTGTTAGAAATTTTACCAACAAAATAAATTAACCGCAGAATCAGAGGCCGTCTTAACAAATTAAGTGAGCACTTAAGCAAGGCTAGGTATGGGGGAGTAAAAAATCTCACTTCCTGTCATATTTAAAGGGTGTTTCATTCCCAAAAGCTACTGGTGTTTTTGCTGTCCAAACATTTGGTTTGGCCAAAAAGGAATTGGGATCAGGAAGGCTTTCAGTTACAGCTTAATTTGAGAATAACATCATCTGGGAGTTACTTGCATTTACCAGATTGCACGTGGCCCTGGAAATATTCTAGGTCAGCAGTAGGAGAGTGATTTACTAGAGCCCTAGGGAGCAGGACTAGATGCGTCAGTGTACAGAGCAGCCAGTAACGGTCAGTAAGGAACAAGGTATAAAACTTAATTCTAGGCTAAATCATGAGTAGAAATAGTTTGGAAAATTCAGGATGAATTGGGATTATTCTGATCCAAATTAAATGATAAATTGGAATGACTGCAGGCATGCTGATGGTTAGAGGACAGAAGTTCTGTTAAAAGAATGTTGTGTGGGTCCTGTCTGATTAAATTAACTTCCATCTACTGCTACTTATCTCCCATTTTCACAAATGTGCAAACTCAGGAAAAAGGAAAGGGACAAGAAGAACATAAAGTCTGTGAATCAAACCCATGCAAGCATGGACAGCCTAATGAGGAATTTAAGGATTACAGAAGATCAATTTCAGGACACAGTGAAATGAAGGTACATCATACCAAAGCTGTGGTCATGCTGCAGTCTGACTTTACAATTCAGATCCTTATCAGTGACTGTTAATACCCCTGTGGATTCATGGTTTGTGAATTACCTATGGCTTGAATTAATTTGTCTGAAGCAGACCCAATCACTCTTCCTCTGTAAACCCCACCAGATTTCTCAGAATTGCTCCGTATAAATTAATAGATTCTTGGTAATGCAGCTTTGTATTAAAAAATGCTCACCCTGGAGTTTACAAACCCATTTATTTAAAGCATTTCATTGGAATCAGTGGAACATTTCTAGTAAGATAAATTATAGTCCATGATCAGTCCAGCTGGAATTAATCAAACAAATTGAGGTTGTAATCACAGAATGGTTGGAAGGGGTTGGAGGTTGGAAGGGACCTCTGGAAGTCACCTGATCCAACCTCCTCGCTCAGGCAGAGCCACCTAGCGCAGGTTGCCCAGGACAGCTGAAGATCTCCAAGGAGGCAGACTCCACAATCTCTCTGGGCAACCTGTGCCAGCGCTACATCACTGGCACAGTATAGAAGTGCTTCCTGATGTTCAGATGGAACCTCCTGTGTTCCAGTTTGTGCCCATTGCCTCTTGTCCTGTCCCTGGGCACCACCGAAAAGAGCCTGGCTCTGTCTCATTGCATCCTCCCTTCAGACGTTTATATACACTGATGAGATCCCCACCCTTAGCTTCTTCTTCTCCAGGCTAAGAAAAAGGGAATCCAGGATGACCATGGGTATATTTAGAAGCTACAGGTCAATTAGGCACTCTATATCATTCTTGTATGATTGTCTGAGGACAGAATTTGGGTACGTCTCATTAGGTTGCTGTGTTGTATAAGCAAATGCACATTCTCTTCATTCTGATCACAGCAAAATGCTCCATAACCTGTACAGACCAAGGGGCAGAAAACCTCATTTTTGTGCCTATGTCTTGCTAAAACTGAAAGGTCACAGTTCCCAAAAGACATTTTTATCTTTTGGGCTAGGAATGTCAGAAGGAAAATAGAAAATCAGGAGAATATAATTACAGAGATTTAAGGCATTGGAAGGACCATAAGTAAACATAGACTAAGGCAGATGCCACAATTAGACTAATGCCATTCTTTACCTTTGCAGGTACTCTGAATTCCCCATATTCCTTCAGGAGTTCCTGAGTTTCTTCTGCTGATTCCCCTGTGGAGTTGTGAGTAGAGAGGTAATATTCGCCTGTTTCTTGGATCCAGTCTAAGGCCTGTGAATGTCAAAAACAACCAAAGGAAAAACAAAACAAATAGTCTTTGTATTTCAAGAACTAATCCTCTGATGAAAAATCTGCCAAATAAAGGGAAAACTGGGACATAATACTGTGTGTATTAAAACATTTTCTAGGAACACATAAAAAGAACACAGTAATTAAAGCAGGTGGGAGAGGATACAAAAGGTGCTGCATGTTTCCTAGGAGAAAAAGGAGTGTAGGGAATTCATCCTACATACAGAAAAATCTGAACAGAGGGAAATCAAATTTCTCACTCAATAAGGGCTCAATAAAACAAGTTTGCTCTAATATTTATTTTCAAACAGACGAACAAATCCTGAAATGAATATGACCTGGTAAAAATACTGAGTTTTGTTGTTGGGCTTGGGAATTTTCTTAAATTGTTATAAAAACGTATATTTGACATGTATTCAAAAGTTACAATTTTTAAATACAACTTGGGATTGCAATAGGAACCCCACACAGAGGCATGACATGGATACAAGGAATATTTGCACGCTGCCAGGACAGAAAGACAAAGAGGGGCTTTTACACTACCTGCTTAGCACTGCGCTCAAAGACAACATACTGTTGGCACTGATCTAATCTCCGCTTCTTCAGGGTCCAGAAGTGAAGGACCCGGTTCTCCCTCTGCAGCAACTCGCTCAGAATGGCTGTTGGGCAAAGGAACTGCATGATTAGTGATTCTGTGAACTCATAAGCCATAAAAAGCTGAATTTACTCACTCTGCCTGGACCACAGTCCCAAGGACAGAGCCCCTGAGATCGTGCTTCTTAAAAACAGGTATTGATTCAAAGGGACTGCTTTAAATAAATAATAACAACAACAACAACAATAATAAGGTGCAGTTGCAGGGCTATCTGGTAAAGAAGGAGATGCTAGAACAGAGTTTGGGATTTACCCCAGTAAATAACATTGGGGTACATGACTTCTAGCCCTTTTGTTCTCTTTTGTTGCTGATTTTAGGAGTCTGGTACTGGCTGACATATAAGAATAGGAGTTGCCCTTTCACTGCCTTGTCTGTTGTTCTGGCCACAGGCTACCCAGCACTTGGCACCAAAGCATGCTGTCTCGTGCACAGCTCATCATGATTAAACGTAATCAGAGCTAAGCCCCCAGTTTGACATACCTGGTAAGGTTTCTTGTACGGCTGTGCTGCCTGGGGACTTTCTGTGAGCTCCCTGTGCAGTTACTGCTGGGCTAGGATTTGGGGTTGGGGCCTGGTATTGATCCTCTAAACTCTTTTTCTGTGTGAAGGGGATGTAGCAGACACTCAGGCTCAGGAACAGATCTGCAGGAGACCTGCAGCTCCTTGGGGTCTAGGACATACGTGTTCTCCTTTGAAACCCAAGGGTGCTCAGCAAGACTATATCAATTTGACAAAAGGGTCTGATTTAACTCAAAACAAGCACCATGGGTTTAACTGAAAGATTACATGCACAGAAACTGCAAGATATTTATACTATATCACTGACATAAACCTCAGTTAAACCTGTGTTTTCTAATTCAACCATGCTAAGTCATGAGCGGCTGGCAGCCCTGCGGCTCATGCTGGGCACTCCTGGGTATGGAGCCCAGGTCCAGCACCGCAGCCCCTTCCCTTAGCATCAAAGTGCGGCATCCACTAGAGGGGGCTTAGGCACACGCAGTCTGAGCAGCAGCCACACTATTTTGTATTAAAACACTGAGTCCAGCTTGTCAATCCCTTACAGTGAGTTATGGTCATTTACAGCACCCTGTAAATAATCTCTCTTACCTGAAGCCATTTCTGAATATACTGATATTCATCCACTGCTCACGTATCCACTCTGGTGGCAGCAAGCAGATTTGGATGCATCCCCATTTACAAGTCTGATGCTTATTATGGTCAAAAAATTTGTAATCCTTAAGTTAATTGCAAAACCTAGCCCAGTCCCTGCTGGGGACAATAGGAATTTTGTCTGAATGACAAAATTAACTGAACACTTGTCACGGGTGTTTCAGAGCAGGACACTGTGTTAGTAGTTTGTGCCAAATAAAGCCAACTTTGTTCCATATTAATGACTTTACTTTAGAAGCACAATAGATGATCTACTAAATAGTGCTTTTATTCTGAAGTGTCTACTTCAAAGATTTTCTGTGGATAGACTCATCAAGCAAGAGAATTACACACCTAGCTTACAAAAAGACTAACATACAAGCTGATTTCTAAATATGTGAGCACTTTCAAACAAGCTCAGTGAGGAATACTCACAACCTTATATCAAGTGCATATTTAGGGACTTCTGAATCAGGGTTTAAGTAATTTTCCCATGATTGTCAACTGTGGGAAACAAAAGTCCAGAACAACCACAAAATATTTGACACTGTAGCAGGGAAAAAATGGACCAAAGTCAAATTAACTCTGCAGAACTGGTATCGACAGAAAGGAAGAAAAATAAGCTTCTTAGTAGCACCATTTCCATTTTCTGTGTATAACCAAGGTTCCAATTCCTCCCACATATATAATGGCTGCTCTGCTATTAACCTCTTTCTGCAGCTTGTAAGCCAGTCAAAAATAATAATAAAAAGCTTTGTTTCTGTAGATTCGCTTTGCTCATTCTTATCAGTATCTTGCAGCATTGCTAGGCACAGGTTAACAACTGTTTAATTAAGCAGAGAAGTGGAAACATTTCAAACATCTCAGATGTATCAGCTGATAGTAAACAGTGCTCTTCTGACGAAAGGAAACTAACTATAGGCAGATACTTTTGCTGGTGGTTTTTTGATGTGGTAGGGTGATTCCAGGGACAAAAAACGCTGCAGATCCATTCTAGGGCCAAACAAGCATGGTGTTCATTTTTTTCAGTGCTCAGCAGCAGTGGGATGCATCTAGACCTTGTGTGGACTCTCTTGACAAGGGAAGCCAGACAGAGCCCATGTTTCAAAGCCCTTTCCTTTATTCTCCACCATCACTTGCAATAGCAAAGTTTTGCATAAGAACTTAGCAGAGGAGGGATCACCTTCTCAGAGGCCTCACTACCACTGCTAACAGTGCCAGGCATACGTGTCATTTTAGTGACAGCAGATGGCAAAACTTAAGGTACCTTCCCAGCAAGCACAAACTTTATGATGACAACAACTTAGAACTTAGCAGAGGAGGAAGCAAAGAAAACCTCTGATGCTGTCATTGCATCAGTGCACCAACCTTTCACTTGCTGCTCAGGCCCCCTTGTATGGCTTGCTACTCCAGGCATGCTAACATTGTTCCTGTGGATGTACTTGAGGAATACCTCGGCGTTCCTTCGTGCCAAAGTGCAGGCCTAAGAAAAACAGCCACCACCAAAAAGAGTTAGTAAAGATAAGCAAAGAAAGCAAAAGGGACTCAAGGGAGCTCTCTGCTTATTTTGCAGGGAGAAGTTCTCTTTCATATGGGAACATGGGAGCTTCAGCTAAGAGTCAACAAACCCAGCTAATAAACTAACAGCCTCATGAATGTATTAAAATACACAAGTCATTTTGAATTCTGTGGCTGATTTTACATCTTAAGGCAAAGTAATGACAATAATCAAGCAACTGGCTGTAAAGAGCTAGTACCTCACATACATTTTCAATCTAACCAACACTAACCCCTCTCTCAAGAAGAGTACTCATTGCTTCCAAAAGTGTGCAGTCTAGAGGCATTGTTTATTAAGCCATGCCTGTCAGAGTAGCTTCATGTTGTATATCAGTCTTAGTGGAAGGTGGGAGGCTGGCTGTCAGTTGACTTGTCAGCCTGTCAGCTCCACAGTTTTTACAAAGCAGCACCTGCAAGGCAGGAGGAAAGCTGAGTCTCCATCCCAGTGCTGCCCTGGGGAGACACAATGGCTTTAGCTGTTAGCAGTTCTTCAGTTATTGGCTTGGAGGACAGAATTTGAAATTCTGTATGTTTTGTATAAGCCAGCACCAAAATGCCATATAATACTTGTCATTTATAATGCTCCTCATATGCAATTTCGAGAATAAATACTCTGAACCAGCATAACAACTAGCATCCTCCAAGTGCAATGCAAATATCACCTAGTTAGTCCTGATGACATCTTTTCGAGATACACATTGATGATAATGCTTATCACCCCTATTATAACAGTGTGAAATTAGCCTAGGGTTTTTCAGCTAGCCAGTAGCTGAACTGGAATCATACCTCAGAGCTTCCTCTCAAACTCACCAATGGTGCTCTAAATTGACTACCTAATAGGAGTTTTTCTGATTTACTACAGAACTAAAATGAGACCTTGAGAAAAGCCTCCTTCTGCTCCAGATGTTTGCTGATCAGAGGGATGACGTGGTCTATCTCAGCTGCTGGTCCAAGTTTATCTCGACCGCCACACCAGTCTTCATCTCGTCTGTATTCTTGCTCCAGGCTCTCTAATACACTGCACACCTGAAGCATGCCCAGAGCACAACAACTCAGTTATCCACAATCATAACGAGGGGGAACATATTCAGAAAAAGTCTATGAACCAAAAACATTTCAAACCTAAATGTTTTAGACTATGGGCCATGGCAAGGAGGATAACCAGGTATGAAATAGGCCCTGGACAGAATGATCTATTAGTTATTCTTGCCCACAGGGATCTCTACTGTTTGGGATGCAATTCATTTGGTTTAAGGGTGATAAATCCTTCTTCTCTTCCAACAGATAAGGGGGGAAAGCTCAAAAGGTTGAACCAAGGCAGGGGTCAGTCTGGCCCCAGTGGATCATTCAGGAAACAACCCCTATTCCAGTAGGGTGCTTTAGATGTGCTTAAATCCCACAGAAGTCAAGGGACTTAGCACATACTTAAAGAAAAACACATGCTTAAATACTTTCCTGAAACAAGTTCTGAAGCTGGAACTAATTCTCTTCAGCTGCATGTTAGCTGCTCCCTATACAGCTTTTGTAAAGATTTAGGGATACCAATAGACATTAAATCAGTGTCGCAACCTAGGTGGATGCAGGTGTTCCACTGTACAGTGCTTACATAAGGATCTTCTATCTTGGTAGTAATGGGAACAAGGCAAATAAACCAGCACAGTCTGAAAACTGTGTGTGCAGCAGCCTTGGACAAGGTTGAGTCTTCTGCATTGCAGATCCTGAGAATGACTCTCAGTGCCCTATGAAAAAACTGCATAACTTTTCCAGAACATTTGGAACTTTCCTCTTCTCTCCCAAGGGCTGTTGCTACACAACCCACTGCTGAGATTACTGAAGATCCAGTCAGTTATTGTTGGGGGTCCAGCTAACCATGGTCACCCTTTTCTTGCTCACTCCTGCAATCTTTATATGAACAAAGTTATATTTCAGAGGACTCCACAAGCTTAAGAGAATAGTTTGGAAGAGAATCCTGGATCACCCGGTCCTGCCCATTATTGCAGACAATTTCCACGTAACCCCATTCACGAACGCATCAAAATCCATTTCAAGACTGGTGAACAGAGGTGAAGCGATCAACTTAATCCTGCTGCCAAGCATTTGACAATCTGAAATCAGCTTCTTGCTTGGATGCAAACCAGCCGTCACCCTTAAACACTTACTGGAGAGCCAACGCCCCACGTATTATTTAGGCACAGAAAAGCATTTCCATTTACTTCTTGGTTCTTGAGAACTTTGATACTTGATTGGGCTTTGGTGACTTAAAAAAAATGAAAGTAGATGGACTGCCTTGGGTCCACGTCTTTCCAGAAAGACTGTTTCTGCACATGCAGGTATCATCCCTCTGTTAAGAGGATGAGAGAAATTAACAGAAAGCAGGCTGTCAATGAAATCAGAGAGAAACTGGACTATCTGAAAGCCAGGGCTCCACCAGTTTTATCAAGAACATAGTGCTCCACCAGTTATATCAAGAACATAGCGTTCTTGGGGAAGACAGGCATGAAGAAGTCTGGTTGGTTGTGACAGTCTCTCTGGCCACCCTTTCAGCTGCTTTTTCTACTCAGAGAGATACTCAGAGAACTCGGTCAACAATAAATTACTCAATTCACTGTCATCCAGTCCAGGACCAGACTGCTAAGGGTTGTAGATCCGTCCTGCAGCCTTAGAGAAAGACAACTACTTGCAGCTGCAAGTTTGTGAGCATTAAAGATTGAATGATCTTTGCCCCAGACATTTGCTGAATAGACACAACTCATGAATGAACTGGTGGGCACTGCAGTGTGCTTGTCTATGACTTAGAAAAAAGGAAAAGAGACAGAATTGATAAATTACTGGCTATGCATATTTTGTCCAGCACATTTGACTGTGTAAAGCACTAATGGATCCTTTAATGGTTTTCATTTCTCACAATCCTCCAGGAACAGTAATTATTTTCAATTCGGAGTGCATCAGGGACTGTAAATCTGTTTGAAGCCCTTCACAGGGAAGGGCATTCATTATAAGGAATGAATTCATTTTAAACAATCTTAAAAATGCATTAAACAAATGACACCAAAAAGTAGCTCAAGGATCATCAACAGCCTCAGTGTTAAGGAAAAATTATCTCGGTCCATAACGACGTATTTAGCTGTGCTAAAAAAACTTTCCAAATCTGCTTCTCTAATTGAGCAACTAACTGTGTGATGATAACAATAGAAATTTTAATGGAAATCACTGCTGCTTTTCACAAAACCACAGGTTCCTACGGCGTCCATGCTAACACAAACTGCCTGGCTGCAGTAAATTACATCAGGCAAGGCTGTTCAAGTACACATACTATGACAATAATTCTCGCTGCTGACTACAGTAAAGGTGCACCTGTTTATGCAAGAGATGAATAATTCTATTGTACCAGCAGCCAACTGGAATGTGTTTTACAGTTCATGGATGCCTGGAATGAGGTAAAGTTTTGTCAATATACAATGGTTACTGCTGTAATTACCTGTGCTACAGACGGATTTAAGAGAAATCACTTCATATCTTGGCATCTTTTTTGGCATGGTAGCGTTTTACTACTATTGAAAATATTGGCTAGTGCTGCTCACAAAATAACAAGTAATTAATGGCAAGCAGTTCTCAAGGAAACACGGATTTATATTCCTCAAAACAAACTCTGGTATCATGAGGACTTGAAACTAAAATGGTAGGATTTTAGAAATTCTTCCCTTTGGAAAGGGGACAGGGGAAAGTGGAGAGATTGCACCAGTGATCTTAGTGAGAGGCAAGACCTTTGCAGTATACGCTGGGAACTGAATCCTAGGCTGTAAGCAATTGCTATGATAGATGTGACACTGCTCAGCTCACCTGCTCAGAGGTTTTATAGAAGGCCACCGATGCATTGACCAGTTTGAGCCTGTCCTCCATCTTCAGCATCAGCTGTTGCCAGTGCAGGGCCACCTTTTCAGCACATTCTCTGATGGCATCAGCATCATAATGCCCAGCCTGCAGCAGCACTTCAGCTTTCTGCTGGACCTGAAGGGCACTCTGGTGTGTCTTCTGTAAGGAAGTGGCATGAAAGAGGGACTGTGTATGAGGGGAGGAAAGAGATGTTGTACAGATGTGCCAGATTTATGGTAGAAAGGTGAAGCGAGGTGTGAGCATGGAGATGCGAGAGAGTGAAACATTTTCAGAGAGTTATCTCCAGTTAACAGTTACTTTCTGCAAAGCATTTTAGTTTCAGTTATTCTCACACTTTTGCAATGTTATTAAAGCTTGGGACAAGCAAGCACTGGCCAAGAGGGGTCAGCTCCAACAGTCAGCTCTGCCCCTTGGGCAACAACCTGGGGTGGGGATGAGAATTCTGGTGCATCCCTTTTGACAGCCCCAGTGCAGGCAGCTACCGTGCTGAGCTCCCACCCAGCCTGTACTCAGTGCTGACTGCATCCCACACAGTCTGCAGACGCAAAAGCAAACACCAAAAAGTTGGCAAACTATAGGCCTAATCACTCTGATCTTACTCTTGCCAGGCAGTTTGCTGGCATCAGTAGCTTTCCTCATGTGTGTAATTGTCCTGTCTGCAGGATAGAAAACATCAACCCAGAAAACATGAAGATGCCTTACAGGGAAGACTGCTGCACCAAATAAATTAAAGATATTCGGAATGGCTTTCATTAGCAAATTTTGAGAATACAGTTTGGGTCATGTGGCTAAATGGCCCATTATATTAATGTTTCCTTAGCCACATATATATATATGGCTATTATATATATATTTAACAGCATGAACTATGTCACAAATATCAGTTCCTACAAGACACGTTTCAGACAGTTCACTAACCTTGGAACTACACTGTGCTGCTACCTTTAAGGGCAGAACTGGGGTGGGGGGGAATCAAGCTATTTTCCCCACCTTTCCCCAGTTGGCTTGGTAGCAGGATTTACAGGCAGGACTGAATTATCTGCCCCATTCCCCAGCCTGCATCAGCCCCTCTCAGTTAACCAAATGGTGGTTACACCTTCCTTTATATGCTGCTGAGGGGAAAATAGCCCCTGGCACTTCCCAGCCCCCAGGTAATTGTGTTCAGGTTTAGCCCAATATTTGTTTTTAATCTTCTGAACAGAAGCCCTAAAATCTCCCAAAGACTCCTCTGTTCTGCATCCCATTTGTAACTGCTGCTGACAAGTTCTCATGTGATACGTTTATGATCTAATCCTTGAACCTGGAAAGAAGCTTGAAATCATCTGGTAATACATTGACGAATAATGCAATGTAGAGAAAGCTATTAGCTAAAAAAGGATTAATACTTGGCAGAAACATTTAGGAAGATGTTCAAGAACCACTGGTTAAATTTAATATCCAGCTGCTTTACTGAAGTTAGAGTCATAATACTTGTTTTAAATAGACTTTAAAGGATTTTAACTGAAAATCAATTCCACATCTAGCATGCCTTTAGAGGACTGTCTGCCCTGTGTGCTTTGCTGATCTCTTCCCCATATTGAGCTTTAAACACTTTACATATTTAATCTAGTGTTTTCTCTCTTTGAAATCTTACTTTCCCCTTATTGTGGTGTAACCCTCTTCTCCCTCTGTGATTTGCATTTACCACCAAATACAAGCACTTCCTTGATGGCAGCAAGCTGCGATAACACAGCTGGTGGGTGTCTTGTCCCCCACCACTGTCTGGTGATGGCTGCCAAGATGTGGTCAGCATGGCTTGGTACCAGCCAGCTCATACAGAATTGATAGAAAACTTCTTCCTTTTCCCTTAAGAGCTACAGCAGCTGCTCCTTCCTTACTGTGAATGAGGCTGGATCAAAATGGATCATTTGTTAAGATTTAAACTCTATACTTACTACATACACTATAATGTATATTGACTGCTTCGATGTTTACCAGAAGATATAAAGATACTTTTTTCCCCTAAGCTGGGCATCTTTTAAAATCTCCATTATGGGAATATTATTTTCATAGCAAAGTTTGGTTTAGTTTTGGTTCTTTTCAAACACATATAAACCACAGAAAGTGGTTTACAAACCTGCTCTTTGCTTTGTGAAAAGGTAACGATTAATACAGAAAGCTGGGGAAGCGTATACACCTTGATAAGCAGGAACAGCAGAAAGCAATGTACCCCCTTACATATAATTAGAGCAAGCACACCCTGCGAGTGTAGGGTGTGTTCATAATGACAAGGGTATATAAAGTACTGAGCCAAACCATGAGCGCTGTAGTGCCCTACTCAAGGGAGTTAATACCTTTCCTTTACCTTCTTACCCAAAGCAAAGCAGCTCAGAAGATGTGCTATTACTCCTGCCATGTCCTGACAACATGAGTGAGGCAAATGAGTTGGCTCACTATCGGTTTTCAAGGGCCAGGTCAAAGATGTGCTACTCCAGGGCAAGCAGGGGCATGAGCTCTCAGTTCAGTAGGCAATTCCTAAGAATCGCCCCTCTTGCCTCTTGCTTAAAGCAAAGGTATTTGAGAATATGGCTTTGAATGAATATCTTCTCTGCCATCAATAACAGAACATTTGAATGAAACAAAGATTACAAATGAGAGCAGTATCAAAGATATTCATAAATGAATGCTCTGAAATGATCTGAAGATCTTGGATGTGGGAAGAGACTGACTTCATGAACTTCTCCCATTTTCAGATCACTTTGTGAATTTTAATCTTATTATTTTTTACCAAAGAAATTATCAGAAGATGCATGAGTGTCATTTTCATGAATGGAAAGGCTGATATCTAACAGCAGAAGAATTAGCTACAGATGATAAATAATTTATTGCACTATTAACCTCTTGCTGCATTATGAATTTAATGGCAAGTTGATTTTCTGAAGTTTTTATTCCTTCTCCTCCTTCAAGCAAGCAATGACTGATGCTCAAAAGATAACCTTTTGTATGCTGTTCAGCTAGGAAGAAGAAACAAAGTCAATATATTCATATTACCTCTATGGCCAGCTGAAATTGTTCATGCTCTCGCTGGAGCTGCTCAGCTTCAGAGAGCGAGCTTGCATTGACAAGGCTTGCATTCAGCATTGATTCACCATTCCGGATCCAACCAAGCACCTGTAAAGAAATAATGTGCTTATGGAAAGGATGCTTCAGTACAAAGGTTTCTGTAGTCACCTGTCAGACAATGCCTCAGCCTAATTAACAAAAAGTTTCTTTGCCCAGTGTGGTCTCAGGCTGAAAGAAAGAAATCCTAAGATAAGGACTTAATGACAGAAATTGTCAGAGGGAAAGATCTTACCACAGAAGCTATTGCTTAAGGAATCAAAACTCCCAAAATACTTACATGGATATTCAGATGGCAAAGAGCTTTCATTTCCAAGGTTTGGTCAAAAAAAAAAAAAAAAAAAAAAAAAAAAAAAAAGAAGAATATTCCCCTATGCAAATACCCCAGGGCAAACCCACAAAGTATAATGAAGGAGATTTTAAATTAAACATAAAGATCTCCCTCCTTTTCAAACTTCCACCTGGAATTATGGACCTTGCTGGGTCATGCTACAGCTCCCTTCTGCTCCACTTGCTTGTGCTTCTTTCACACAAAAGTCAGAGCTTGGGAGTGAGGAGAAGATGCAGTTGGTTTCATCTGACATGGAGTTAAGCAGTTGGAGTTTCCATGTGCATGCAGAGCTAGGAAGAAACTCCATTTCTTGCATTTTATATTCAGTTGAGAGGCTTTACTTCAGGGATATTCAGATTATTTGTAGGCATGCAATGCATGCTGTTATGATTGCAGAATCAAATGCTATATGTACATAATTAATCCATCAAGCTTTTATTTGTTTATTTAAATAGCAACATTTTCTACTATTTTAAGATATGTTTTTGGAAAATTACCACCTAGGATGCACATGCAAGTTCTTTGCCGTGTTGTCTCAAAGCTTAGTTTGTACCTGTGTCGGCATCAAATTATTCCATAAAGCCAGCAAGTTGCTGAATTCAATTCACAGATGCACAGGAAATCCTGACTGACCATGTCACTGCCCTAAATTTAGCTTGTGATTTACAAAGCCCCAGAATCGACTTTGCTGCAATATTCTACACAGTAATTTCCCTTTTGTGCCATCATTTTCACCAAGTGATCCATTAAATTGTCTGAAAGAAACAGGGATTTTCTGTTGTTTTGTTTTTTTGTCCCTACATCATGTATCACCCTACTTAGAGCCATTCAGTTCCCTGCGGGGTAGGAAAATGAGTTTTCCCCAGGAGAAAGAAAGAGGAACCATCTATACATGTAGCTGACCCTAATTTGTAGGAAATTACATCTGCTCAGTACAACAGTGTGAAGATTTCATTTGTCAGCTTTCTCTCTTTCATCAGCAGGTATTATTACTCCTGTGGGAAATGCAACAAAGATTTAAAGGAAAAGAAATCAGGTTATCGTATGGCAATCTTTTTGGCTGACATTTTGTATAATCCATCAGACAACAAAGCTACATTATTACCTACTACATGGCACCAAAAGCTGAAGTTAACCAAAAGATGGCTGTATCTGGAAAAGACTTCAGGTGAGTGTATCATAAAGCAATGCATCATTTCACATTTGATATATTGCAATATATCCTGGCTTGGGCCATTTGGAGTGTAGAAAATACCGAGTCTGTATGCTAAAAATGCAGCAACTGAACTGATTTTTTTTTCCCGAAACAATACAATCAGGGCATGACAGGGCCCTCTGGGCAACAGCCTTCAGCTGGGCTGAAATTTTCAAAACCTGTCACAGAGATTTTGGTGCAGATTTTGTATAAATATCTTAGTCTCCAAATTGTCAAAAAATCACTGGAAACCTCAGTCTTAAAAAAGCAACTCAACTAGTGAAAAGCTAATAGACAACAAGATTGCATTAGGAGGAAGAAGGACCAGACGACTGAAAGCAGCCAGGTTTCCTCTGGTGTTAACGGTACGTGCAGATTCCCCTGTACAACTGTCTTGTTGACCCAATAATTTGCAGGGTAAAGCAGTCTGGGTCAGGCTCTGAGGTATTCCATCTTGACAGCAATGCTTACATCTACCCTCTCAGAACTCTTCTTGACCAAGACTGCTGCCACCCCCTGGTTGTGTCCCCCACTTCCTTCCCCCAGAAGGTGGGTTCAGACACTCACTGTGGGGCTCCTGCACTCCCTCTTCCAGGTCCTGCGAGCACCCAAGCACCATCGGATTTTGCTTGTAAGAACTTAAATGACCCCATTCTACTCCCAAAAGTCCAACACTTAAATGTCAGGACCTCATCTTGGATGGTATCAGCTTTTTCCAAAATAATGTTCTTCTGTTAGCTTTTTTCTCTTCATTGTGTGTGTGTCTGCGTGTGTATGTGTGTGTGTGGTTTACATACAGCAAGGAAAAATTTCTGTTGCATACCCAAAACTTCCTTAAGTCTAAGTGCAAAATCCAGTCACCTGCAGAGCCTTTCATTGTGCCTCTGGTTTGGAAGTAGGCTGTGAAATGACTGGCAGAGAGCATTTACACATTTGTGTCTGGTTTACAAGAACTTATACATATATGATGATCAATACATTTTCATTAAAATAAAAAGCTGCCATATAGCACCAAGACACTTCTCTGGTCATCGCGTGTATTAATAGATTCACCACTATCTGGGAATGCACAGACAAGCCAACATTTTAAAGATGGTTTTAAACAGACATATTACAGATTTTATCAACTTTGTAGAAGCAGTGATTAAATAATTCTGCAGTTAAATAAATCTCCAAAGACTCTCTTCAAAAAAAACTAACCATTTTCTTTACAATGGAGAAGCAGAAATGCATTGACAGTGCCTTACATAAACACCACTCTTGCTAGAGAACAATTTTACTGCAAGTCACTGGTTCTCTAACATGGCAACCACCACAGTTCTGAAATAACTCCCACTTTTGACTCTAACTTGCTTAAAACAGACTGCTCCTGTATATAGCTACTCTGTAATTAAATAATTGTACCAAATTCTTATAAGATTCATGTCCTGAAACTCTGACATCTTCACTGAGCACAGAATCAGAACCTACAGGAAAAATAAAAAGTGAGGCACCTCTTCTGCAACCTTCCTTTAGAAACAAGAGCTCTGCATCCTGTAGTGAGTCTGTCTGCTGGTTTACTTTAGTTAGAAATCCTCCCTTGATGTTCCTCCCAGAACTCCTCCTAAAAAAGGCTATAAGGCCTTGATAATGACACCAGTCAAATTAGGTTGGAACAGATTTTTAACTTTAAAAGGCAAAATGATGTAAGTAAATCTTTTACACCTCTTGTCCCTTTGAAGCTTCTTCGAGAGGCCTTTACAACCAAAGACACAATCACCAGCAAGGACATCTTCTGGTAATTTTAGCCATGTTCAAAACTGTAGTCCATTTTCCAGGAACTTTCATAGAATCATAGAATCCTTTAGGCTGGAAAAGATTTCCACGATTATCCAGTCCGATCTTTAACCTAGCACAGCCAAGTCCACCATTAAACCATGTCACTAAGCTCTGCATCTAAATGTTTTTTGAAGACCTCCAGGGATGGTGCCTCTACCTCTTCCCTGGACAGCCTGTTCCAATACTTGACACTCTTTCAGTGAAGAAATTTTTCCTAACATCCAACCTAGACCTCCCCTGGTGTAACTTGAGGCCATTTCCTCTTGTATTCTCAGTTGGCGCACCAGTCCCCATCTCGCTACAGCCTCGTTTAAGGCAATTGTAGAGCGCAATAAGGTCTCCCCTCAGCCTCCTTTTCTACAGGTCAGCCTCCTTTTCTCCAAACTTTACGCCATATTTGCACGGGGGAAAAAAAAAAAAAGTATGTTTAGCATCCCTTAAACAACTGATTTCCATCATCCTTCGGGCATATCCACCTGGAAGCAAATTTAATGCCAAAACAGCAAAAGTGGATGGATAATGGGTACATGAAAAAAATTCCACGTACACTTGGAAACAACCTGGAAAATACGTGTAGTGGGATACTGTGACAATATCTGGGACTACATTATGTGAAGTTCAACACTTAACAAAAAAGAAACAAAACACACAAAGATGAGAAGCAACAGGTTTTCAAAGCCAAACAGCTGCAAGCACAGCATTAGAGAGTTTGTTTTTCAAACTGACCTCCACAACTCTATTCTACTATTACTTTTATGTAAGCAATCCAAGCTCTATAGTTTCTGTCGGAAATGAGCGGGTCCCAAGTCAGGGGAAATCAGTCTTGGGAAGAATATTTCTAAATAACAAAGAGTTTGCGAATCACTGGTCTATACTATTTCCACTGTAAAGCAGTTCACAGAACATCTCACTTTGAATTGTTCTGCTTTAATGGCCCCAAACTTTGATTCATTGTCTTGGCATTCGAACCCTTGGTGCATATGATTTAAAGCAGAAACCCCTCCTAAATGAGACTTAAATAGATAGAGACAGTTAAAAGACTTTGTATTTCCATGAGCCATTACATCAAAATGCAAACACATGTACACGTAGCAGACTTGACCGATTTTACTATGTCAGCAGAACTTAACTACAGCTACAGTAGGTGCCTTGTGGCAACCAAATCTCAACTGATCTGCAAGAGTGAGTGCAATTTGGTAATGAGATCATCCGTCGTCTCAGATGCATTAAAATGNTCCTAAAAAAGGCTATAAGGCCTTGATAATGACACCAGTCAAATTAGGTTGGAACAGATTTTTAACTTTAAAAGGCAAAATGATGTAAGTAAATCTTTTACACCTCTTGTCCCTTTGAAGCTTCTTCGAGAGGCCTTTACAACCAAAGACACAATCACCAGCAAGGACATCTTCTGGTAATTTTAGCCATGTTCAAAACTGTAGTCCATTTTCCAGGAACTTTCATAGAATCATAGAATCCTTTAGGCTGGAAAAGATTTCCACGATTATCCAGTCCGATCTTTAACCTAGCACAGCCAAGTCCACCATTAAACCATGTCACTAAGCTCTGCATCTAAATGTTTTTTGAAGACCTCCAGGGATGGTGACTCTACCACTTCCCTGGACAGCCTGTTCCAATACTTGACACTCTTTCAGTGAAGAAATTTTTCCTAACATCCAACCTAGACCTCCCCTGGTGTAACTTGAGGCCATTTCCTCTTGTATTCTCAGTTGGCGCACCAGTCCCCATCTCGCTACAGCCTCGTTTAAGGCAATTGTAGAGCGCAATAAGGTCTCCCCTCAGCCTCCTTTTCTACAGGTCAGCCTCCTTTTCTCCAAACTTTACACCATATTTGCACGGGGGAAAAAAAAAAAAGTATGTTTAGCATCCCTTAAACAACTGATTTCCATCATCCTTCGGGCATATCCACCTGGAAGCAAATTTAATGCCAAAACAGCAAAAGTGGATGGATAATGGGTACATGAAAAAAATTCCACGTACACTTGGAAACAACCTGGAAAATACGTGTAGTGGGATACTGTGACAATATCTGGGACTACATTATGTGAAGTTCAACACTTAACAAAAAAGAAACAAAACACACAAAGATGAGAAGCAACAGGTTTTCAAAGCCAAACAGCTGCAAGCACAGCATTAGAGAGTTTGTTTTTCAAACTGACCTCCACAACTCTATTCTACTATTACTTTTATGTAAGCAATCCAAGCTCTATAGTTTCTGTCGGAAATGAGCGGGTCCCAAGTCAGGGGAAATCAGTCTTGGGAAGAATATTTCTAAATAACAAAGAGTTTGCGAATCACTGGTCTATACTATTTCCACTGTAAAGCAGTTCACAGAACATCTCACTTTGAATTGTTCTGCTTTAATGGCCCCAAACTTTGATTCATTGTCTTGGCATTCGAACCCTTGGTGCATATGATTTAAAGCAGAAACCCCTCCTAAATGAGACTTAAATAGATAGAGACAGTTAAAAGACTTTGTATTTCCATGAGCCATTACATCAAAATGCAAACACATGTACACGTAGCAGACTTGACCGATTTTACTATGTCAGCAGAACTTAACTACAGCTACAGTAGGTGCCTTGTGGCAACCAAATCTCAACTGATCTGCAAGAGTGAGTGCAATTTGGTAATGAGATCATCCGTCGTCTCAGATGCATTAAAATGGAAGTGAAGGAAATTTGGACCAGATTGAGATGAACTACAAGCCAAAATCAATACATTTCCCAATTTCACTAAATGGTTGGGAATATGACTCATCTACAGGAAACCAAATAGATAGGGAACAGATAGATTTTAACTTGACTCTTTTCAAGAGAAACTGTAGCTGTGGTAATTTATAGGTTAATAAGCAAAGGAGTCCTTAGTGTTCAGCTGAACAAATAAAATGATTCTTCACTATTGGTTTGGTGAAAGGTCACACAGTAATAAAGGCTCTGATGGTCCCAAGCTATGTTAAGAAAATACTAATTCAAGGCAGCTGTTTGTTCTCTCACAGTAAGTACTAGACAGTTCAGTCCTAAAACCACTTCCTTCGATTAGATTTTGGTTTGTAGAACAGTAAAGCCAGCAGATACTTGATAGTGAGGCATGTAACATCACGTACCTGTAGAGAGTGCTGCACTGCCACTCCACGGCTCCAGGAAGAGCCGCAGGTCTGACTGACCAGTGCATCATCCTGGTCAACAGAGTTAGTGGGATTCGGTCAGCTATCGATAACCTGCATTTTTAGTATTTCTGCTATACGTATTACTCCTCTCTACTTTCTATCTTAAGTTAAAATGGCTCCACTTCATCATAAATCCACTGCACAGATTTCCAAGCTTAGCTATTAAGTAGTATGTAAGAAACTTTGGGAACCTATAGAGAAAGGATACTCTGCGCATTAATGTAGTGATTATGAATATCACAGAGTCTCTTTTTCAGGAGAAAGCCAAAGCATGCTGTAGAGCTCTGGAGCTTTATAAGGAGGGTCCATTCAATTATCACAAACACAAATCAACTACATTTTCAAAATCAAAATTCAGGAGAGTTTCACGCTAGTTTCAAGTATGGTTGCAAAATATTCAAATCAAAGCAGACTTTGAAAGCAAATGTATGCACTGATGTTGGTTTTGCCAGCTTCTAGCTTGAGACTTGTCTGAGAACGAAGGATTTTTTTGCCAGCAACGATAAAAACAAACCAGATAAGGTGTCACTCAAAAATTCACTTTTGAAGAAAGAATAACTATGATCGTATGTACTGAGCACTCAGTATATTCTGTTTTTTTTTTTTTTGGGGCGGNTGGTAAAATGGAAACCTGAATATTTCAGGTGTCCAGAAGAATGTTCCTGGTTTTCCTAATGAAACCAAGATCATAGATCGTACCATTAAAACCCAGACATGAACACTACACTAAAGTGTGAAGTCACCTCTGGAACAGGAAGTGTAGTGTTATATTGTGTAGCATAAGAAAACAAAGAAATGTGAGGCATCTAAATGACATATCGGGGGAAACAAGGGAGGTAGAACATGACTGCCTACACTAGAATGAAATCTGGAAGAAAGGCAATATAACAATGCTAAAATAGTTAAGCAAATCCTAGGATAGAGATGACATATTGAAGTTTTTTATCTCACCCAGAAGATTTTAAAGGTTCCTGAAGGTCAACAGATGTGTAGCAATAAATGAAAAGGTGGAACTACTGTAATGCCATGCTTAGACATCACTGCTCAGTTATCCTTTGCTTTGGGCCAATTCTCCACTATAACTTCAGTCTGGATCCCAAATCAAATCACCATATTCCCAGAACGCAGAGTTTGAGGCACACTCCAGTTGAGAAGATATGGGGTCCATTCTGCATGTAACTCCTGTAGCTATTCATGAAGCCATACATATGCACAGTACAGGGAACAGGAGCCCTTTGTTACTTGCAAAGGGTCACGCTGCAATGTGTCAGCAAATCAAGTACTGCTAAGGAAAGAGGAATTAAGATTGTCCACCTAAAGGTGTGTGACTTGGCGGATGCTGGTTTAGCATGTACTGTAACGGTTGAAAACACATTTAAGACCTTGTAGCATGACTAAAAACTCTCACCTGCTTGACCTCAGCCTGTAGGTGCCGAAGCTGTAGGCACTGCTCTAACCTCTTGTGAGTTTGGTCAGCATTAAGCTCCAGCTCATGCTGTTTCTCATGAAGGAATTCCAGCAGCTCTTGAACCTGTGTTGCAAGATCAATGTCCTTTTCACAGATCAGTTCAATGCCTACAACAGAACAACATGCAGAGAGATCAGGGCACTTGTTTGCAATTCTAGTTGTTGCACAAATGTAGACTTCAAAATTTTTTGCCACCTAACGCATTGATTTGTAACTCCCTTAGTAACTCTTTCTCACTGAACTCTCTCACAGGTAATATTTGGCTTGTCCAGATTCCTATTCTGTACCACCACATTTTTTCTACAAATGTTTCTCTGGTGATTGTTGCCCATCTCACCCATCAGCACCTGACTCCTAGAACATGATTTAACCATAGCCTTGCTCAAAAACTTGCATGAACATCAAATTTAAACAAAAAAAAAGGCAGAAAAAATCTCTCTTACAGTAAATCAATAATTTATAGTTCACAAATGCACGTTGAAAAGAACTTAGAAGAGGAAAAAAGAAGAGGAAGAAAATAGAGAATTGAAACAAAGTATATTCTAGTCACCAGATCTACAATAGTTGCATGAGTACTTGGAACTCCATACAGCAAACAACTTTTCCGTCTGGGCACTTTAGGGGATTGCTAACAACAATTTAGTTTAAACTAAGCTATACTTCATTCAGAGTTATTCCACACAGTGACTTTCATCTGCTCCTCACAAACCAGACAAAAAAGGTGACGAAGTACCATATTTCCCATCCCTTGCATCTTGCATGAAAAGGATAAACACCTGAATGACCTGACCTGATTTCATACCCAGCCTTGATTTGATCAGGAGCTTGAAACAGAGACCTTCTGAAGTCCCTTCCCACCTCCTGAATTTTCCTATGACCCTATGGACCTTGTGTGTTGTGGTTACATGAAATACAATGCAGAGCATCACACCTTCCCTCTTTATTACACTGGTGTGATAGCATAGCTGAGCACGTTGCAAGTGTAATTGTGAAAGTTTGGCCTGGAAGAGTTATGATGTCATCTGATGTTAACGTAATCCCTGTGATTATAAATTAATAAAGACCCGACTCTTCCCTTATTGAGGTCTACTGGAATTTTGCCATTGGCCTCAATACAGGGAGGATCAGGAACCTAATATGAAAATAATTAGATTGCAGTAACGCTGAGAAAACACTGCACTTTTCTCCAAAGCCATTTGATTCCATGGAATAAAAGGACATTAAAAAAGAAATGTGTTAATTAGAAGCTGCTGTACAAAAGGCTGGACATAATTTCTAAAATCGATTTGGAAAGACACCTTTTCTTCCCCATTTATCCTCCTCAGACACTTGTGACTTTCATTCTCTCTTACAGTGATATCTACAGAGCACAGTACACAAAATAAATATGACCTTACGATTGACCCTATCCTCTTTTTCCTGGTTTCTAGTTTTATCAGAAAAAAGCACATAGGAATGCAAGCGATTGGCTTATTCCCTTTCCCAGCCAAAACAAAACAGTTTCTTCATTACCAAATAAAGTGGAATGGCCCCTGGCTTCCCATTTAAGATCTGGAAATTTAATATGTGCTTCTATTCTTAGGAGTGAAGTTCCTTTCAAATGCCAGACACCAGGCATCGTTGTTACAATTAGCCTGCATTATGGTTCTGTATCCTCAGGACATGACGGGTTTTGTATGCTTGACTTCACCATACCTATCTGATATTAAATGCACAGTTTTCCTTCACGCACACTCAGCTGGTATGGTTTTGATTGTGCTAACTCATCAGTGGCAACCAGTAAACTGACTGGGATGCTATCCAAGGGCAGCCTGCACTCCCCATGATGAATGATCTGCCCTTTCTTGCTTGTCATATGTCACACAGATTTATGCTGCAATGCCTTTGCACGCAGTGAGAGCACTTATTTTTCTCTAAGATTGGTTTGCAAATTGGAAAGCTTTGCTTTCAGAATAATTTCATACATAAAATCTTTACATTGTGGTTTGATAGGCAGAAAAGCACAGCTGATTTTCTGATAAAATTGAACTCCACTGCCATTTTTTTCTAATGTCTCAACCAGTGCAGCAGATATCAAGTGAAGGATAATAAATAGAAAATGTTTTCAAAAAAATAATTACAAAAAAAAGTACCCACAGTGGCCAGCATCCTACAAGACATACACTAGTTACAGCTGAGCTATTTGCAGTGTGAGATACTATTCAGTGTAAGGAAGGGTTAATGCTTTTTGACCTGTACAAAGCTCTTTTGAAGCTGCTCTGAACCTGCTCTTAGGCTGAACTGTTACAAGCCTGTAACAGAACAGTGTGGTGTCCTCTTTCTTGCAATATCTATTTTCTACGCTATAAATGACATCACAACCAAAATGAAACAGATTTGCATTTCTCTTTTAAGCAATGCAGTGATGGGAAAAGACATGAATGATGATAGTTTGACACCCAGGACACAAAAAGGCTTTGAATTTTCCATATAACAGGCAGGGATTGTGTAAATTTCCCTGACATCAGTTTTCCAGTGTATTTCAGGCTGGGCTTAGAGAAATTGCTTCTAAGACATAGAAAGCTAGCTCTCTAAACCTTGAGTGACACCTGGCAGTGGTGCTTGTGATGATGACACTAACAATGCAAATGGACTTTAGTAAAAAAATAAATGTGTGCAGTCAATTAATCAGCCATTAGAGTGTGACCACTTTTAGTATCTAGAGGCAGAATGACTGAGGGATGTATGATAATGAACAAAATGAATGTGTCGTTACTGCAGCTTGCGCTGAGGTGTTAAATCACTGCTGAATTGTGATCTTAAACTCTCAGAAATCTCCAAGCTGCCTGTTTTGGAAACACCTGGCCCTTTTAACGTATCAAGCTAGACACCCAAAAATCAATACCATTTTTGAGAATTTTTGCACACATTTTTGCCCACAGATCCTCTTTGATCAGGGGGTCCTTTGATATCAGTAGTAGAGCTGCAATCAGACTGGAAAACAGAAGATAGGTTCATTGAAATATGAAGTGATGGGTCATTAAAAAGTCCGGTCTTCTTGAGAATACTGTTACAATGTTCTCTAAATGCAAAGCTCTTTTCCAGAAGAACACTGGTACGTGAAGACCATTTGAAAGTACTGCAAAATTTCAGAAAACACAACTTGACTTCCAGACCTTATGCATGCCCTAACAAACATTTCTTTGAAGAGTTATTATTCTTACGATGAAAAGAAGCTCACCCATGTGTGCTGGACTAGTGGAAGGAATCACGGGACATAACTCTGTGCTGTATGGCATTTTGGAAATAGTGGACTTGCACAGATGCAGCACGTACACGGATGGCCTGCATATCTGCATGGAGTCTGACATGGTCCATTACAGGACGACTTGATTTACTGTACCCACATCACAATTTTCACAGGGACTTCTCCACAGCCTGGTAAGAATCACTGCTCCAAATCTGCATCAGACATGCAAAAATCGTGGGCGAATGTCTAAAACCTTTACCTACCTGCACAAGATTTCCCAGTGAAAAAGGCATTATGCATGGAAAAACCTGGAAGTAATTTTATCTGACAGATTTATAGCTTAAGGACCTCCAAGACAAACTGCAAAATGATCAAAATTGAATCAGGTTCCTGTGTGACACATTAAAAAGAATAAAGCCGAAAGAGAGCTACGGGGAAGGGAAGAAACCTTGGGCAATTAAGAGTGGCTGCTTAGGTGGAATGTCCCTGAAAAATCAGCTTTTTTCTCGCTTTATCTTCTAGGGCTATAGCTGAGTTTTGATTGTGGCAGTGGTGACACTGTACAATGGGAAGCAGCAATAGCAGTTGATTTCCCAGAACCCCTGCAAGTTTGCAGCTCTGGCAGTTAGAACAATCATCCCTTAACTTGTGCACTGAATGAGTGTGATACAGGATTCAGCAAGAGGGAGTAAAATGAAATGAATTTTTTATGGACTATAGCTGTCCTTTATTAAAATAAGAAACAGTAGGGTCCCAAGAGCAATCTCTCACCCTTACTTTGCCATTCTCCCAGCATTTAGCATTCTGTGCGTGGCAGATGTGACCATTATCTTTGATTAACTACAGTTACTCTGCATCCCCATGAGGTTTCCATTTCCTTGCCTTTGGGAGCAATGGATTTTTATTGGGTAGGCTTTATAGAAAGAGATCTTAGATAATCTTATAAAAACATTTTAAAAACCACTTCATTCAGTTGCTGATCTTTTGTCTGCAAGTTAGTTGTTTCTAACTTCTTGACAAACACAGAATTACTATTTTTTGTTTTTTTTTTCCCCTAAAAAGCAGTCCCTGAGACTCCTGACTGTGCTCTGTTCTGGATCATATTCTGTACCTCCCATAGATTCCTACTCACATTAAGATGCTTCCAGGATGTAACATTAAAAAAAAAAAAAAAAAAGAAAGAAAGAAAGAAAGAAAGAAGGCATAACAACTGATGTATTAGGACTAATTTGCTACCCCAGAAAGCAAGGGAGCTGAAGCACAGGGCCAGACATAGTGTGGGCAGATCTTATACAAGCTCACACACATGGTTCACACAATGCACCGGCTTGTCTAGTTCACAACATACTCTTGTAGCAATCTTTAAGCCTCTGTTAAGCGCCGCTTGCCAAGTCAGGCTGAACACTGCCAGATTTTTTTTTTTAAAGGTAGGTGCCTAGGGGTAAAGTGTTTGCCAAAGAACAAAACCATAAAAATCTTTTTTATTTTGAAAGTGCATATGGAGAGGGAAAGAACAGGAATTGCTCTTGCTTTGCACTCTTTCCAGACATCTAAGAAGGTTAAAACACTTTGCAAATAACATTCACTTCTAGACTTTATGCAGTGATTAATCTGAATTATGATACTCTTTTTCCAAATGCAGAATGCAAGGATACAAAAATCCTGATTCATAGGATGTCTTAGAAACAGGATCTTACTGCTGAGAAGCAGAGTAGAAGTACCAGACAGACTCCCTATCAACATGAATCAAGTCTGTCACTTAAGAGCACATGCCAAAGGTTTTTTTTGCATCCAAGTGGTTATCTTTTAACTTTCAAGTGCACATGGAAAAGGAAAATTCCAGTATGGTTTATCATATTCCCTTTTTATACACAAAATAATTCCAATTAGAGCTGGCTGGAAACAAGAATTCAATTCCATGATAAATTTCAAGGCTCTCATATTTGGATTCTTTCCCAGGGGGCTTCTGGATAACTAGCTTCTCTCTCCCCCCACCTCTCTCTCTCCCTCAGGCATGACTGCATCCCAAAATGTGGGGCAGGGAGGAGGTACTCAAGTCTCAGGAGAACTGAGCCAGCACATCTGGTCAGCTTGCCTCTGGATAAAATCTAGTTGCAGAAAGGTTTACAAGCTTAGGAGTCTAGAACAGCTAGACTTTATCCAAACATGAGGTCTGACTGGCCAGCTCAAGTAGCCATAACTCATGACTCCCTGCAGTGCTTGTTTTGGAGCTGGTGTAAGGGCAAGGACCTACCAGTGTAATGTGTCTTGCCCTCTCCTCTCCATCCTTGTTGGAACTGATCACAAACTCCATCCAGCAGTTGTGAAAGTTTCTGAATGAAAGTCAGCTTTACTTTCACACTGAGTTTCAGTTTCAAAGAAACAGTAATTTTTGACGTATAATCCTGAATCAAAGAATTCCCTAAACTTATGGAACAGTTCTGGGTGTGGAGAGGCAGCTATAGGCCAGACTGACTCATGTTAAAAGTTGATGTATTTTGTATGTATTGGGGTATTTTTGTTTGAGATGTGGTATTGGGATTTGGCGTTTTTCTTAGTTTCTTTTGTTTCTTCTCATATAAAATAGAGAACAAATTGTTCTGCTCACCTGAAGCCTGGACCTCCATGATGTACTGGTGTAAATCTTGCCCTTGTTGGATGACTTCAAAGGTCATGTTGTTCATGGCCAATTTCCGCTCAGTGTGACGCTGCAAACGTTGTTCAGCCAGAGTGAGGTCTTCGGTATTGAAATCATTCATTTGTCTCAGCAGATCTTCATTCCAGGCATCTAATTCTGCTGTAACCTTCATGGGCAGAAGATAGACACCATATTCACTCAAGAGCAATGAAAAAATCTTACTTTCAAACAGTGTACGGATCACCACAGTACGTGACCCAGAAACCCCCAAACTGCAGCCTCAATACACTCTAGATTCTGCCCACTTAATTGTCTAAACTAACATTTTGCCTAGGCGAGGATCCATGAAAAGATTATCAGTCCAACAAGAAATTTGACTTCTTTTTCCCTTCCACTTTCCATGGGGCACTGTAAGAGAAGACCCACTGTATTCATATGGATGGTGGAGACAATGCTTATGAATAAATTCAAATTTAAATGAAGAAATAATGCTGACAGAATTGCAAGAAAAACTTGGCATCTGTGACCACATAATCCCAAAATGGCCTGGATGTTTCTAAAAACATTTTGTAGCACCCTGTATGTTACATGCTATAAATGGAAATATTTTTTATTATTATTTATTCTTTTTTTCCATAGAATTTAAATTATAAGCTGCTTCCATTAAGCTCTAAAATAGGGATAAATGATACATTTGCTGAATTATTATTGATATAATGCATTATGAACAGTACCTACCTGTTATTCACAGAAAATGCATCATGAGACCTAATATTTTACTGTGAAATTGGTGAGTTAACCCCCAAAGCATTGGTTGCAGTTGTACAATGAGTCCTATGCTGCGCATTCAGGAACTTAGTCTTTTTAAGGGTCTTTATGTTAGCTTGATTGGGAACAGGCCCTGTATAATTTCCTTCTGTGCATCTCAAAGATTTTACACTGGGGAGTGAATATAAATAATACACTTTTACAGATTGGGAAAGCACAGCACAGAAACATCATGCTCAAGGGCTGGGTGAACCACCAGTAGCATCACAGACAGGACCCGGATCTCACCAAAGACCCGTTATTACATGCCAATAACTCATGGGAACATGCACAATCTTCTGTTGCTTTCTCTGTTTCCTAATTGAAACAGGCAGTCCCATTTTGGCAGTCCCATTTTAGCAGTCCATTTACTGTAACTTCTGTGTTTTACATTTTAGCCCTCAATTAGCCAACCAATATCAAAGTCCTGCTCTGGTTTTGCCTGTGCAATTAAGGCAAGGTCTAGCCCCCACTCAAGCAGCACAGCCTCCCTTCAAACTAGACTCTGCTACTGAAAGAGGGAACACGCTAGTGACAATGAACGAGGGAAGGGTTGTACAAGGGCAATGGGAATTAAATCATTCACGTAGACTAGTACTGTGCAGAATACAATTGTTTAAAGTATTTCAAAATTGTTAAATAAATGTCTGAATTCCGATTCATAGGTCAGCTTCTCATAGCTAGATTCAGGAGATCTAAAACTATGCATCTAAACTCACACTTGGGCAAGTTATGATGTAGTGAGAGGTTCTCTGTTTCTTACTAAAAGTGCTCTTCAGTGCTTGTGTGCAATGAGACACTTAGCTTCCTAAGCAGCCAAGATTCAAAATTTTCCATTTGGTTTTCCTTTCCAGAAAGCATAATGTTAAATCCCATGCAGGCACTGGAAGGGAACCCAAAAGGACCAGCTCTCAGCCCCTCTCACATTAGTATGGATGGGAGTGCACAGCTTCACGTTCGATGGGAAAACATAAGCACAGTTTCTAGGCTCTTGTTTGAGAGAAGAAAAAAGCAGATTGACTCAACCAAGAACCTGGGATCTCAGCTGCAGGGTGAAAGGTGGAGTGTGAACATCCTGAGGAGCTTCTATTTTTCTTCAGCTTTTTCCATTGCCCATTCCACTCAGCTGCCTTTAAATAATAACTATCTCTACAGTCTGTTTGGCCCCAGTCCTGATTCCAGCAGCCTCTGATTCATTTACATGTTGTAGCAGGAGTCCTTGGACTGTGGAGGCTTCTTGGCAGATTTAACAGCTATGGAGAAATGGTCGGAGTGGATGCTGGAGAAGGGTTTTACTAGATACATTTACTTTAGAGAAAGATCCTCTGCTAACAGCAATCAGAATTAAGGTGGCCTTGACCTACTTTCAAACTAAAAAACAAAATGAATTTAGAGTAAGCACAGGTTCCTACAGTCATGACAATAACACAGTTCAATGCAAAGCCCCTCCTGCTTGTAGGATTTAGCAGTGATATAAGTAAAATAATAAAAAAAATCCTTTGATTTAACGAAGTACTAAAAATATTGTCTGTTCGAATTCATTGCATGAACTGTCAGGCTGCTAAAACAATCATTTGAAATTTTGCAGGGGTTTGCAAAGTACTTCCCAATTCTCTGTAAGCATTCCCATGCATGTGCACTCAGGAAGATGTCTAAAAGCATTTGTAACTGATAGCAATAAAAAGATTAAAACAGTCAAAGAACGTGTTACATTAGTTTGCTCTTACAACCATGCTACAGTACAGGGATTCTGATCAAAACAATCTGTTTCAATCCTGCTTATGCCTATGGACGTCATCTGCAGGACAGGAAAATACGAATCTTTCGGAAGGTTGAACTGCCAGGGAAGTTGAGGATGGACACATGAACAAATCAACAGATGGTCCCACATCTTCAAATATGCTGGGATCCACCACTACTACACAAGTGCCTGGATAAGCCTCTCTGCTGTGACACCATTTCTCTTAGCAACTTTTCCACTTGCTGGGGAAGAGACACTGAGCAGCATTGGCTTTATCATTAAATCTATGACAATTTCCACTCATGCACAGGAAAAGGTCTGCTCCTGACTGTACTGGTTTTTGTCCCTTAGGCCTGAGTGTCCAAGACAGATGAAGAGAAGAGAGGCATCTACAAGCACTCAGGAGAAGGACTGCCTCCCAGGCAACTGGTGCTCCTGACGCTCATGTTGGCATCCAGCTTCCACCAGGCTCCTTGCACAAGAGGAGCTGCATGTAGATATCTACTTGTCCTGTTATCCATCACAAGGCGCTGAGGGATTCATGGTCCATTATCCACATTTCCCAGCTCAAATTAGTGGTTCCAATTAGAGGAAAGGACAGCACAGGAAGCCCGGACACAAGCTGATACACTCCTCAGGATGCAAGGCCAGACCCAGGGGCTCCATGTCACACTGTCAGGACCAGGAGCTGGGGCTAAGACTGCACCTGAGTGGCTCTGGACAGTCAGTCAGGTCCAGCAAGGCTTGTTAGTTCAGTGCCAGCTCCTCCAGGGCCAGGCGCACAGCCACCGACAGCGGAGAGAAGGAAGGAAGGAAGGAGGGAACTTGTCTCCAAGTGGGAGCTGGGGAAGGAGTGATAATTATCCCATGTGCCGGGTTAGGGGATGAGAGGAAGGAGTCAGATACAGCAAGAGGTGGAACATCAAGTTTCTCAAGCGAAGTGTGTGTACAGGAAGGTTGGGTACATTGCTCTGAGTAACTAAGACAAACAGATGGCTGGAAGGGAATCTAAAGCACATGAAGGCAAAGAAGCAAAAGCAGAACTGTGATAACAACCCAGGTTTCCTGAATCCCAATCTGGTGCCCTATCCCAGAGACCATGCTGCTTTGCATATCTCATTAAGACACTTCCTTTCCTGTCTGTACAGCCAATGCCTCAAAATCCCAGCAGTTCCTGTATTTCAAACTGGACCATTTGGAAATGGTCCCAGTGTCTGAATTTGAGTCCCTAACTAGTTTGACTTGGGTATAGGGAAAATGATTTATTTTTCTTTAGGAAGAGGCTGTAATTAGGCAGCTCTGTTAACTACAGATGTATATTATTTTTCAAGTCTAAAAAAGGACCTTGGATGCTTTCACAGAATGGGTCAGGCATTGACATCTATGGTGAAACTTGGGACTACATAAGCTGAAACTGTACTATCTCCTAGACGGTGGCAAGAGCCAATTACATTGAGCCTATGTCAGGAATTGTCTCATAAATGAAGCTCACTTTGCCATGAACTTGTTTAATTTCCTTTTGATCCAGAAGAGTGGCTGATTAGCTTGCTCATCTATTGGATTTTTGGTGGGAAGTACTGATGGTACTTCTTATGTTTATTCATTTTCCTTCACAGTGTTTGTGATTCTAAATAGACCTTGGTATCCTGCACAGGCCCTGAAAGATGAAGAGCACTGTGATGATATAAGCCCTGAGCTCTGCTCTATTCTGCGGTGGCATGAGAGAGAAATTGTAGCAAAGCAGAAGGGTCACCAGAGCAACAACAGCGGCAGTGCACAGGCCTGCACTAGTAAAAGTAGCAGACCTCCCAAAGTACTCATGCTGCTCAAAGGAAAGCTTCATACATGCCTCACTGTCAGCCACACTCCGGCTGACTGCTTGGAAGGAGCCACGCTCCTTCCTTGCAGGTCATATGAGGTTGGTGTCCAAGTACCAAGTCCAGTGTACTAAAGGCAGGTCAAGTGACCCCAGAGTGCAAATGGGAAAGAAAGACACAACAAAGCTATATATTGAGAATGAGTCTAGAAAGCATGATTCTTTCTTCACCTGAAATAGATTCTCCTGCTAACATGATAATGGGAGGAGAAATGATGCAGGTAGTGAACCCAAGCTAGCGTTAAATGAGCTACCTGAGATATCCATATCAGAGCAGCATGGACAGCAGAAGAGTTCACTTCAGCGTGTGAGCAAACACTGGGTTTGTGCTGAGCTCCACTATCACAAGACTATAATAGATATACAGACTATGTCAGCCAGGTCTGTGTTTCGTGCAGACACAGCAACCACAGTCTAGACCACATATTCTTGAGGCAGGCATCCTCCTAAAGCAGCAACTTAATACACCCAAATTCCCACTGCTGCAAAACTGCTGCTTTTGCTGCTTCCTGGATTTATCATGTTGCAACGCCAGCAGATAACATGACTGGGAAGAGATACACGTTCATCTTCAACTCTGGAGAGAGAGGAGAGGTACATAGAAGCAGTAGGCAGGCCAAAAATAATAGTAGTAATAACAGCAGAAGCAGTCTCACCATCTCATTCCTATATTGCAGCTTGCTTGTGGATTAGACCAAAGAGCCTATCCCAGCTAAAGCAGCTGCTGTGCAGGCAATTGTACATCTGCAATGATTTCATATCTAAATCCTATCTATTTTTTGATGCTGCTGCTGCTGCTGAAATTTTCTATAAAATGGTGCTGCTTAGCCTGGAATGCTACTTGCTTGGCCTAAATTCAGTGTTTGACACCTAAAGTGTTCTTGTTTAATGCCAGCCAGAAAATTTTGTTTGCCAATTGAAGGAGGTGGAGAGGGAAATGAAGAATCAAGTAAGAGAAAATAAATGTTATATGGTGAATGAATCATATAGGAGCTGATATTTAGAAGTATGGGCTGGGGAAGGGCATATGAGGAGGAGGAAAAGAAAGTTCTACACTGGGAGCAGCCGCTATCAGCGGGCTTGTGAGAGGGATCTCAAAAGAGTAAAGACGGTTGGGAAGAACAAGCAAACGTAGGAGGTAGGTTGCAAGAGAAATGATGGTGCAAGTGGGAGGAGGAGCAAAGGTGAAGAGAGTGGGTAGAGCGTGGGGATGAGGCAGGACAGGAAGAATAGTCACGCAGACACAGGGCAGAGCTCAGAATCAAGGAAAGGGAATATCTACCTCTCTTCGAAAATAAAAATTCTGGGAGCCATACACCTAGCATGAAGAGACAGTGAGGGTGGATGAGATGGGAGGTCAGATGTGATCTACGGAGGAATAAAAAAAGATAATTCCGACTCCTAGATGCTAAGGGAATGTCTGTGAGTGCAGAAAGAAAGAGGTTATAGCAGAGTAGGGGAAACCAGATCTCTAAGGCACATACAATCTGGGTACCGGACATGCCAGGAGCAACAGCACTCAGCTCTGGTTTGGAGTTCAGAGCAAGCTGAAAGAGCAGAAGACTGGACATGACAGTGTAAGTGGATCTATGAGCAGACTAAAACTGCAGGTGTATGGTAGAAGAGGTGTAGGTAGGAAATAGTGAATGAAACTGTTGCTTCTACAAATCACGCACACAGAAATTTTGCTGTTCCTCTTTCTCAGGTCTTGGTTTGGACTGATGCTGTGCAGTATGACAATACTGTCACCCATTCCTTTTGACTTATAGCAGAGGTACCACACTAGCTTAGTGAGGACCTGAGCTACTGAAGTGTGAAAAGACTGTCACAGTGATGATTCCACTCCAGTGCTTTTGGCTCCTGAATCCCATAAATATCAAGAGAAACAATGGAACTGAGCTCTAAAGACAAGGTACCCAGGACAGCTTCATGCCTTACTTTCCTTAAAATGAAGTGATGTGCGGTTTGAAACCTATGCACATGAAAAAGAAAAACAAAACCTCACCAAGAGTGAGGCATTATAAGATTCCAGCTTATGAATAGAAGAGGCTAAAGTTTTTCTTTCAAGTATATCTCAAGATCTCTGGAACTCTTATTTCTAACAAAGAAGCTCGCATCTGAGTGTCTGCTATAAGTCAATGAGGGGCTATAAAGCATCTTGTACCTCCAAGTGGGCAGCTAATTCACTTGAAAGATCCTGCTAATGTTATAAACTTGGAATTGGAAACTCAAGTGAATTGTAAATAACAGTGAAGCAAACTACTGTCAGTAAACTGGCTCCTGCTCCCTTCTAAACTCATGCTTAGGGATGGACAGGAACAGCCAGAAGAGCCAGCAAATGAAATCAAGGCTGAAAAATTTAATTAGCAGGTGAAATGAAGCCAAAGAGATGAAATGGTGGAAAATCAGATAACCAGCAGGTGAAGATTTCAGCGACTGCAGTGCTTTTTGGAAGATAACAGCACACATGATCAAATTTATATTGTACATCGGAAACCCCCATAATCCCTTCCAGGACTATGTCTTGGCCTAGAAAGCACGCTGCTCTAAGACTACAGTGGATTGTCTCTGCCTAGCACTGCACAGATCCATGTGTATTGCAGGAAACGGAACCATGTACACAAGGGAAGGATCTGGGCAGCTCTGGGAAGTGTAGAGAGAAATTTTCTTGGAGGTTACCAACAACTGTTGCCAGACAGGTATTGGCTGAGATCATCCCTGTTTTCAATCAGAGTTTTATAGAGGCCTATAGGTGAATTTGATCATCTCTGTACAAAAGATATAAAGAAAACATATGCAGAAAGATGCGGTCTATGTTCCGGATGGTGGTCATTGTGTTAGGGGTTGCAACTCAGTGCATTTCACCATTCATTTCTCATACAATTACCCAGCATTTTACTAAATATTAGCATTCATTCAAATTATGGTTAATAAGCCTTTAAATGACTATTTTTGAAGCACAGAATACTTGACAGATTTTAGTGAGGCTTTCTCTCTGGGATATTACTATGCTCCATATATATATATATATATAACGTGCTCAGTGTGGTGCCAGCACTGCTGCTGATGCCTGCCAGCTATCGTCCCCTGGGTCTTATACTCTACTTCCTAGTAGTGAATCAGCTACCACATTCACATTGCATGAAGTCTCCTGAGTTACTTGCTGGCTGCATGAACTCAGTTGTAGTATGCTTCACACAGAAAGCACAACCATATAATCCTAATGATCCTGTCTTGTCTTGAAATGTGCAATGACTTGATAAAGGAATAAAACATATCAGGCATCAAAGTTAGACATGTTTCCTAAATAACGGATGGGTTGTCACTTTATGGTTTTAAAACCTAAGGCAGAATAACCTCCCACAGGGATAGCTAGGGTCTCTCATGTTTCTATTATGCCGGTTTCCAGGTGTTGTCATAGTCTGGATTTCATACTTTACCCCAAGAACCTACCGTGTAAATATCAGTCAATATAATGAGATTAAGGCAAGAAAGAAAACCCAGCACATGCTATGTGCCTGTGGATTCATATCCAAATTTGTATCTGCCAAACCTGCCTTGACTCAAGTACATCACAAAAGCTGCCTGGGTGACTCAGAAATCCTTAGAAGTTCTAAATGAATGCAGCTGGTCTGCCCTACCAATGAAAAAGGCAGGTCGCTTGTCTTTACATAAAATACTCTTCCTGAAGATAAAATGGAACAGTGGTTTGCAGATTTCACTGAAGTACAGAGAAGGCCAACAACGCCTAAGTAGATGGAAGTGAGTGTTGCTCGTGAAGTACCATTAATTCTGAAGTTTGTCTGGACTCCAAACCTCTCTCAGGAAGATTATAGAAAAGCTCAAAAAACAGGACAGCTACAAAGCAGACGGGTACAGTGCAAGTCTAGGAAGGAGTGCCAAAGGAGATGGTTACGTGGTCCATGGCATGGGCTTCAATATCTGGGAAGAACAGTAAAAGCAGGAAAGTGTCCAAAGAACAAATGGCAGTTAGACACTTTCTAAATAATAAAAAAAAAAAGGCCAAACATTCCATTGCCATTTGTGAGTTTGAAAAATTCCCTAATACTTTCAGTTTGCATTATCAATTAGAAAGGAGAGGGACATAGAAGTTAGTAGGGAAAATGAATGGAAGAAAATATGTTTGGTACCAAAACTGGATGGAAAGTGACTACACGGGATGCAACTATTCTCTGAGACCGAGCTCTAATGTGCAGCCTTCCCTAAAGCTGTTGCAAGGAAGTGGGCTCCCACAGTTGCATCTCTGGCTTCCCTTAGAGAGAGGCAAGTTTTTCATCTCACCAGAGTTCCCAGGGAAGGCTCCTCATCATGAGGGCTTCCCAGGAGCTCAAGAACCTGAGAACGAAGGGTGAGAACACAGACCCAGAGGGGAAATGGGAAACAAAATGCTTAACAAGACACAAGTAGCAAAGTGAACAAAAGCGTTCAGATTTGGGAGGTGGAGACAAGAGAATGAGATGGCTGTGACGGAATCACCTGGCTTCTGGCTTGCTATCAGACCAAGATCTGCTGGTTAATTTCTAGAAATCCAGTGAAATTTCCATTTGGAAATCCATGTCAATCAAGTACTTTTGTTTTGAAAGCACAGGGACCCATGTGCCAAAATGTTTTAGAGAGGGCAGCTTTAAGGTTCCCTGGAACCCAGGAAACTTCTGCCTGTGCAACGTGGTCCCCTTCAAGCAGACCTGCCCCTGCAGCACAGCCATTACACACCGCCAGTCAGCTCTTCTTGCTTGCTTCCTTCTTTGGGGAGATGATGTGCAAGATGTTCTTAGACAACCAGGCTGGAAGATCCTGGGTCAAAATCTAACTTCCTCAGATACTCTTAAAACAGGATGCTGATAAGACATTCAGCATGCTGAAAAGAGCTGCCCCTACAACAGCACTGTGCTTTGGGCCCAGTTTTTGCAGATGATTTGTGTGAGTGTGGGAAGGAGAGAGATTAACACGGTTGCAGCAGGTAGAGGGGTTTTGTTAGGGATATGTTCAATATAGCACCACCCTTTGGACAGATGGAAGGGGGCTTATCTAGACTAGAAAAGGAGAAATTCATTTGAGAGTCATACTGGTACACATTATTTCACTGTTCTTAATCTATGCCGGATCTAGGCTATTATGGAAAATTAAAACTTAAATACATTTCCAGTCATAGCTCAAGCTACTTGTCTTTAGTGGAAAAGATACTTAATTTCCCGATTTAAATTTCATCATCTTTTTCCCTTACTAGCTTAGAATAGTCAACCATCAGAAATACTACATACCTTTTAATTATGGGGATGAAAACATCTTTTTGCTTTTTAACAATGGTGTGAGATAATTTTGTTAATGTTGACAAGTTTCCTACTGACTTGGAATCCTCATTATATGGCTGAGGCAACTGACTGCAATCTAGTTTCTAAAGATTATTGTTGTGTCAATTTGAGCCAATTCAGCTGTTATTTGAAATGCATAGCATAAATGTGTCAGTTACTATATTATTTCAAATTACCTTTCTTTTTATCAGCCATCAAACTGATTTTCTTGTTTGAGCACTAAATGTACTTATAACATTTAAGATACTGACATGGATATATTTTTCACTCTGTGTTCAGTTACATTTTTATTTTAAAATAATTACTACATTTAATTTATTTTTCCCTGAGAGAGCTTTCTAAATAAAATCATCTGCCCATAAACTCCCTACGAAACGTGTTCTCAGATTTCCTTGTAATATAAATCCTGCAGAGGGATTTCAGACGTTCTGATGATAAAAAAAAAATAGCAAACCTACAGTGACAACTAAGTGATGATTTTCTTTAAAGTCCTTTCTATTTAATCTGATTTGAGAAGACTCTGAAGCACATTTCCAATTTTAAACATCTTAATGTATAACAGACACTCCAAATGTGTCTGTGAATACACAGAAGTAGGATTCATGCGGAAACAAAACAGAGAGATCCACACAGCATTCCCATCTCTGGCATGACATATGGAGTGGGCTTGGACAAGCCACATCATTTGATGCCTCAACTGCCCCATCAGTAAAGCAATCCATGGTGGTAGAGGTCTTTGCAATCTTTCGTTGAAAGACAATGTACAAAGGAAAAGAATTTGAAAACTTTTTTTTTTTTAAAAAACCCACCTGGAATTTGCAGCAAAACTCAGACAGGCTGAGATCTTAATGAATGAGTCACATAAGTTCACCATATACTGCCAACAGATATATTTGGGTGTCCAGAAGCACATACTGTTTTTCATGTTTTTCTTCATTTTTGAAAACACAGGTGCTATTTATAGGTATGTAAACATATATGTATTCACATATAATTCATGTCTTTAGAGCCAAAGTCTTAATTATTCACTATTCACCACGCCATTGTATCAAAATATCTTCCATTTAAATACAGAAGGTACTACAGTTATTGCAGGTTCCTGAGCTGTGAATGCAGCAGTCTTAGGGCAACCACTGCTCACACAGCCGTTACCTGATCTGAAATGCATACATTTCACAGAATCACAGAATCACAAGGTTGGAAAGGACCTTCAAGATCATCTAGTCCAACCATCATCCTATCACCAATACTNGGCCGACCCCCTCCTCATCACAACCTCCCTTCAGGAAGTTGTAGAGTGCAATGAGATCTCCCCTGAGCCTCCTCTTCTCCAGACTAAACAATCCCAGCTCCCTCAGCCGCTCCTCATAAGGCTTGTGTTCCATACCCCTCACCAGTTTCGTTGCCCTTCTCTGGACACGTTCCAGGGCGTCGATGTCTTTCTTGTAGTGAGGGGCCCAAAACTGAACACAGTACTCGAGGTGCGGCCTCACCAAAGCTGAGTACAGGGGGATGATCACCTCCCTGCTCCTGCTGGCCACACTGTTTCTAATACAGGCCAGGATGCCATTGGCCTTCTTGGCCACCTGAGCACACTGCCGGCTCATGTTCAGCCCAGCATCGATCAACACTCCCAGGTCCTTCTCCTCATCGCTGTCTTCTAGTATATTCTATTTATACATATACACACATACTCACAAGGAATACTGTCTCCCAGTGTCAGGAAGTCTGTATGTAACTGGTGAGTAAAATAATGTCAATGAAATTATTCTAATTTACATTAATAACAAGCACTGTAGAACAGCCTTCAGTAAAATACCTAACAGGTATTCCACAACAGGAAAGCTTAGATACTCCTGATTTCTCTCGCATCCAATTATAGATTAAGACATCTAAAAAACCCTGTTCCCAGCCTCTATTCCACTGTAATTCATCATGCCATGTCTTAAAATAAACACAAAGTGTAACACAGCATACTAAGGCTCCCATTAATTATCAGTACCCACCTTGACATTGTCTACAGATTTACAAAAAATATCTTCAGGAATATGTCATCATAAAACACTTAAAGTGCTCCATGACCTGAACAAGGACCAGTGGGATACGGTAGGAGGAACATACCCCAGAAGGGACATGAGTGCTGATACATGGCTTTCATGGATTTTGTGCACAAGTTAATTTACATGTTGTTCTCTTTGCATCGTGTCCTATCAGAATTACAGCAAGAAGTTAATGAGATTGGCTAGTCTCTTTAAAGTTATTCTGTCCAAGAATACCTCAATTATTAATGCTTTGATGAGTTATCCTTCCAGTGTTTTTGATTTCAAAACAGCAGTAAAAATCAGAACTGAAAGACCTTTTCACACAGGCATATAAAAATTACTTTCAGGTTTCTTATATTCCTCTCCCCTGCCACCTTTAAAATAAATAAATAAATAAATAAACAAATAAAATCCACTGAGATGCTCAAAGCCGATCTTTTATATATCCTTTCCTTTCATGCATAATATGTTTTTTCACTCAGAGGTTTAAAGACAAGCATGTATCTGTTTGCATGCATCTATGTTTGTATCTGAAGAGGCCAGCCTCACTAACAAGTGATACACAACTTCCATATCCCTGACTAGTGCCAATAAAGAGCTGTAACAGGGGCATCTTATACAGCTTCTCCCCAAAGCAGGCAGATTCTCAGCATACAGTCAGTTGAGCAAACATGAAGCTGTTTAACTGCATTCTAGCAGTATATCCTAAAGCATATTTTTAGCTTCAACATGCTGAATTTAAAATCTAGTTTTAACACTCTCTGTTTCCCACTGGGCAGCTGAGCACAATCAAACAGCTGGGGGTGTATCCTAACACAGTATGTTTACATACACCCCCCCTTTCCCCCTGCTCTACCTTTCTCAGGTCATGCAGCCAGCTCTTACCTCGATGGTGTACTGTTCAAAAATCCGGAGCTGAAGAAAAATGTCTAGCTTAATCTTCCTCTCATGGAAGAGCTCTTCCATCTGTACCTGGGCCTCGTCGAGCTGCTGAAGTACAGATTCAATGTGGCTGATGGAGCTATTGTGTGGCGTCTTATTGTTGGAAACGGCTGAGTCCCTGTGGCAAGGCAGAGAGCATGGTTAAAGCTGAGCTTCAAGGCAGGCAAAAGAGCAAGAACTACACATTTGCGATTCTGCGTGCCGCTGAGAAGCAAGCCTAAGCACAAAGGGCTGAGGGAAGGTGTATGCAACACTCATCTCTACTACTCGCTGAAATCCTGTGGCTCCTGAGCTCAGCACAAAGTTTGAACAAGGGGATCATCCTTTCTTGTGTTGTGACACTGTGACCTTACACACTCATGAGGGGCTGGAGGGGCTGAGAGGGGGGAGAATGGCACATCAATCTCAATAGCTCCCTGAAGGAGTCTGGCTGGCAATCCCGTTCAGTCTTAGACTGTGACCTGCTCCAGCCTACACTCACACTGCCCAGGGGCACCAAGCTCAGAGCCACTATTTAGCCACCTGGACCTTCATAAGTTAATTTCGTGCATTTGCTTTGGTATAGATTAATTCAATCAGAATTGCCAGCATTTTCGACTAAGGGGATAGGGATGCCTTGATTTCCTCTGGATTACTTGGTACTGCAATACACTCAGAATACAGTGTGAAAAACTCCACTGAAGGAAAACACCTTTCAAGCACTGTAAGACGGTGTCTTTCACTTGTTCTTCCACTATAGGGTAAGCAAAGTGAGACATGCCTGTGAGGGGTCAGGCACTGCTGCATCTACACTCCCTATATTCAGGGAACAAAAGGGAGCAAGCCCTTTAACTGGTGGGCTGGGTACCAAATGGAAGTTTGCTGTACTTGAAATAAGTCTTAGCACGGCCATAGGAGAGTCCTGACAGTTTCTTTTCTACTTGTGCTCTTTCATATATTAATGGGCTCACCTACAGTCTGTTACATCTTCAGTAAATTTGTTTAAGTGGATGCTTTACAGATAAAGGGCCTTTGCAGACATGAAGAGCTGAAACTTTTCCTTGAATGTACCACAAAAGGTCCCCCGACATTAACAAGAACCAGAAAGTAAAGTCTCAAAGCCAAGCATTAAACTATGGCTTCATACTTCAGCAAAAAACAAGATTTAGATGCAGTGATTTTCTCTGTCCAACCTCTCAAAATCACGTGATAGCAGCTGCATTTTGGGGGATATTTAAACCAAACCAACTGAAAGCCCTATCAGATACCCTACCACTGCACAGGTCTTTCCAACAGGATAACATGATGAAGTAGGTATGCCAGCAGGTCTTACCATCAGTATTTCCTAACAATCTCTATTTCTGTCTTGGAGAAGGTGGTGGTGGCAGTGGGACAACTACAAAACCAACAGCATACACTGGACTATCAGTTTATCAAACTCCCATGTGTACAGGGAACTGGCTGACAAAATTGGAGGACAAGCAAAACGTCAGATGATGCTGCCACGTCACCACAGTGTCCCACAGGAACCAAATGCAGCTGGGAGCCGTTCTTCTGGCCAGCTAACCCGTGCTGCCAAGTAAAGGTGTCCATGGAGTCTGCCCACTGTGGAACAGTGCTAGTGTTCCCAATTTTTACGTTTCTATTTCCCTTTTCTAGGTTGAATTTTCCCGCCATAAACATCCAGCAAAGTATAGGTAGTTTTCTGTGGAATTTGTCTGAAATAGTTGTGCTTTGCTCTTTGCACATTATCGTCATGTAGGGTCAGATCAAAACAACATACAGTCAACTTAAATGTTAATTGAACACTGTCAGCAAGTGTAATTGAGGAAAAAAAAAGTACAACCTTTTACAGATGTCTTAAATTGAAACTAGGTACTGACACACACAGTCATTTTAGGCGAGTTTAAAACACGCCTCTGAGGTTCTAAGACAACAAAACCTGTATTATTCAGGTTTCATTATGTGTCTTGAAGGAACATAACAAGCATTTTCCTGAACATCTAAAGCCTAAGAATACAATTAAAAATACAGAATGCTATTAACTGGTTAGTAATTTGCTCTTTGGGTGTGTTTCTTCTCTTTTTCTGCAAATACTTTGTTTGATACAGGAACAGATGATTCTGTTCAATGAACATCTGACTCCAGATGAACGCTGGATTCAGGTGATCCAGCGTTATTCTGAAGCATAGACTACCAACTTCCCTTGTCTGTAAGGGAATATTACACCAATGACACTCTCTTCAGCTGGTAGTTTCTGCCCCATTCTGTCAGTCTTGTGTTGTCACCTTCTCGGTGACCACAGGGTCTCTCTCTGCCTCCACATTAGCTGTACAGAGAAAGGATAAATGAAGATATAATACGGTGAGATTTTGAAACTACAGCTTAATGTGAGGCCACATTCAATCAAGTTCTGCTTCCTTCAGTCAGCACCTGTCTTCTATAAAAGAAGAAGAAATAAGTCTTCATGCAAATGCAGGATTATTACTATTCATATATTATCTAAATGACTCAATGAATTATTCAAGACTGGTAGGTCTCGCATGGGATCTAAAGGCACGCTTGGTTTTAGAAATCCTTTTTCATTAAATATTTCATTTCAAATCAAGCCACACTTGCATTTCAGTGGCTGATGCAATCTAAAAATTTAGCTGTAATAATCTGGTATTTTTTCATAGTCTCCTCAGATAAAGCCTTGAGATCCCTACATGGTCTGGTTCGAGAAAGATCTCCATCTAGAAACAGAAATTTCTGAGATTGGATGCTTCCACCACTAGATTTCTTGTTCTGTCTGGTGATGAGAAATTCTGGGAAAGAATTCATAAAAGATCCTTAGCATTCTTTGAAAGGACATGAATTAGAGTTTAAAAAGCAGGGAATTATTGGAAAAAATACAAAATAAACTTTGGAGAACATACAACCAGGCATCATTCATAGCTGTTGAGTTTGTTCAGAATGAACGCTGTGCTCCTGAAATCACTTTAAGTTTGAACTGGGAGAAAGCTTAGTGAAACTTACCCATTATCAAAAGCTCATATGCTGACCTACTGCAAAGAAAGCAAGATCTATGACTCTTCATTGCCTTATTTTTGCCCCTAACATTCCTGTTCTTTCACATCTCACTGGAGCAAGTCATTGTTTTGACTTTAACAGATGCGCAGAAATATTGTTCCCAGCAGCGCTCCTGGACATGCAGTTCAAAAGATTTGCTTCTCATTGACTACTGAGAACAATGCTCACCTCAGGACAACACTGATAACCACGAGTGAAAAAAGTGGTTTCACTGCTAACCATGACATGTATGATGTTGCAAGCCAGGCCTGTAACATTCCTGATAGGTATGGTCTCCTGATTCAGAGTCACTGAAGGCCCTAAAGATCTTCTGTGAAGAGCAGTCCCAGGCATTGTATTTAACTAGTTTGGGCAGCTGAGCTTTTCCTATGCTACCTGAAGGAGACACGGAGTGCTATTACACAAATAATCTTCTCTAAACCAATACCTGTGCTCTCAGAGATAAGGACAAGAAATGGAAACTTTTTCAAGGCCCATTAGTTTTATCCATTTTAATGTATGTTATGACATGCTTGATAAGAGCAGTGCATTTCATTCTCTTCATTGTTACAGCATTTGCAATCTTCAGCTATTTTTCACAGCAGGTATTAGGTGATCCACACTGTGAAATGCAATGCTGTGTTAAGGAAAGACTGCAGCAATTCCAAATATTCCTCCTTTCCTTTATCTGTGTGTTCTTTACTTTTGCCAGCAGCCACAAAAGCTGTTTGAGTGGACACACACACACAGGTGATTTCATATTTTTCTTATACAGTTCTGCTTCACTTTTTGAAAGAGTCCAGGATCACATTACAAGCCTTGCAGTTAGCCAGAGTGCTCAAAATCAACACTGGAATCAGAGATCATCTTGACAGTTCAGCTCCGCAAATCACTCTGTGTGTGTGTGTGTGTGTGTGTTTTCAGGGCTTCTTTACTTCAGACAACATTGTATGCTTCTGTCTGTGTCTGGCCTTAGCTTTTTCAGAAGTAGGGGATCATTTCGCACAAAGATGTTCACCCTGTTCCACCTTGCTCACTGCCCAGAATACAAACCACACCCCAATAACATGATTTCTTGGTTAAATACAGCTGTCTCAAAACCTGTCTTGGCATTTCACAAATGTTTAGGTTTGACACCAGTTCTAAAAAAAGTCTCAAACCTGAGGCTGCCATTATTTTTCAGCTCTTTCTTCCCCTGATCCTCTCTCAGCGAGCAATAACACTTGGGTACCCCATTCTACTCCATGACGCAGGTAAGCCTCATACATCAAGATAATGCATTTACACAGTCTGTCTCTCTTTGTGGCTGCCTAGGGCTGAATGACAATCAAAACCTACAGGAGATGTTCAAATCTATTTTTTTTTCTCCTGACCCAGTGGAGAGGACCAGGGTGATAAGAAAAAATACAGAGGAAAGCTCAGCACGTCCCTGTAGTAGAAGGCCCAGGGATTCCCGCAGGGCTTTTGAGGGCAGAGCTTCACCAGGGTGCTTCATTATCTACTTTGCCATAGGCACCTTTGGGTTTTCCTACTGTGGCTCTGCACTTCTTATGTGAGAACTGAAGGCATCAGACTGGGAAAGCTCAGGCTGGGGAGGATGACATAACGCTGGGACAGCCACAGGTGAAACGTGTAAGACCTGTTACACGCGGATATTACATATGTACACAGAACATACACACTATGTACAGGTAGATGAGGGCAATCTGTAACAATATAAAGAACAACTAAAGAAATCCCTCAAGAAGAAGGGATTTAATGGTCTTGGTTTTGAGCTCAGTAACATCACTTAGAAGGCAGGAAAACTCCACTTCTGTCAATGCAGTTAAAGCCATAGAAAATCGCTGTCAATAAGAACAAGTGCGAGAGCTCTCAGAACTACAAGTTTGGGGTAAGCTTACTGTATGCTCTGCAAACGTTAGTTCTACTATACTAACAGACTGAGAAATCAAAACAAACAAATGAAAAAAAAAAACCCAAACCAACAACTTCTCTGTGCCAGTCACTCTGTGTATTTCAAGTCAGATAAAATGAGCTGTTTTAATTCATAATGCAAGTAGAACTGGGAGCACAGGACCCTCCTTGACAGTATGAATAAACCCCAGATAGACAAAGATAAATAGAAGGGTGCTGCATGCAAAATAAAACAGTGAAGATTGTTAGGCATGTATGTTTTATTCAGAGGAATACACTTCTCTTACACCAGGAGTAACCACATACATCATAAGGCCTCAGCTCACAACCATTTAGCAATCTTCTATAACTACCAACTAAAAATATTCACTTGAAATGCATTCGTTTCAATTCACTTCACTGTGCCTATAAATAATCTCCCTGTCAAACAGCAACCCATGCTGATCCACAGACTACTCTAATCAGTCCACACAAATCACTCCTTGCAATTTCAATATATTACTCAAAGAAACTGAAAAAAAAAACAAATAAGCAAGGAATGAATAAACTCTCACCATTAATCCTAAACTTGCATTTCCTCATTTATGCACACCTAAACCACAACATACACCAGATTTCTCAATACTTGTCCTCCAGGTGGATGCTTACCTGAGCTGTTGGATTAGATCTTCTCCTTCTTTAATAACATTGAGGGTAGCATCCAATGTGGCTGTTTGTTGCTGCTGAAACTGCTTGATAAGCTCCTGAACCGCATCCACAGAGTCAGCACAGACATCCTCTAAGAGCTCCTTCTGCAGATCTTCCATCCATGTCCACAGCTGGGAAGGAGGGGAGGGAAATATAAATCAGAGAGGGATTGAGATTTAACCCTTTTGCTCTCTAATTCCAGATCAGAAAGCATTAACTAGGGCTGCATATTTCATGTGAAAACTGATCTGAAGTTTTTAAAGTCAAAAAGATATATTGGTTATTAGATTCTGGTTGGTGCAATTCCATTTTAAGCAAGAAAGTAAACTAAATACAGTATCAGGTAATTTTTTTCCAGAACTAATATGCATTTCAGTCTAATATATGACAACTAGCCTACCGATATTCTTCTGATTAACTCTTTACACAAGTAATAAATGACAATGTCCTACCGCTGTGATAACCTAACCCTTTCAGGAGCTGTATGCCATCAGCTCCTACTAATTTCACATGCAGTTGAAGCCCGTTGCAGGACTGAGACCTAAAATATCTGCTGTGTGTGTATGGTACTGACTGAAGTCTAGCTGTATTTGCTCAGCTACGCCTTTCCAGGCAGAAGGTTTTGTGTTCTGTTTTGTTTTCTCTTTTTTCCCCCAAGATGTACCTCACACGTTGCTTTTTGACTTTTGGAAAGCCCAGAAATAGGAGACAGCAATCTCATCAATCTATCCCACACAGATCCATTCATTCTAAATAGTCTTGACTACCAATTTCAAAACAACTACAAAAAAATCATTTGAGTAAGTGCTTAGAAGAGAATTTCCAGCCAGCTGTTCATCAGAGATCTGGATAGTGGCAGGCAAGCCCCAGCCTCTCGTTGGCTGTAAAGCCTCAAAGCGAACGGAGGTTTCCCCTTTAAGCTTGCTCTGAAAAGTGAGTGTAAAATTGCACCAACTGAGCAGGCAATCTGCCAGCAAATCCTAATGACTCCACCAGAGAGACTATTTTCTGTGCCATGCCTGCCCCATTAACCCACATTCTGCTGGTATATTCTGCAAGGTAGCAGGGAAGCGCAGGAGCAGGACACAACATGCCCCACCATTGCCCCCGGAAATGTCAAAGGATGTGGCTGCCGATCCAGGGAGCTGCAAAGCAATTTGTCTCAAAGGGAGCTAGAGGTACACATGAAGCAGACGACAGACGTTATGTGGGGGTGGCAAAAGAGCTGGTAAAAACGTCTCTGTTCGGAACGAGATGCACTGGATCCCCATCCTACGTGATTTCTTCTGAGACTGTGAATTCTGCGTGTCCATGTAAAGTGAGAGGAGGAAAGAGATGTTCTAAGTACCAGCTGGCCCGGCTTTTCACAGTTAGGGTCCAAACCTAAGGCTATCACCTCAATCTAAAACACAACAATCCAAACCAGGACCCGTCCCAGCACTCCTGGTGATATCAGAAAACAGAAAGCCCAGCTCCCTGTGCTCTATCCCCACCTCTGTTTCCACCTCCTTGCTTGATAGGCTACAAGCCACTTACAAAAAACATGTTTTAAAACATCTGCTTAATTTGAAATCTTTTCAGAGTCAGTTTTTAATATTTTGGGTGAACACTTCTGTTTATTCAGAAGTAGCATAACCTTAATTCCTACTCTACTACTGGCCTAAAATGGAACATCTTTGCTCTGTTTATTTATATACTTTCACCTTCACAGAGGAAAGGCATGATATAAAAAGGCAAATATTAATACAAGAAAAATATAATTAAGTAGCCAGGCTTGTAAAATAGATGAAAGAATGAAAACATTTAAAGAACCAAACAGAGAGCTTTTCCATTTGTGGCCTGAGTTCCAGGTGCTGAACTCTGAGAAGCTGTCATAAAGGAAAATGCATTAATGCCTTTATCTATGAGTTACATTCAGAATCATCCTGGTTTTGAGCTGATCTCTGCTCCCACTCCAATGGCAGGGACAGCTGGACTATAACAGGCGAGGACCAGGTTTGAGGGAATATTATTTTCTCTGCTTATCAGATCTTCAAGTAATAGAGCACTTTGTAAATATAGACAAGAAAAATGGCCATGCATATAAATCATTCTTCTGTTATGAGTTGGGAATGTCAGTGGTTTTTAAATTTCTTGCTGCTCTTTGTCATATTTTATTTTTTTCACTTAAGATACCAAAAAAAGCTCAGGGAATTACCTTTACAAAAATGAAAGTGAAATAAAGAACTTGCTTCATTGTTAGCAATCTGCCGTTTTCTTGAAATTATCATGTTAGAAAAGGCAGAGAAGAAAATTTCCAATTGTTGACTGGGACTTCAAAGGAAAACCCTGTTTTCAGAAGTGTCTCCAGAACCCATCTTTCAGCAGCAGCCAAAAGGATTTGGACTTTTAAGATCCTATGTCACTTTTTGAGTATGCTTCTACCTCAAAGCAGTTTTGAAATACTTAATAAACTACACTGTACTCACCTGGAACTGAAACACTTGTGAATTTCAGAGAGCACTCAAATATATGAACTCATATTAACTTCAGATGTTCTCATAAATGACCTCTGATTGTAAGGATTTGCATAATAAAAGCTATCAGAATCTAGGTCATCCTTGACTCAGAGGTCTTTAATCCTTTAGACTCCACCAATCCCTGGGAAATCCTAATACAAAGAATCAGTCAGTATTAATAAGATTAGCAAGATCTTTCAGGAACAATTTACAATAGGAACCTGATTCAAAAACCTCCTAGGTTATGTGCTACAACTGACAGCACCTGAAATAAATTACCACCCAGCCCCATTTGTGAATGCCACAGAAATGAGAAGATGAACTCCATGTCACTGAAGCACTAACATTGGACAAGCTATTATCATGAAACATAAATCACATCCTGGCTTGTTCGTGTTTGTTACAACTCAGAAAACCAGTCCCTGTTAGGGCTTGATGTTTAATTCTAATGCAACTATTCAATTTATTTTACAAATCCTCACTATTTAAACCCTAAATCATCAGACACCTTGTGCATTTCCTAATTCATGCTGTGACTTTCTCTTAAATAGATAGCTAGCTTAGACTGAATCCACACTTTCAAATTTTCGTTGAAATTTGATATATTACACAGGCCAACTTCTAGGTCATATTTGCAGAATCTGACTTTTTTCTCTTTTATTCTTCGCATGAGCAGTACTTGTGAGCACCTGTCCCGTTCGCATACATGTTCCAAACTACTGTTAATCTATCACTTGATCTTGTAAAGGAGGTGTGTGTAGGTGCATGCAGACATTTCAAATACTAACACAGTATTTCCACATCCAGCTGCAGTGACTTTTACTAAGTTTGCCAGTGATGCATGTGTCCAGAACAGATTATCTCTACATCACATTGCTTAACACGTTCTAATCCAAAGATACAGAATCCTGCAAAATAATGAAGAAAAACATAAAAATATTTTTTTCAAATTGATCTGTGCTTTGGTTCAGTTAATTGGATGAGGAAATACTAATGCATTAGTGGTAAGACCTGAATTAAGCCCATCAGAGAGATCCAGCCACAAATCCTACTCATGCAAAGTCTACAAACTTTATAGTTGTCAACTACACTAAAGTCTAAGCCAAATATCTAGCCCTAAAATGATCATGCTGAAACTCCACAGGGGCTCCAGAACTGAGGCTTTATTTACCAAGGTAACCATGGCTTTAAACAACGAAAACAGTTCTCTTCTTATTACTAGACCAGTGGAAAAGAAGAATGAAAGCCATCTCTTTTGGGGGAGCATCTGGCACCTCTCTAATGCATTGTAACAATTTCTTTGTCTTTCTTGGCTATAAAACACAGGCAGTTTCCCTCCATCCAAGAGACAACACAGCTCTTTATTCCCAGCTATTTCATCTGATGCAATACCCTTCATTTTCCTCAAGTACTTGATGAGACCACTTACTGGAGGTTTGAAGGACATCTGTGCCTGTTACCTAGAAATTAATGCTTCTGACTTAAAGCAAGGGACCATTTTAACAACAAAAACAAAAACAACAACAACAACAAAAAACCCCTGAAACATAGAGAGATTGCTGAGAAAATCTTGCCTTCGTGTTTGGAATAACTACTAAACAGCCAGTGTTTGTACGCTGCTATGTGCAAATGCCACTGATGAGTTTTAATCCCTCCCCCTCCCTTCCCGAAATAGTTTAAAAACACTGAGTAATGAGACTAGTGAAAAGCAAAGAAGCAGTCAATCCATGAGAATAACCACTGTACAACACTTTTGCTAGCCATTCAAAACGAGGGTGTTAATGGAAACAAGCAGCTTTCCAGGGTATATATTCTACTTCACTGTGTCAGAAGTGCCATGTGTTGCACTCAACGCCATAAAAGGATGCTCATGCCAACTCAGTAAAGTGAATGTCCATCACAGAACCCATGGCTAAAGCAGAACTGAGAAGAATTCAGTGAAATATGGGGGCCCTCTTTTCCCACCTGACTTGCACTGCTGCCACTCCATGAGTTGTCACGTAAGTGTGCAGAGAACCAAGGGCACGCTGAATAAAATAAAAGAGTTGTTCCAGAAAGAGATGTCCATCAATGCTATTTTCCCCTCCTTCTAAGCCAGGCTTATACAAACCCGTTATGAACAGTAAAACATCTAGCTATTTTACAGTATGCAGAAGGAAGTCACATAGACCCTAACAGAGAACACATATTTGGGAAATAGATTCTGTTTCAGATATTGGTTCAGGTTAATTTATGGCAGGACTTCAGCATGTGCTTATGCTCAGGTACCTGTTGTGAATCTGGTTTCACTGTGTGGCCTTTAGAAAATTGCTTTTTCTACCTTGATGTCTCCCCACCAACATGGTGGAGATAATAAAACTTCTCAGCATAATTATATTTTCAACAGCTGATGTTTGTTCACATTTAGAATGCATCCAGGGCTGTTTAAGTTGAAGGAAGTGATGGTTGTTATAAACTGAGAGCATACTTCAACGACACTTTCCAAAGTCACAAAGGCACATTCAAGGTCTCGTGGAAATGTCAATGGAAACACACCAAACAATGTATGTAATGATGAGCTGTAACGTGACTGCATGCCACCAGTGAAGTGTTACATGATGACAGCGTACCTAATAAAATGTGACAAGATGGGATATGACCAGACATTACATATGAAATGCCACAATATGCGACTTCCATGGTAAGATGCAGCTGATGAGACACCCTGCTGCAAGATGTAATGTCAGATATTACCAAACTGGTTGGGAAGAAACGGTGAGTGGAAAAAAAGGGAACGTTCTGTGAAAAAAACAAAAACAAAAACCTGATCTCTTCCTAACCTCTTTCTTGCTTTTTCCCTTTTCCTCGCCAATTTCTTGACATTCATCCTTGGTTAGGCTGCATCTGGTGCTTCTGTATGCTAACGTGTTTTAATTAGTAACCTTGCCTATGGCAAAAGGATTTGCAATGCCTAAACATCTGATGCTTTTTCCAAGTCCTGCATGGACCAGATTGATATACCACAAAATAATCTCCTCTCAAGGGAAACGTGATTTGGGTAGCTATGCTTACATCAGGGAGTGTGTAGATCCCCAGCCCAAGGTCATGTAAATGTAATTCAGTGCCTGTTTGCTCTAGGAGAGGAGTTGGCTTATTACTGAAGAATCAGTTGTATGTGTTCTATGCTTCTGCTACCATCATGAATTGCAAAAATGTGTTCACCTTCTAGTATAATTTTAATATGTTACTTGTAATTGTGAATCTGGATGTAATTAGCTGCAGTAATTGTACTAAGCAAATCAAATTTTGCATATCATCATACTGATATATGCTTGGAGAAGTTCTTCCTACATCACAAGATTTACTCAGGTTTACACCAGTGTAATATAGTACAATTTGGTGCAGGAGGAGCTTTACATAGCTGCAAACTATGCTTTACAAATTCAGCAGTATACTTAAATAAATCCAGGTACCGTTAAGTCTTCCTCTAAATTGTTCTCTGGTTCTAAACATTTCATTACTTCCCGAATGGGAGTTGCACTGCCTCTTCCCTCTATGCTTTTTCCAGTGTATCACTTGCAGTCTTACCCTGATTTGCTCCTTTAAGCCCTTTGTGCAACTTTGTGCTCTACGCCTTTGGAACCTCAGAAATAAATCACTTCTGACAATTTTGAATCATTCTGAAACTTGCTAAGGATTAAACAAACTGTGTGACATTTCTCTAACCAAACAGTCCTATTGAATCCATCAACCTGAACCACTACACCGACATTAACCATTTTAAGCTAGTTTTATACATTCCCTTGCAGACGTAAACTTAAGGGGCAACAGAACATGTCTTTTGAGTGGTGAGTGAATTATGGGAGTGTCCCTGTAAGACTTGGATGAAGAGTACTCCATAGGCAAATTGTCACAAGCACTGGCTGCTCACTCTGTTGCCTTTGTATACAACAGCAAAAGCTGCAAGCCCACACACTGGAACTGGGAGATGCCCATCTTCCTCAATTTAAGGCAATCAGGAAAATAGGCTATGTAAGACTAATAAAAGGGTACTTTATGAGAGTTGGCACCTGCTATTTAAAGGTACTTATAAAACGCTCTTCTAGTTGCAGCATGAACCACTGTTACCTGGAGAGCAAGGCATACAGGCTGGAGCCCCATCCATAACACACAAAACACATGCAAAGACCCTTAAAGTTGATGCTATTTGATTCACATGAAGCAATCAAGTCAAAATACTGGTGATTGGCCTGAAAAATGTGGATATCAACATGCAAACTGAAATGCAGCCTGTAGGAATCCTTTGGCAAGGACATGGCAGAAAGATGGAGAGAACTTCTCTTCCACGCATCTGCCCGAACTGTGCTGCAGGTTGGACTTCCTGAGATTTGGTCTATGTGGCTGCATTTGGAAGCATTTAATTCTTATTACCTTGATTCTGTCTCACAACTTACCTTTTTATTTATTTATTTATTTTTTTAAGGAAGAACATCACAGATGGCAGAATTTTATTCACTAGCAGCCTAGTCATGCTTCAAACTCCTCTGTTCAAGACCTGGATGTGCTACCAGGATATCACAGCTCTTTCCATTCCCAGCTTCTTAATCCTTCATGAAAAAAACTTGCTTCTAGACAGAAAATGGACAGGGAAGATGGGCACTGTGTACCACCCCAGCTGTCCTAGTTCCTCAGCCTCAGAGCTTTGCTACCATTACAGACAAGATTTAAGCCTGCAAAGAAACCACCAACAAAGCAATGACTGGTGAATGCCTTTTGGTCAAAAACACAGACTGTGCTCTTGAGCTGGGAGAGGGACTTGCTCCTATTTTTTTCCTTCATGGTAAGTGAATGGTGATAACCCAGAGTCAACATTTACATAGCTCACACAAAAATAATGCTTCTTAAACTAGCAGAGACCTCTCTATGGCCCCAGTTATCAGAATCATAATGGTAGGCTGGCAAGTAAAGGAACATATCTGTCTTCGCCAAGGGATCCGCCTTCCAGGCGAAGGACAGTGTTTATGTACATAGATGTTACCAGTATGCGCAGCGCTGTCAGTTCCCTTCACCCACACCCCCTGCTTTCTACCTGCAAATCCACCTCTGATGGTAATATCAGAACGTTTAGGAACTGAGTACTTATTATTTAAAAAAATCAGCATTTGCTTGATCTCTTATAATAGCATTTGCTTCTCCCCCTCATCTTGTGAGTTCTCTGTTTACAGTATTCCCCTGATCAAACTACACTGATTCAGCTCCCAAGAAGCACTACACTCATACTTGTAAGAGGCATAAATTTAAGGTTTGATGTTTCACAGCCCTGCAGTGAGAGGAGGGGCAGATATTTTCAAAGTCCACTTTTGTATGCTGCTTTAGAAATCTCAGCTGGGAATTTTATCCCATTGAAGGAACAAAATTTGCAGCTTTTCAACAAGACACGTGCTCTTCATTCTAACCCTCAAAAGTGCCGGGATGTGAGATGCCCAGTCAGCGTGTCCTATTTTACGTGCAGAGAGCCAGTTTGGGTCATTTTAGTGTTTTATGCTTTCATTTTTTTTAAATCTGCCCATAATATAAGAAAAGCAACAAAAGCACTGACCAGGATGGCAGTTCAGGAATTAAGTGTAAAAGACAAATGCTTTGTGGGAACCATGCTCACAGAATGAGACCTTTTCAGAGCTTCTAGAAGTTGCCAGCAAGTGGAATTGCTAAACTGATTATCCCCTTCATCACAAGTCTGTATTATCTGATGGGTGGTTGCTCTGAAATGTCAATATTAACAGCTAAGGCTAAACAACCAATTATTAAGTTCAGTAACATTAACTGTGAATCCTGGGTCAATTTACAATAAATGACAGGATTATACAATATATCCCAGAACCACTGTCCTGTTTGCTCCATGATTAACTCTGATTCATTCAGTCAACTATTCTGACTGGAGTCAATAGCAGCAGCCCCTATTCAGTGAGCTTTCTGCTCCCTGCTTCCCACAAACTCTGCCACAACATGAGAGCTAAGCCCTGTCAAAATTAGTGACCTACACTAAAATAATCTCCTAATCATGATACTCAACTGAAGCAGAGAGGATTTAATTTCACAGCCCTTGGTTATCAAGTAAAATTAAGCTAGCAGTGCCTGCAGTAAAACACTTCCTAACTGATGGGGTAAACTCACTCCCATTACTCACTTGAGTAGCCCTACTGATGTCTGTGGGGTGACCGAGGTGACCTGCTGAACACAAAAAATGTAGGTCTTTATAGGAAGCTGCCTGACATTTAATGGTCCAGGACTTTGTTCTCTGTTTCTCATGGCCTTATCAGACAAGCTGTTCAGAGTGAAACTTTCCATACCAGGTGTCTGCCTAAGGCTGAACTTGATGAATTTTGAGGTAAAAGGTCCAGAATGAGAGGAAGGGGTAAAAGGAGTTATTTTGCCTGTGTTAGAAAGGGAGTCTTATTTCTGCTTCATGAGATGCTGCAGACACTCCATGCTTTTAAGCAAGAGTTTGAAATTTTGCAGGGTTACCCTTGATGTAAAGAACATATATTATGTCATGCCGTGAAAATTTGCCCAAATTTGGTCACTCAGAAGACCTCTGTCAAATTCCAGTTTGCATATGTTCAGTAAGAACTTGCTAAGAGTTTGGCAGTTCATTTTTTTCAACATTAAATATTTTCTGGGCATGCTCATCCCCTCATTCTGTGGGCCAGGTAGGCCTGGCAAGAGCCAACAAAGCACTGGGCACATGGCCTGAACCTGCCTCTCCTACTTTTCCTGCTTTTTGCTGCTCTTTTGCTGGACTGAGGGCAACACAAAGGTGGTAACATGAAACCCACTGAAAAATGAGAAATTTAGAGGTGGTAAGACACGTTTTTCATACTCTGAAGAGCTATGAGGCATTTGCAGAACTGTTTTGTAGGTCAGGTTAAGACCCATATGCTGTAAATGGATCTAAATCCAGTGAAGTTCCTCCTTGTTCTCTAAGTTTGCAACTTCATGATCAGCCAATACAAGTAATGCAACAAACCTTTACTTTACCTATATACAGAATACATGCATACTTCCTGTTAAACACCTACATAAATCCTAAAAGCTAAAATCCTGCATATGGAGACAAGACTTTATTTGCATGCAGGCATCACACGCACATACATGCAGCCTCACCTCAACACTTACTTGACGAAAGTAATTCCTGGACCTTTCGCTACTTTTATTTAAAACTGTGATTCTGAAGCTGAATCAGAAACTGCTGGTAGCAGTACGTCCTGCCTCTCCAAGCAAGGCAAAACAAAACTGTGATTCCTAAACACAGATGAAAATCTGTACAGAAAGTAAGGACATCTACAAGATGCTAAGCCAGTATTTAATTATGCAAAAGGGTTTTAAAAGTTTTTAATGACATGGATGGAAATGTTGACAGCGTCCTTTTGGGTCTACATCTTTATACTTGGAATGCTAAAGTCCACTTCAGAACCATAAGTATAAAACTGTGAGACCAATGTAAAATATTAAGATTCAGACAAAGAATTACAAGATGTTTTTATTATTTGCCTTAAGGTTTTTGAATCTTCAGGGTGTGATGTTATCACATCTGCAAATTCTTCTCCAGGAGGCTCAAAAACTATTCTCCTTTAAAGAAAATGAAATGACAGCCAAGAATCTTGTATCATCATTTGATCCTAGGAGATGACAGCTCACAAAAGAACATCAACTATCATAAGATTTGTGATAGAACTGCAAGATCTGGCAATTCTGCCACTAATTGATTTAGATCTGAAATAAGAACCTGAATTCAATCACACTTAATCCTGAGAGAAATGATTCAGGTACAAGTCTGTTGAACGCATTTATCCCACTGACAATAATTTATAACTTTACCCTGCCATACAGATAATTGGATTTGATTCCCAAGGTAGCAGGTTTCTGCTTACACCATCAGGAATGCCTTGGCCTAAAAGGCTATGAAAATATTAACTATAAACTAAGAAAGCATAATGAATACTGTAGGACAGTGGGACACAACATCTCTTTTATAGGAATGGCAATAGGGCAACTACCTCACTCATGGGTTATGATACTAACAGTCACTTAGGGGACTGCTCTAAATTTGTACTTCTAAAATGTTTTTGCCATACCAGAAAGTCATCATTTCAGACTATTGCATGTATTCTTACAGTAAGGCCACTTAAAAAAAATCTGAATTATTGTTATGCTTAATTGATAGTCTTTTTCATATTCCTTGATCTGTATAAGTCAATGTTTAGCACAAGGAATCCTCTTATTTTACATGAAATGACCAGTGATTCAAGTCTGCTGTGGTATTAAAAAAAGAACACTCCTAACTTTCATTGCTCATGGGATATCTAGATTTAAATTTAATTAAATGCTATGTATTGTCCTGAAGAAATTCTAGCAAGGAAGATTTTAAACATTTATTTGACAAGATGCCTTTCTAAAAATGGGAGCTGTTGAAAGTTTCTCAGGTGCTGGAAATCTTAGTAGTCACACATGGAGATGAAGAGGTGGGCAGAGTACAGGTGAAGCCGTGAGAAGTTCACAGTCAACGCAGTCAGCCATGTCTGGGAATTGCCACATCAGAAACACAATTCATCTGTGCTAGGAAGACTGTCAAAACCAACGTGTTTGCTGCAGGAAGTTCTTTAGAATATTTCCATAAAGACCAGGTCAGTAAGACTGATTTTTTCTACTTAACTCTCCCTTTCACCAGTTCTGTCTCAGCAGATTAATATATCAAGAAATAATGAGAATTTGGGAAACTTAGATGAAAAATACATCTAGGCCATAGTTTCCTGTATTATTGCCAAGAAAACCCTAAGCCAACTGTTTATTCATTTCCAAGGATATAAGAGAAACAGTTGTTAATAGTTTAAGAAATGGTTTCTTTAAGAATTACAAAGGCTGAAATTAATAATGACAGTTATTATTAAGTAATTAATAATGCCTTCTAGAATAATGCAAAATATGTCAGGTGTTAAACATGCTAACATGCCAGCCAAACTGCCATCTCCTTGCCCCAGGACACTCCCAGGTGAAGGGTTTAAACGGGCAGAGTACAGCACAGTATCAGGCACAGCGCTGCAGGTAGGAGGGCAAGGTTAATCAGGGAGGCATGTGTTGGCACTGTAACTGGAATGCCTCCTGGTAAAACAGCAGCAATGGATCTCAGATGTTCCTGTATTTTACTGCTGCAGCAAAAGGATTTTTTGCCTCGATATCTGCTAGAATTTAAATCTGACTCTAAACTCTTTCTTTAGCTCAACTAAAACTGCCACTGACTCACAGGGAATTTTGCTTGATAAATCCTACCTTTAAAATTGGAATCTAACGTTATCTTTGTTGGACTGGAATGCCAGCTAATACAGTGGATTTATTTTTAAGCAGTTTCAGAAAACAAGCATGGATGGTGCAGATCTGGCCTGGACAAATGGCTAGAGCAAGAACCTGCATTTGGTCCGGCCCAACCCTGTAGGCTGTGAGTTCTCACCATAGCTGTGTGCATCTCCTAGTCAGAGCATGGGGAAAAATCAACTAAGCGCTGATATGAAACAGAGAAAGGACATAATACTATCAGAGGCAAGGTGGGAAAGGAAAGATGTTTGTATTTCTTCATTTTTGAGGAATTCCGTTATCTGTTTTTCATGTTGAAGAATAACAGTTGCATTGGTTAACTTGCCATTTTACAATATACATGAACGCCCAAGCAAGGCCAAGCAATGAGTCATTTCTATGTCAGCCCATCTATTGATAGCATAAAAGGCAAATACAGATCCAAACACTTGGTAAGGCTCTCTCGTTGTAATGGTTTGCCCTTTGCGCCAGGTTCCTCCAGCAGCCTTTAGTGACTTCACTATATCTGTGGGGATCCCCATAACTGGCAGACAAACACNCACCAGTACTTTGAAGATGCAGAAACACATTAGTGAAGGAGGCAGGTAGTGACATACAATGAAATTTGGTGAACCTGCCGAAAGCCCAAGTGTTTGTCCTCCCCAGGAATGAAAGCAACAGAAGGGTGAAGATGTGAAAACTTCCTTTCTCTTGAAAAGCTAATGTGCATCCTCTGACACTGGAGAGGCTGCTGCTGGAGACTGCAATAACTTTTGCAGACTCTTTGCACCCAATCCAATAACTCTCATTTGTCTTCATGAATATAGATCTCTGGGTCCACTCTGACTTTGTTATATCCCACTTTTATGCCACAGATACCTCACCTGTCCTTCTGGAGTGAGAGATCTTAGGCACCCAGAGGAGTTTGTCCACTCTGGATCTCCCTAAAACTGACTCCAAGTACTTACTGGGCTTTCCAAAGAGGCATCACAGTGTCCATCTATCCCATGGGTAAATGACACTGAGGCAGAGATTTAGGTATTTTCAATACCTAGCAAACAGCACTGATGCTGTTACAAAACATTGTTTTTTTAATAGTTTCAAAAAAGATTGGCATTTTAGTACATCTGAAATTTTATACACCAAAACAGAGCTCATTGAAACCAAGTGAGTGCAGCTGGCTAGTTCCCTTCTTGCTGAAGAAGGGTAGAGGCGAGTATACTGCACTGCAATCCAAAGCCGTTCATACAGGGAAGCTCTAGGTCCTAAACCCAAATTAGGCAACTCAGTACCAGAATCATCAGAAGAAATTTAGATGATAGAAAACATTATACTGATAGCTTCCTGGAGTCACATCTATCTTAGCATTACTAGTCATCACCTGCAGAGGTGAAGCAAGGTTACACAGTAAGAAACTGTTATGAAATAATTTGACTGAGGAAATAACCAATTAAGTTTCCCCTGTTGCCACCAGCGTAGCTGCAAGTGTTTGAGCTACAGTGGAAACAACAGCACTATTCAGAAGCTTAAAGTAACTAGTTTTTTTGGTACATTGCAGAAGCAGGACGTAAAAGGAAGACCCTCATGTATCAATAGCTGTAACAGACATGCTGAAACTCCAGCTATCTTCCATATATATATAAATATACGAATGTGTGAAACACCCTGTATTTAAGGAGGCTCCCCAACACACTGAAGCCTGCAATATACAACTTGTTTGTAACATGTAAATCAACAAACATAGAGTAAAGCTTCAGCTTCTAAAAAACATCTTTCTGATCAAGTGTGCTGTTGCAAACAGATGTCACAGAGCACGAAAACAACCATTCTGACTAATTCCATCTCTCTCAGCAGAAAGCCTGTCTTTAAAAGTCACTCATCACTGAATGGCATTTGGTTTGCAGAAAAATGTGAAGTATGCTTTAATTACATCCCCAGCGGCCTCCCATTTGATGGCCTGTCCACTGTATCTCTGGCGAGACAGCCTTATCTCTGGATATTTTTCAATTATGCTAAACTGCAGTTATTCAGGTCCTCACTGATTCACTGTATCAGTATGTGGCAGTTTGCTCTTTACGCGTAATTTTGAAAAGTGAAGTCTGCCTCATTAAAAAATGTAAGATTTCCAGTAACACTTAATAATAATGGCTACATTAATTAACATTAAGTTCAAATGGAATCCCTCTGAGGATACATATCACCCTGCAAGCATGTTTATATCTAACATATTAATATCAACTGATGTTCTTATGAGCGAATTATTGCTTTATAACAATACATTCTAGTTGTGAATTAAGCACCGTTTGATCTGTTTGTTATGCTGTCCCTTTATTTTAGTGTACTATATTGCTCATGTGTTTCATTCACATTTTGTTTCCTCTTTACAACAGCTAATCATATGTATCAAACAAACTAGGTATCAGTCTGGTGTGACGAAGATGACTTTTCTGTGTCATCTGGGTTTTAGTTTGTGCTCAGAGTTAGCCTCTTGCAGCACTGTGCAATACACAGAAAAATTCCCTCATGTCCATCTTACCTCTTTGGTGTGGGTATGGAAGGAGACTGACATGTCCAAGAGAAGTTTCCTCTGTTCCACCCTTCGGACAAAGTCCTGAATCCGTACTTCCAGATGCCGGGCTGCTTTATAGATCTCTTCAGGGTCACATTCCCCAGTCTGAGCCAACTGCTCTGCAGCCTCTAAAAGCTTGTCTGCATTGGTGTATGTATTCTATCAGCAAACAAAGCAAGAAACAGAGTATGAGTAATACAACTGTGGCAAGTAAACCTCAGAAACATGCTGTTTATATTTCCAAAGGCATGAAAGCAAGTGATTCCTAGAGTTTTAAACAATAGTAATAATTTCTACTGGTGCTGCCAACTGTGGAAGGAGAACATATAAAGCCATATAGACTAAACCCAGAGTAGGCATGCAACAATTTCTTATTTGAAAGACATCACCCCAGTCCAGTCCTGCCAGGCACAGAAAAAGGACTGTGCACTTGTTTATTTCCAAGTCCCCTGGAATTTCTCAAAGATAATGTAATGAAGCAAGGGGGTCTCACCACCTCAGAAGCCAATGGTGTCTCATGTTACACTTGGCTACAAGCTCATTGCAAAGGCCTCGCAATGGCTATCACAGCATGAAATCATGTTAGCCAGAGATGCCTCAGTCTAAGGAAACATTTCCCTTTCAATGATTTTTGTGAGACAACTTGAAAGACTGTGTCTTCAAGTTCCCTCTATATTTCTTCCTCTTGTCTGCTGTTCTGCATCGTATTTCTAAGTGGAGTAAGTCCATTTGATTAGCTTGCAGCTGCCCACATTCAATGCTTGGATTGTTTTGGAGGGGTATCATTTCCAGTCTACCTGAGCCATGTTCCTGCCCTCCATTACATCTGAACACTTCCCCATCCTGAATAGACTTACCCCATAGCCACAGCCTTTGCAATGTGAGACCTATTACCACTACTTTACAGAGAGGGAACTGAAGAATGCAGAGGCTACATGATGTACCCAAGATATACTAGGCTGGAGAAAGAGAGGTGAATCCTCCTCCACCAAATTTACCTCAGCTTTCGAAGGGTTAATCTGCTCATCCTTTCTCGTCTTCATTCATGTTTGTGGAAAACACCACTGAACTAATACACCTGAGATTCTCATAAATAAGAGCAGAAATGTAATGGGAGTGTAGGTCATCTTCTCTATAGCCAGGAATTAAACAGAGTCAGCCCTCGCTGTCACAGAAAAGCTTTCTTCACTCAAGTTGAGGCCAATACCTCTGCGGTGTTTAACACTTAATAAGGAGAGACAAAGATATTAATTTAAGGGAGTTTCCAGTACTGGGTGGGGTCTTCAGAGATGCTCAGCCTTGGCCTACGACTGCTCCCACTGGGAATTTTAATCTCCCCATCATTAGATGCAGAATTGTAGCACTTTCCTTTTCAAAATCCTACTGAGAATCCTCCTCAATTTAAAAATGCATTAACTTGAAACATACACTTAAAATACATTTCAAAACTGTGGACACATGTACTTCAGAGCATTAAAGGAACACCGTCAAACATAAAAGCCATAAATCAAGTCCTGTTGCTCTTACCCGGACAATACCTTGCTGCAGTCAATAGCTGTTACTCAAGAAAATATGGTATACAAGGAATACAAAGACAGAACACTGGCCTCCAAGTGTTTAATGGGGAAAAATATTTCCAGTTATAAAAAGCAGAAAGAAAACAGCTCATTCAGTGTTCATTTTCCCAGTGTCTGAGGACTGACTGTAAATACACGGTATTTGCATTTCTCCATTTGGACTGTGAAGAACATATTCTAGACAGTTTTGTTAACAACAGTAAATTTTTATTCCTTCACTTTCAGGTCACTGCTATAATGGCTAGGTTGTTAACAGTGGCAAAACTTTATATTTTAACAATCATTTTTTGGAAACCTCTTTAGCTGAAAATTTGTAAAAAAATTTTCCATTTAATATGATCTGAATTAGGGTCCAGTTTCACTTAACGACATCCTTTCTGAATGATCCTCTTCCAATAGTATTTGGAGCCAGTGCCAAAGCTAGCGCTGTTTTTCAGTCTACTCTATTCTTGGCTTTTTCACACATTACCACTACAACAGCGCAAACATCAGTTCAGCTCCCTAGGGAGAAGACTGTCCCCTGCTTTTACGCGTAATACTTAGCATTCTTTTAAACACATTCACTCTCTGCTTGTAGCACAGATTCAAGAGACAAACACCTTTGCTGAAGTACAGTACGAATACAACTTTTCTGCATTTATCCTAGCACCTAATACACTTATATCCAACTCAGCTGAAAACCATGCGAGTTTACTGACTCCAACATGTGAGTTTCAGCAAGGTGAGTACACTGATATGATGATCAGATATAAGTGTCCTGGATAGTGAAAAGTGTGTAGGCAGAGCCCTAGACCTTGAGGAAAAAAAAAAAAAAAGAGTGCAAATTGGCCTCAACAGAGTCTCTGGCAACAGCGTACAGGCTCTAAAGGACACAGTGGTCCTGCAGTAGTTTGTTTGTATTACACAATATTCTCAAAGGCAAAGGGGGATTCTCTGCAAGGAAGCTGGCTGGATGTGGATGGAGATATATATTGTGTTTGCCCAGGGCTCTGCCAGGCACTGTCAACATATGGTGATGCGTCTGCAAAGTGTTCATACCTAATTTTGGAAAAGACTGCTATAGCCATGAATACTCTTGCTGTGGACAAGAAGTCTGAACACAGCATATTTTGAGTTTGGTAAAATCTTTGCCTCCCTCCTTTTCTATATTTTTCTACTGAGTTCCCAGCTAAGTCTCTAGGTTTTAAAAACAGGTGCATTTTATGATAGGAAAAACACTAATGGCTTCATCCCTGCCATTCCAGAAGGAAGGCTTGGTGCTGAGAGATTTCCAGCTCAGTGATGCAGATTCAAGAGGTTTAGATACACTTCAGATAAGCAACCACATCTAGGAGTTAACCACACTCGCCTTGAACTCCAGAGCTTGATGCATTCGTGAAAGGATTGTCATCTACTGTCAGATGAGATATAAATACAGCACATGCCAAATAAGCTAGAGGTTAGTTATTTGGTGAGAGCCTGCTCTATTTTTGTTTGTTCTGCTCCTTTGCCTCAAGTGCACATAAATTGTATCAGAAGTTGTTATGCATACCAAATATTTTCATGTACATTTCTCTACAAGCACTGTATTAAAGCTATGTTGAAACTGACATCTTTATCCTGGTTGGTACTATAATGCTCCACTGCTTGCCTGCTTCACGCTATCACATTTTCACCCTGAGCTCCCTCTCTTGCTAGTAAGCTCTTCAGAGTACAGATCCTTATTTCATTTGTTTGAAGCACTTTGTACTTTTTTGGTGTGACATAACCCACACTGGATCTGGGCAGGGGGGGAATCCAAAAGAGAATTAAGTCTTATGATGAAGAAAAGTATATAATAGGTCTTACTTTATGAATATCTTCTTGTCCCCCCCACACAAGAGGTTACATCAGATTCCCAGCCCCTCCGATATCTGGAAGGATCTACCAGGAGCACTGGATCTAGGTACATCTCCACAGTGCCATCAAGATTCAAAACCTGGAAGAACGTATGATCTAATGCAACTGCTGGAGAAAATTTTTGCTGCTAAAAAGATATTCATTGCTGTCCCCTTTTCTGCTAACCCCAGCCCCACAGAATTTTTACTATGGCATCCTGAGGAAGATGACACCAACAATGACTAATCCCTCCAGAGGTGAGGCCCTATGCAGAATCTCTCTTCTGCATGGGGATCTATGGAAAGTAGTTCCTGTTAAACAATAATAGCACTAATTCCACTGAAAAATAATCCTGGAGTCATAATGTGATATGCTGTCTGAAAGTTTAGTGGTGCGTGGTATTTTTTCCTTACATTGCTTTAACCCTTGAGAAAATTGCCACATGCAAATCCTTGAATTTCTCAGTGATCTACTAACTGGCATTACGTACTCCTGCACCATTTCAAGCTCAAAACCAATTTCCATCTCAAATCTCTTAGTAATCTTTCTATAATAATCTTTGCATAATCACCTATTTCACTCATGAAATGTGCAATCACAAAAAAAAAGTAAATGCATGTCAGGTTTCAGAATGGAAACAGCTGTAGTATATGATTTTGGAATTTATTTTAGACAGAACTAGGAGGCTTTCATCTCTTCTGTTTCTTGCAAATAACAAAAAAAGAAACAATTATGGAAAAGAAACAGACTAACAAAATCCACACAACAATCCCTACCACAATTCAGAATGAGAGGTGCTTGTTTTCTGATCCCATGGCAATATTTGCTAACAGGATTTTCAGGATTCTCATAATTTTGGTTCTTAACTTTTAAGAGTTTGATATTCTGCAGCAAGGTGAAAAAAAATGGTTTATGGAAAAGCTGATGTGAAATTTCCCTGTTACATTCACTACACTTTCCTTTGTACTTCATACCAACAAACACCAAAATGTCAGAATCAATTTGTTCAGGCCAGCAACAGAGGCCCAGAGGTTGGAGAAGGATCACAAATCAGCAGGAGAGCACCTGAAGAGCAGCACAAAAGAATTCCAGCCACTCTAGCCAGTAATTCAGCTTCATCAGGGGCCTAGCTTAAATGCCTCTATGTAAATGCACGTAGCATAGGGAATAAACAAGAGACGTGTGCACGCCTGCAGGACTACAATCTTATTGGCATCATGGAGACACGGTGGGATGACTCCTATGACTGGAATGTTAGAATGGAAGGGTACAGGCTCCTCAGGAAGGACAGGCAGCAGAGACGAGGAGGGGGTGTCACCCTCTACGTCAATGACCAGCTTGAGCGCATGGAGCTCCGCTTGGGAATTGCAGAAAAGTTGCAGAAAGCAAAGACGAGGACTGGGAGAATGAAGAACTGCCCACTGTAGGGAAGATCAGGGTTGAGACCATCTAAAGAACCTGAAGGTGCACAAGTCCATGGGACCTGACGAGTTGCATCTGAGGGTCCTGAGGGAACTGGCGGATGAAGTTGCTAAACCACTATCCATCATATTTGAGAGGTTGTGGCAGTCTGGTGAAGTTCCCACTGACTGGAAAAGGGGAAACATAGCCCCATTTTTAAAAAGGGAAAAAAGGACGACCTGGGGAACTACAGGCCAGTCAGCCTCACCTCGGTGCCCGGGAAGATCATGGAGCAGATCTTCCTGGAAATTATGCTGTGGCACATAGACAACAAAGAGGTGATTGGTGACAGCCAACATGGCTTCACTAAGGGCAAATCATGCCTGAAAAATTTGGTGGCCTTCTATGATGGGGTTACAGTGTTGGTGGATAAGGGAAGAGCAACTGATGTCATCTACCCGGACTTGTGCAAAGCATTTGACATTGTCCCGCATGACATCCTTGTCTCTAAATTGGAGATACATGGATTTGATGGATGAACCACTTGGTGGATAAGGAACTGGCTGGATGACCGCACTCAAAGAGTGCGGTCAACGGCTCAATGTCCAAGTGGAGACCAGTGACGCCTGGCGTTCCTCAGGGGTCAGTATTGGGACCGGTGCTGTTCAACATCTTTGTCGGCGACATGGACAGTGAGACTGAGTGCACCCTCAGCAAGTTTGCTGATGACACTAAGCTGTGTGGTGTGGTCGACACGCTCAAGGGAAGGGATGCCATCCAGTGGGACCCTGACTGGCTTGAGAGGTGGGCCTGTGCCAACCTCATGAAGTTCAACACGGCCAAGTGCAAGGTCCTGCACCTGGGGTGGGGCAATCCCAAGCACAAATACAGGCTGGGCAGAGAATAGATTGAGAATAGCCCTGAGGAGAAGGACGTGGGGGTGTTGGTGGATGAGAAGCTCAACATGACCTGGCAATGTGCGCTTGCAGCCAGAAAGCCAACCATATCCTCGGCTGCATCAAAAGAAGTGTGGCCTGCAGGTCAAGGGAGGTGATTCTCCCCCTCTGCTCTGCTCTCGTGAGACCCCAGCTGAAGTACTGTGTTCAGCTCTGGGGCCCCCAACATAAGCAGGACACTGTTGGGCTCCAGAAGAGGGCCACGAGGATGATCAGAGGGCTGGAGCACCTCTCCTATGAAGACAGGCTGAGAGAGCTGGGATTGTTCAGCCTGGAGAAGAGAAGGCTCTTATAGAGCCTTAGAGAGAGACCTTATAGTGGTCTCCTAGTAAGGGGGCCTACAAGAAAGCTGGAGAGGGACTTTTTACAAGGGCATGTAGTGATAGGACAAGGGGTAATAGTTCTAAACTGAAAGAGAGGAGAGTCAGGTTAGACATAAGGAAGAAATTCTTTGCTATGAGGGTGGTGAGGCACAGGAACAGGTTGTCCAGAGAAGCTGTGGAAGCCCCATCCCTGGAAGTGTTCAAGGCCAGGTTGGATGGAGCTTTGAGCAACCTGGTCTAGCGGAAGGTGTGTCTGCCCATGGCAGGGGGGTTGTAACTAGATGATGTTTAAGGTCCCTTCCAACCCATATCATTCTATGATTTCCATCTCTGAGCAGATCTTTGTGATTCCACTGTGTCTCCAGGTTAACATGTATGAAGCCACAGCAGCATTGAAAGGGTACTATCCAAACACAGCTCTTTCAGCTAACTACCTAAGAGATTTCCTTAAAGTTGAAACCAACATTACTGTGTCCATAATCTTTGTATCATAGACATGTTTTATCAACCATCTCTCCAAATCTATTTAACCCAGAGCAGGAATTGCACTGATTCTCAACATCAGAGAGCACTGGCTGCATGCTGTTTGCGCTTGGCCTCATCTGTTACAGACAGAGAAAGTTGCATTACAATGCTTAGTACAAATAATTCTGGTTTGAAAGAATATGGCATATCTTTCCTAAAACAAAAACAAAAAACAAACAAACCAGCAGCAACAACAAAAAATACCCCTGAATAATGTATCAGTTAATTCTTGTGCCAATATAACTGTTAGAGGCATCAGAACAGGAATGCTTTGCCTTTCTTATTTATAATATCTATCGGAACCTAAAGAAGTCTAATATTTTAGTCACTTAGATACAAATTATTTTGAAAACTGTATTTTCTTTGTTAAAAACACAAATGGGAATATACTGATAATCCTATATATACTTGTGTTTTTTATTGACTCCTCCGCCACTTGAAAGACATCAATCAGTTTAGTGCAGCGTTTTGATTTTGACCCAGGTGCATTTTCAGAAAATGATTCCATGTAAAGTTTTCCCTCTAGTTCTATCAATTACATTTGTAACTACTTTATTGCTGCATGTTTCTAGACAGATTACATTGAAAATAGTTGTGTCTAATAGTTGTCCAGGGCAGAGTTTATAGCTCAAATCTGGGCTTTTTTTTTTTTTTTTTTACCCAGAATAATCTTTCCTTTCACAGTATTTTACAGCTGTTCATTATATTTGAGAAGCTTTCATGGTATCTGTCTCCAAGATCTCCAGGGTGACATGAACTATGCTGATCAGCCAGAGAAAGACATTTAGTTGTATGCATCAGACGAGGCAGGAGAATGGGGCAGGTGATCAGATACGCCATCGTGTTAAACACAAACTACATACCTCAGACACCACACTTCCTAAGAACATGTTTAGATATGCTAAGGGGGAATGAGGCAGCACTGGTCTGCCTTATTCCATATTAATCAAGTTCTGGGGCTGTGAAAGGCAGCTCCAGGCAAAGGTTCCTCCTATTGACTCAGAGAGTTTTGTCACCTGGGTTTTACTGTATAAAAGGCACTGAAGAAATGGCACCTCTAGAGGCCAGTAAATACTGACTAGAGAGAGAACTTAGATGACTAGCTTACAGACCTGATCTTGACTAAAGACAAGTGATGGGAATCCCATTATAAGTCCGCAAGCTGAAACTTACGAGAATTATTAGATTTTCTTTGCTGTGATATCTCCTTCATGTTCTTTAGAGTCGTGACTCTTCAACACCAAAGATGAAATTCTAGTATTATTACTCCCGCTGTGAGGATGGGATGTTGAGACAAAGGTCAAAGCCCGATCCATCTCTCACTGAAAACAGCAAAAGGATCCTACTGACTTCAGTGAGAACTGGGTCAGCCTCCAAGTCATTTACTCAAGATGGAGAAGGAGACAAAAAATGGTGAAGGGCTGAAAATAGAGCTCCAGAGGCCTTGTACCACTGTTTGGTGCATACAGGAGAGTGGGTAGCACTCCTCCCCACAGAAACTACAGCATGATTCACATTCACAAAATGATCATTATGGAGCTGATTCTGCATTTCTTCTCAATCCTTATAAACTATTGTTACCCTTAATTATCAAATTCAGTTACTGCTATCAGATTCTTTGCTCAAGCCACTTTGTTAAAAGTAGCTCCAAATATTTGTTTAGGTTAAATGATGTCACAGACAGGCTTTCGTTGGAGAATTATATCTTTAGTAAATTGATGTTCTAAGGTAAAACGAGTGACCGCAATGAACCATTCTTTTGATAAATAAATCTGGGGTTTAGAGAAGCATCCATCTTTGTCAAAATTCCTCCTCCCTTAAGAAGGGCAAAGGCTAAGTGCATATGATGATCTAATGTAAGACGTAATTTTATTCAGTTCGAATTTCACATAATCAAATCAAGACCTACGTTCTTACTTGTGTTCTATTGCTCTAATTCAAAACAGACTTACCAGGAACTACATTTACAGAAATTAAAGGCAGAACGTCTCTCTGAGGTCATGTAGCCACTTGCTCTATTGGTACAGGATCACTCCCTACTATACACTAGAATGGACACTGTAGACCTTTTTTAAAAACATCCAGATTAATGAAGTTTCCACTACCATCTTTAGTAGACTGGTCTTCCCTTAAATATGACAATTCATCTAAAGTTTTTCTTGTTACAGTTCTGCCCCAGTTCTCTTTACTCTGCCCTTCCTGAAGTCTGAGTTCTTCAAATCCTAGAGCCTGTAATATTTTCTTTTGATGAACATTTAAGACCATGCCTGCCCTTAAATGAGTGAATAAGAGTCACGTCTGTTTAAGCAGTTTACCAAATAAGTATCTCAGGTAAGTTTATGAGTGCAAACATGTAAAAGTTTGTGTCCAAGCATCAACCTCTTCACAATTTCAACAAAATTACTACTGTTCTCAGAAGTGCATCCTATTTGCCAATGTACCTGAGGAACCAGAGTGCCTACTACAAAGTCACCTATGCTTCGACACACCAGCACTGCATAGAAAACCTTCCCCAGCTCCTTGAAAAGTTATCTCTGCATCTGATACAAGGGGTTGCAATGTCCTTCTGCCTCTCATCTCCCATTGAGGGACCATGGCTAATTCACACTGTTATAAACGATTTTTCTTCAGACATTCTCTGGCTGAGCACCTGTATTTACTGATCTATCGTTACACTCTTCACTGATATTTGAAGCTTAGCTCAGTTCAGGAACACCCACAGATTTCGGGAGTGTGAAGTTTGCTCCCATATCAGATGGTTAGGAGGCTATATATAATACCTCGCTGATGTTAATTACTATTTTATTCCTCCGGTAGTTTCATGGTTTCAGTGGATTATCTAAGTATAGGGGATTTTTCAGTATGAATGGGAAAGAAACTGTTCCCAGGAAGAAACAAGGTAGATGTCACACAGCATCCTCACTAACCATCATCAAGAACCAGATATTTTTCCATGTTATTTTTTATTTATGATTTTCCCTCTGGGTTCACACACAAACTGAGATGAATTTGTTATTTGAATTAAAAAGAATGATACTGACACACTACATCAAATGCTGAAATCCAGATAAATGGTTTAAAAGCTACCTTAGTCCTTTAAACAATTAAGTAAGATCAGAATTAACAGCTGGAAATATATTAGCTAAAAGAATTGTTCTTTGTCCTATTTCATATTGAGGGCTTACTTTAGATTAAAACAATGTCACTTACAGTATATTTTAATCACTTCAACTATTCATCTTAATCAGGAGTGCAGTCACACATCAAGTATAGAAAATACCCTATTACCACAATCATACTAATTAACTCCAGTGTGATCACAACTATTTTTCAATGAAATGCAAGTGATACACATACTGAAATAATACTTTAAATGCCATCTAATGTCACCCATCATATACAATACCAATGAGTATGCAAAGACATAGATATGCACAAGTACCACATGCACACAAATAAACTATTAGCTTAGTACTTCTTAGGTCAGCTTAACCATCACTGAATTTTTCTGTCACTACTTAAAAGCACCATCTATGCAAGGACTTTAAACTGAATGACTCCAAAGCTATTTTCTTCTTATAAATCAGAATGTTCAAAAGCATGTTTGGCTGAGATCTAGACTTTTCAAACCTCTGTTGGGACTTTTTTTTTTTTTTTTTTTTAGTATTGCAAGATTCATTTTCATTTCTGCAAGGGGGAAGATGGGATTTCATTCTTTCTGTAGCTGGAAAGGCTATACCCACCAAAGGTTTCACCTGCAGCCTGCCAAACTTCCTCTTTCCTCCTTATTTTATTTTAATGAGTATATATGTTCAAGCTCCTCTATTAAATAAACATCTAAGCACACACTTAATATGAGACATGTAAATAAACCCACTCCTTCCATTGAAGCAATCTGCACACTTCATGTTATAAGGAGTGCGTATCGTTGCAGGATTACGCTGGAGTCTGATACACATCTGTAAAGGAGCTGCAGTTTAAACTACAGGGAACACATACCGCTTTACACTTTGCAAGATGTGATTTAAGAAGATTTGATCTGCAAGACTCCACATAGGAGCTAGAGTAACACCCCTTTGGCACAAGAATGAAGTTTTAATCCCACAAAGCCAGCTTTTGGTGTCTTTCTTGAGACCTAGAGAGGTTGCCAGCTGAAAAAGCAGTGTTGCCCCAGGAAGGCTCATACACTGGGTCTAATGCATTACTGTGTGCTGTGTGCAACATAAACAACTGTGTTTACAAACCAAAGAACCATCTGAGGAAACAATTTTCAGAGACTATATTGAAAAAACTTGACAGTTTTACGTGAGGAGGTCTCATAGCCCTCCAAAGCCAGCAGTTATACCTCACTTTGGCACCTTAAATAGAAAGATTGTCTACTTAAGATGTAGGCTCATTTTGTGCTTGTAGGGGAAGGAATATGAAATACAATATATAGGCAGGTAAAGATCAGTACTCTTAGGAATATTTTTCTCTTTTCCTATCAACCTACTGGGAGAAGCACATATAAACAGCACATTAAAATGAGATCATGAAATACTCCCATTGCTGTTTCAATATTTTGTGGACTGCAGGATGTACAAGAATCAGGGAAGATATCTGAAATTGATGATTATCATCCTAGCATTGGATCCTTTGTAATATCCTTTAAAGGAGCTTGATACCTTCTCTTTGAGAACATCCTTGCACAGTAACAGGCACATGGAAGTGAGCAACAGCAAGGACAGCAGAACAATGAAAGCAACATAATAGACAGATGCCATTATACACTAGTTCTGGGGTCAGACATGAAACCAAACTGGTTTTAAAGCCAACAAATAACATCTGATATTGCTTAGTATTACACAGCACAATCAGTGTACCAGGAAAGCAGTATTATCACTGCAAAATGACTTGATAATTGAGTGATTAGCGGAGCGTAGGAAGGAGAGCTGCTGAAGTGACTGCAAGGTAACTGAACCTTTGAAGCAAGCTCAACAGAGGTGAGGAAAGCATTTTCTTTTGCAGAGATGACAAGGGAGCACAAGAAGGCAAACTGTCAGGAGCAAAATGGAGCATTTTGAAAGCTTCTCAAATGACAAATATTATCAACAAACCCAGATAGCCCATAGCAAAGCCTCACGACTTCTTTATAAGAGGGAAAAGGGAAGGAAAGTGGAGAAAGAAAGATGTATGGCAGCTCAGAGGTGAGCAGCAATCTGGGAGGACGCAGTATTGTTTTCTGTCCCAAAGGCTCAGCTTAGTCTTTTCTGAGCCCTGCAGACATGAGTGCAATCATGACAGCTTTATCAAGTCCTGCCGGTCTTCTGCATTGAAATAACTTCAGGCATTCTGGGTGTCCTGGTTTCAGCTGGGATAGAGTTAATTTTCTTCATAGTGGCTGGTATGTGCCCTGTTTTGGATTTAGGAGGAAAATAATGCTGATAACACGCCGACGTTTTAGTTGTTGTAGAGCCGTGCTTACACAGAGCCAAGGACTTTTCAGCTTCTCGTGCTGCCCTGCCAGCGAGGAGGCTGGAGGTGCACAAGGAGCTGGGAGGGGACACAGCCAGGACAGCTGACCCAGACTGACCAAAGGGATGTCCCATGCCATGTGACATCACACGGGACAATAAAACTGGGAGGGCTGGCCACTGCTCAGGGACAGGCTGGGCATTGGTAAGTGGGTGGTGTGCAATTGCATTGTGCATCACTTGCTTCGTATATTCTTTTATTATTACTATTATTATCATTATTATTTTGCCTTTCTTTTCTGTCCTATTAAACTGTCTTTATCTCAACCCATGAGCTTTTACTTTTTTTTTTTTTTTTATGATTCTCTCCCCCATCCCACTGGGTGGTCAGGGGAGAGTGAGTGAACGGCTGTGTGGTGCTTAGCTGCCTGCCGGGTTAAACCACAACACTGGGTTTAATATCATGCTCACAATTTGGAGATTTCAAAGAAACAGTGATGACAGTATTAAAAGGCTTTAGACTGTCAGCAGCACTGGGAAAAGTCAGTACCAAATACAACTGGCAGCGCTACTGCCATGAAAACAGAGGCAGAAATAAAGCTATGACATGAAACTGCCTGGCTTTGTTTCTAGTGTCCTAGTTTTTATGAAACCTGTTTTAAATAAGACAGCAAAGTATTTCCTCCCCCAAAAGCCACTGCCTGTCTCAGCTGAGCCTCTCTTTCCATTAACGTAGAGATAGGTTATAACATCTTTCCTGAAGCACATCTTGAGCAAGGTGGGACTGTTTATAGAACAAGATAATGTTTAACACAAGAAAATTCAGCAAAACTTTGCCTTCAATTCTCCAAAGCTTTCAGCTTACAAATTCTTATATAGCCAAATATGGAGACCAGGCAGGCTGGACCACAACACAATATTGTTGTATATATATCACGTAACAATTAGATTTTTTTCTGTCTGGTAGTAATTGACAAAAATATTACTACATGCAACACAGGCTCCTGCAAAAAGGCAAGTCTAACAAGAATTCATCGCAGGACCTCAAGATTTGCAGTGAAGTCTATTTTTTCCGTAAGTTAAAGGCCACCTCTGACAAGCAAACTGATGTTTGTGAAGAATGTGAACAGAAAAAACATGCAGAAAGATGTGCCACAGCCTTTCAGCAGGGTCAGTGCACTGCTGCTACCTCAGGAGGGATGCAGAGATTTAATGAAATTTTTGTTGTCGCTCCTTTGTAACACTGATTACCTCCCTGACACGCTACCCTGCATCAGCACCCATGCACATACCCAGGTGGGACTGGTATGGGAGATGCTCTCAGTGAGGGTACTGCATCTCGTGGTGCAGCTGAGCTGGTGCGATGTGCCAGCACTGTCTACATTCCCTGTAGACCCGGAGGGAAGCAGAGAGTCCTTTGGTGCTCTCCCTTCTATTTGCCCAGGCAAACCTTGCTTGTAGCAAGGATTCACTTAAAAATTGGCATTTCCATCCATTGGAAACCTCACACTCCAATACGCAGCCTGCTGGAGACAAAACATGATGAGAAGAAAATGTCAACACCTCTGTTTTGCTGACAATTTGGACATTTCCATTTGGCAGAAGGGGAAGGCTTCTCAACATACCCTGTGAGCAGGACTGGTAACACACCACCTGCCCATCACTCAGATAACCTCAGTCCCCATCCCCCTACTCTCTGGACCTCAGATAATTTGATGGCAAATGCCCCTCCTCTATCTACAAGAATAAGGCAGCCTCCTCAGCTTCAATTAAAACTGAAGTAACTTTTGACTTCATCTCCTTGTTCCAGCTCAGTGTCCTTAGGAGCAGGTCAATGAAATCCAAAGGGATTCAGAATATCTTCACTGTCAACACTAATTCAGCTATCCATCATGGTTTATACATTGGAATTTGTTTCAAATGAGTAGAAACCATTCTCTGAATCTTACTAGATCTATAAACCCATTTTTTCGCCACTGTTATTTCCATGACGTGAATTGTCCATACAGCTTACCCACCAAATTAGTTCTTCAGAGGTGCTATGAAAGCAAAATAGACTAAGGGCTTTGCCTTCCCTAAAACTTAAAAAGATTAAAATCTTCTCTAACAGCTAGTGAGATGTACTGCATATTTGTAATGATGAAAAATATTTTTCACTACCTTGAAGAAATAATTCTTTTTTTTATTTCTTTTTTTTTTTTTTTTTAAAACCACCAGACATTCGTATACTTTAGAAAAGAAAAGATTCAGACAGGAACTAACATTTTTCATGTTGGTCAGAAAGTATGCATATGGGGTACATTTTAAAAACGTGTTCTACTGTGTGAAATTCAGTTCAGGTTACCTATAATCACAACAAAGATTTAGAAATATAACATTTTTGATTTCTGACTCTTAGTAGAAGGCCACACATGATTTGAGCTAAATATATTTTAATAATGACTTGCAATGAGAGACCTGGTACAGAACTGTGTTCTCATCAGAAATCTTGATGCTATAAAAATGTATTGATTTTTGGCATGTAGTAGATCTCCAAGAATACTGCAGCCATATGAGATACTGCCTCTATAGTCAATATCTGCCAATTTTTTTTTTTTTACTATAAAAAATTAGGCCAAATCCTGAGAGCTTTCTAGCATACTCTTTACTTTAGGTTGCCAAACCATTCGCTCTCTCTATCCAATCCCCCTTCCTCTAAAAATCCCAAATCAGGCCCCAAAATGATAAGACTGGACATAATATGAGACAGAAACAAAGATCAGAGAAATTCTCTTTGAGTAGTATTCTGATCTCTCTTTGCCTGTTCTTCTGGAGCCCCAGCTTTGTGCCAGACCCTAAGGAGCAGGATTTGGGCACCTGCTCCCACTCTGGAGGCATACCCAGCAGGGCCAGCAGCAATTCATGCTCCCCTCACCATTCCCATGCCCACATAATCTCCTTATTTTGTGTCCCTGTCCTAGCATACAAATCGGATTCTGCTCTGTGCTGTGATGTGTCATCTTTTCTTGTCCCACATTCACATGCTGCTATAAGAAAACTAAATTTACTATGGTTAAATGACCCAGTGACCCAATTACCAATTCCAGAGGGGAGCACACACTCTGTTGAGTTGACTGATATTTCAACAACTGACGTGGCCATGCAGCCCTGGCTGTGCAGTTGGGCTGCCTCCTCTCCCAGCTGGCTTTCAAGGTACAAAGGTGCAGCGGAAAGCGAGCCCGCCCCTCGGCGTGCACTGAGGAGCTGTGCTCTGGCACAGACAAAACCATGAATCCTTTGGGAAAGGGCCTGATGCTGGGAGGGGCAGCTTGCCGCCCCGTGAAATGAGGCAGCAATAGCGTGAATGCATTCTTGGCTGGGCGGTATTTCTTTGAGCCACTTGTGGTGGGAACAAACACCTACCCCTGATTTCAAGAAGGATTCAGTCAGGTCTATTTGGAGCCTAAAACCAACCCCAGAGTCAACAGAAAGTGGCACTGAAGCCGTACAAGACCTCTCTCCCTCCAGTAGCATCTATTTCAAAGTCAAACTGGGGAGCACTGCAAGTCCTTCCTGCACTCCACTCTGATGTGTGGGACTGACAAACCCAAATTCTGGTTGTCAACACAGATCCTGGCCACAGGCAAAACAACCAGGAGGCAGCCACCACAAACTAGCGCTCCAGCCACCTCCTTGCACTACCACCCTTCATTTCACTGAGCATCCAATGCATTCACTTCCGCTCTCAGGTTGACACGTTTAACACAAAGGATTCACTGTTAATTCACGGATAGGAATGAGTCATGAACACCTTTTTGTGCTGCACACTTTTGCAGCAAGGACTAATATCACACTGGGGGAGGCAAAAGCAGAATCTGTTCTCCCATTGCTGCTTAGCTCCAGATCTCATTAATGTCACGAGGAGTCACCTACACAGTGTGGAAAAAACAAACCCTTATGCATTGAACAAAACACTAATAACAAGGGTTGCTTGCTAATAGGGCATGCACACTGTCACTGTTTTGCAGCACATACTGGTTTCTATTGTATTAGCTGCATGCTAATATGGGCAACCATGCTAGACAAACACGTGCATACATTTACTGACAGGTCAGAAACATCTCCTGTCTCTGTTCCTGGCTTTTCGTAAATTCTGCAATTTCTTTCTCCCAGACAAGCCTCCTTTTAAATGCAGTGACATGACAAGTCTGATTCTGCTTGCTTTTCTCATGTCAATCTTAGAGTTTCCCTCCCTCCCTCAGCAGAGGCTGAGGCAGGAGAGGTACCTGTGCTTTTGCATGCGGTTATGCTCTGAAGCAGACACTAAACAAAGATGCATAAATGCCTCAAACCATACGCCATTTCCATAGTGACACAAACCAGTGCTTTCTTGGGGCTTGGTTATGCAAAGCCAGACCTCACAGACGCAGTTATGGAGGGCAGTATTAATGGCTTGATTACATGCACTGAATCAACAAGTGAATTACTCATACATGCATTAGGATTTTTGTCCCTGTTCACACGCATGTTATTCTAAAAGACCTCTATAAATCCACTGATGTTGCCCTATTCCTACACAGGTGTCATGGTTTTGGCTGGGACAGAGTTAATTTTCTTCGTAGAGGCTCACACAATGCTGTGTGTTGGATTTTTGATGAAAATAGTGCTGATGGTTTTGGTCGTTGAAGAGCAGTGTTTACACAGAGCCAAGGACTTTTCTACTTCTTGTACTGCCCTGCCAACAAGGAGGCTGGGGGTGCACGAGAAGTTGGGAGGGGACAGGACCAGGACAGCTGACCCAGACTGACCAAAGGGACATCCCATACCACATGGTGTCATGCTCAGCAATAAAAGCTGGGTTAAAGAAGGAGGAAGGGGGGACGTTGGGAGTGATGGCGCTTGTCTTCCCAAGAAACCATTACACGTGATGAGCCCTGCTCTCCTGGAAGTGGCTGAACACCTGCCTGCCCGTGGGAAGTAGTGAATGAATTCCTTGGTTTGCTTCACTTGCACGTATGGCTTTTGCTTTACCTAGTAAACTGCCTTTATCTCAACCCATGAGTTCTTGCACTTTTACCCGATTCTCTCCCCCCTCCCAACTGCGGAGAGTGAGTGAGCGGCTGTGTGGCACTTAGCTGCCTGCTGGGGCTAAGCCACACAACAGGAGAAGCTGAGATCTGAACTCTATTGCAGGGCAACAAAATTTAAAATATAGGCTTATATGTAATAAAATTTTGGTAGACTACTGATATAAAACATTTGTAATGGTCATATAATGCAAGTGTTGTTTTTAGACTACTCAAATGACTGATGTGAGAAGTAAGAGGACATCCCTCATCTGGACCTGTGATAGCAAAAGAAAAGGGCAACCACACTGCAAAGCAGTTTCCCTGCAGCATAGATACAGCCATTGAATTGGATTCTCCACTCTTTAGCACAAGTTCATTACAAGCAGTTTCTCTGAAATTGGAAATGTGACATTGCTCTAAATCTTATGCAGCAAAGTGATCCATTGGACCCAGTTAGTTTATTCCCAGAATATTTGCACAATGATAACGAATACCTAAAACCTGCCCTTGAAAATTATTTTGCTTTGTTACTGAATACAAGCCTCTTTGATATCACCTTAACCTAAATGGAACTTCCTTTTCCAAATAGCTGCAAAGCAGCATATTTGTGATTAGCCACAGCTGCTGTGGCTAAGGCTGTGCCGTTCTCCCAAAGACACCACTGGCTGGCCCAGAGGCAGCAGAAAGTAAAAACTCAGATGGATTCATAGTGTCACCTTCTTCCCCTTGAATCTTCCCCCCAACATCAATAGCTACAAGAATTTGCACTGAAAAGTACTAGTCCACCATCACTACAAACGAGATTTGGACATTGCTGCAATTAATCTTCCTGAATCAATAGGTACAGTTTGATAACCCACTGGTCTGCCAATAAGAAGAGCACACAGAAAAATGATCAGAGGGGATCCAAAGCCCTTAGATGACAATAGTTTTCACCAGCATATACAGTTCAGTCAGAACAGCAGCGGTTCATTAAGCGTGTATACTTCAGAGAAATTTCCAATAGTGAACAGCTTTTGTTTCAGCTGTATGTTTATTCAGTTGAGACATCAGTACAACACTAAATATATCTTTAGTATGCATGTTATATAACGCAGTGTTAATTTTTTCCAATGTTATCTTAAAGAAATGTACAGCCCTGAAAAAACAAATTCCAGAATTTTTCTTCTGTACAAAATTTTGGCTTTCTTTTCTGATTCCAAATGAAATTAATTCAAAAACTAAGAACTCCCCACACAATAGAAATTCAATTTTCTAGAACTTCTAGAATTAAAAATACGTATTTCTTAAATAGCTTCATTGTTCTGCCAGTCTGTCACGGGAACAACATTTTACATTTATAGGCAAATTAAGGAACATATTTTAAAGACCCAAAAATAAACCTACCCAAATAAACTAGCTATAGGAAGCTAGCTCCTGGCAACTGTCAAAAATGTCTTGTATTACCAATACTAGAAATTTACAGGGAATATTTGGATTCTGAATCAAGCTGCAAGCAGTTAAAGGAAAAGATCCAGCTGCCATGTGATTTTGGAAGAGAAGAAATAGGAAAGGAAATCACCTCTAGCTTGAGGAGCAATACACTGAGACGCAAATCAGAGATAAGGCACACTAAGCACAGCTCTTCAAACGATTGCCAGGAAGATTTCTGTGCTGTTACAGGGCCTCTCTAAAAACAGTTCCCCATTACTACTAGATTGTGAAGTACCAATGGCCACCAATTCAATTACACTGCTATCCAAACCCTCAGAAGATTAGCCAAGGAGCTCTTTCAGCAACCCCTGCTAATGAAATCTCCATGGGCATGTCTAGACCGTGCAATGGAGCATGGTATTGATACGTCCAGAGCCCACTCTGAAGAGTATCACGCTTCCTCGAGGTGAACATGTGTTACATGACCTTCTTCTGGATTAGGTCTGGCAGTGGAGTCCCCATGCCTGCACAGGATTGCATCTAACACATTTACACTGCTCTGTCCTTCCTGGACTTTCTGGCTCCTGGCTCAGGCTGTGCAGAACAGTTTCAGTACCTCTGCACTAGCAGCGCAGATATGTCCTCCATCACCCAGGAGCTGCTACACTACACACAGAAAGTTATACTACTGCTTCCATGATAAACTATCTGGCTCTTTAACTATGTTGTTAGAAGTTTTTAGATCCAGAAGTCCCCAGATAACCTTCATAGACAACCCATATATAGACACTGTTTCATTTTTCTCTGCTCCCCTGCCAGATACTGCCCGCTGCCAGCGAGAAGAAACCAAGAGTTCTGCAGCCCAGCGCTCCTGCACCACAGCACAAATGCCTGTGTAATCTGCTGCCAGTGGGCATTTTTTCCTCTTTGTGTAGAAATGAATATATTTGCATAAATGAAGAGAACAGGAAACGGCATTATAGTTTCAGAACTTGCTAATGACCATGCAAAAGATGATGAAGAAGATGTAAACAGGGCTGACTTTCTGTTGCCTCTCTCTTTTTTTTTTTTTAAAATAAAAGCATTTGGCATTATTGAAACCACAGTTATACTGCTAACTTTGAACATAGTTCTTACCAGGTTTAATTGTCTGCTTTCTCCCTGTTTCGGCTTAATATTTCATCCTACATTGTATTTTAGTTACCCAACTCAAAGGGAGAAATCCAGTATGCCTGGTGAGCTATTCCATTCAACAACCAGGTAGGTCACAAAATTAAAAAAGTAATAATCATAAAAAAATCACCCTGGGACAATGCTCCCTAAGTGCTCATTATCAACTTGGGCTCCTAATTTATGCCTAGCTGTTTTACATCAGTACTGAACTTCATGCCAAACTTTAGAACAATGACATCTAGCAGAGCTGGAATTTGTATGTGAAAGCACTAGGTTTTCATCCTGAAGGCCAAACAAGTAGCTGTTTGCAATTCAGCTTTGGCCTGACTATTCCGTTACCTCACTTAGTTTTAAAGCAGTTCAAGTAAAACTACATGGGACTGCGAGATCACAGAGTACCACTTTTTTAACCTGCAGTGGATATTCTTACTGAATCCACTGGATATTTCACATGACAAACAATATAATCATATTTTTCAATGTATCTGCACTTGAAGATCTTTTTATCCACGAGCTTTTTGAAAACTCTGAACTGACAGCATCTTAGGAACAGTACAATGGAGGAAGAGGAGACTCTAGACAGGAACACCAGAGCACAAATTGCATCTCAGATGAAGAATATCACCTGATTTTTGATTTCTAGTAGAGGATACACGCCCTTGGCTTTCAAGGTCTCCTCTGAAACCCTTCCCTTGCAGGAAATACATTTATGTTCCTGAGAAGAATAGAAGAAAGAGCTGATTCTTAAAGGAACTATATATGTTTACATAAGGTTAACTTTGATGGTTCAAAGCCTGCGTTCAGGTGTTTAATCATCTTCCAAAAGTTCTCTTGAAGGAAAGCAAGCATAGATACCCAAGAAAAGGAAAACTGAACAGCTTCCCAAATGGCAGACTCCAAAGTTCAGCACTTTTGCTTGCATTTTTTTGCTCACGTTTTGCCTGGCTTCCCTCCTCCATAATAACTCAAGAATAGTCCACTGCATTGCATGTATACCTTGGCAAAATGGAGTCTGTAAAAATTCCAAGGCCAGGAATATAGGTTCCAGTTATGCACCTAAACTGAAGCTGCTTTAGTTGTGAGGCTGGAACCAAGAGCTGCCCCTGGTTATGTAGACAAGCCCCATGAACTGCGATAGTCACAGCCCAGCCTCCAGTTACTTTCTTATTGTGTTTGATAATGAGGGACAACTCCACAGATTTGAACTAAGGGTATTCGGAACAAGTGCTCTGTCACACACTGGCGTTGCAGCATTTTGCCTTGTAAAAGTGCCTTTCGATTACTGTGAGAAATAAATCAACTATTGCATGCAACATGCATACAGGTACTAAACATAAAACTCAGTCATAGCTGTGAGTATAACGTGGTCCAAGAACCCTGAAAGCAGCTCCACAAACCCGAGAGCAGCTTAACCCACACATGCACCAAGCACCACCTTGCATTATAGCATAGACTGTCCAGCTCTGCATTTACAAAATCCAGGAGGTTTGTTTGTCTGCGTGACCCTGAACAACGTGGGTTTTGGCAGAAGTGGGAGAACACCAAGGGGACAGCGTGCGAGCCAGCTTCCACTTCTGCTTCATTTCACTTCAGGACAATGTTTGGTTAGTTTGGATTAGAAACGCCCGCTCTGTTTACCATTACTGGAGTTGAAGGCTTTTAAAATGCACACCGAGTGCCATCTGCAGGCTGAAGTACATACTGGTGGGCCTCCTCCTGCCAAAAATGCGGATAAACATGCTTCATAGAAAAGCTGATTACTGCAGGACTACAGAAACGTTTGTTGCAGATCATTCGAATCACAAACCACTTGGTCCCGCGGCAGTGGAGTGTGGGGGATAATTAGAGCTGTTTCCCCACCATCTTTCTGAATTATCCACCAGTACGAATGCGGCGATGCTTTTTGTGAGCGGACAAGGATGATGAGGCCACCTTAACCTCCAATTGCTGGGAATGACAGAAGGGAAAATGATCTGTGGCCCCACTCTTCGATACAGGGAAGAGGAGAAGGGTTTCCAACATGTACAGCTAAACTCAATAATGCTAAAGTGTTGTGGGATTTGGGGAGCGCAACCAAGTTAAAACAATTTTCCCACTGGAAGGCACACTAGTTTTCATGATAAAAGCACTGAATAAGGAAAAGCTAGAGAGTCTAAAATGAAATTATCTCTGGATTTACAATCAGAATTGGCTGAACTATGGTTATTCGATTCACACAAAGCAATCCTAGACAAGCTGTGATTGCAGGAACAGCTACATCCACAGAGTGGTATTTCTTTGGTTGATATCTTGATACCTACACCTTGACAGTAATGCCCTACTGCTCAGTTTCACTGTGCAGGAGGCACAGTGCCTAAGGCGTATGTTGTCAGGGTGTGGTCAGACAACAGTATCGGCACAGGTGGACAAACAGTCACAGGTATATGCAAGGTAAAAACCTCGCTCCCAGGAGCTCCGGCTTTCTAATCCAAATTCAAACATTTGCCATCTGTGCGTTCCATGCAGAATAAATACAGTGAGGAAAATTGCCAGAGCATTGCCTAAACAGCAGTTATGAGAGAGAGACCCCAAATTATATTTCCTAATGCCCACAATGCACCACTCTAAAATCACTGACATTTTCCAAGTGCAGCTGTATGCGGGAAGGTGATCTATTTGGGCCATGCCTGATTGGATCATTACATCCAGATTTATAAATCTGTGAAGTTTCTAATCAGACATACAGGGAATACATTCCACCTCTCAATGTAGTGCCTTGGCAGGTCAATTAATCAGAGTATTTCTCAGCACAGCAATCCCAGATACACTTCTCTTCTTTACACGCAGCTAGGCAGCATTCAAAAACATGAACTTTTTGCCCACTGTTGCAAATATCACGAAAACTCATGGAAATTGTTTCTAGTCTGACCTTTGTAATTGCCTTCCTCAAACAGTAGGAGATAAGAACAAATATATCATAACCAAAAGAAAGTAGATGTTGGAGAATAAATTTACACCATATGGCAGGCTGTTTTTGAAATCAGAGAACTACCAGAGGCAAAAAGACTTGTACTGTCAGTCTCACAAGGTATGTCAGTATTACACTTAAAAAAAAAAAAAAAAAAAAGTATTTTTACTATTATTAGCAGACAGTAATTAACATCCTGATGGGCAAATTCTTCAGTCTTTTGTTTTGGGATCTTAGCATGCGTGCTTTTTTATATGGTTATATCAGGAATAAGTGATGCCAGTTATCCACCCTAGCCATGGCAAAGTTATTTACTCTCTGGAGAAAAAAGAATTAAGTTAAAAAGAATTAATTACAGACCAACTCTAAAGAGTTAAGCATCAGGAGGAAGGAAATTGGGAAGCGTAAAAACTGGTTATAAGCAGAGTGGGGAGGAGATTTATTCCCCAACCACAAAATCGACCTCATGAGAAGCTTCTCCAGCAGAACTCCAGGTGTGATAAATTTATGGCCTTCCCTCTTAACCTTGCTATTACTCTTTGGAAAGCAAAGAGTATTATATTCTCAAGTCCTTGACCTGGGATAAAGCCTGGGATTCCTTTCACTTCCCCCCAGCACGTCCTCGTGTCCATTTGCCAGCATCACATTCCAGTGTCACACTGTAGACAGGCTTCATAAATTAGCAGTGGTATTCTGGTGGCGTGAATGTACCAGAGGAAGGGCCCAGGAACTATCCCAATCAAAGCCAAGGGGGAAAGTAGCTGAGTTTGACTTCTGTCAGTTATTTCTAATTTGGAAGAACCATAAACTTCATACTTGGAGCACAAGACTGCTCACAATTGTCCAGGCAGAGCAACAAGATGCATATTGGTGCTAAGTGAGTAAAAGCAGGATGATCACAGAAGAAGTGAAGGAATCATATTCAGAAGAACCTAAAAGGGATTCTACACTCATGCAATTTATATTTTCCCCTCTCCTCTCCATCCTCCTCCCAAACACCCACCTTCATTTGAACCTGTGGCCTCACGTTCAGTGAACTAGATTCATATGCCCTTTACTCCACTCTGAATTTGGCCATGTGAAGTGAAAGGAAATGTATCTGAAGTTATTCACAGATGGACAGTCTGAGATACTTTAGGAGGAGGATTAACAGGAGGGGTTAGAAACTCTTAGGTGAAGTAATACCATCCTGACTTACCCTAGAGTGCCTACACATGGACATATCTAAATTAGGTCATCCAGTGGGGCAAGCCTTAATTGAGCTGCTGTTTCCAATCTGCAGACAGTTACACAGCTTGCTCTCATCTCTGTTGTCAAGATCATGTTATTCTTCTGTCTCTCCTCACCTGTTCTTAATTTATTGCCTACATCTCCAGTGAGATACTACTAAAGGAGGAGGAAGAAAAAAAAAAAGCAAACAGATCCAGTAATGTGAGATATAACTGGAACTGTGAAGCTAATATATCATAAGGGAGGGAGATTCAGAGAATATTAATGCCACAAAGGACACTAGATCACCCAGTTTCAGCTCCTGTATATTACTAGACCTTCATTTTCATTCATTTACCCTTAGTATTGCATCCAATAATGGCTATCTGACTCAAACACATCTTCTGGAAAGGCACCTAATGTTGATTTCAGGATGAAACCTCCCACTAACTCATGCTTTTGAGTGGTCCCTGTAAGACCATGGTTTGCAACCTCCAGCCTAAGATCCATTTTAATAAATTTGGTGACTCTAGAAATTCAAACCTATTTAGAAGGCTTAAATCCACAGGGGGCCCCTGAAATATCTAGAGATCCATCAGTCTAGAACTGCTGCTTTCAGACCACGTGATTTGTCAATGGTATGCAAAGACGTCTCATCATAGCTGAAAGGTAACACCGAAGTTCGCTAGCAAGCCAAGGAATACGAGTATTCCAGTGATAGCTGAACATCTAATTAAAAGAAGGATGTTGGCAAACTGAATGGATCCAAAGAAACAGTTAACAAAAGAGTGTTTAATAAGAACATGTTAGCAGATTTAAATATACTTAACATGGTTAAGAGGCACTTAGGAGAAGACATGCTAACATTCAACAGGTATTTCAGGGCTGTTATTTCATCTACTTACTTGGCTTTTACGTCCTTAAGGGAGATAAACAAGACTAAAGGGATATAAACAATGGTTTAAAAAAACCCAAACAAACATATATATATAAATTGAATATCAGGGAGAGAAAAAATAATAACAACATTGCCAGCAGCTGCTGTCAGGCAGTGAAATAGCTTCCCTTGGAAGCACAGTGAAAGAGATATGTCCCTGTTGCTGGAAACATCTAAAACTAAACAAGGCCAACATACGGGAAAAATACAGGAAATACTACAGAAAAATGAAATCAAAGTCTAATACATTGTTGTCTTATGCCATGGTGAAATATCTGAGCAATAAGTTGTCTGTGTGCATCAGGAAGGCAAAGCATTTAATCTATGTAAAACAAAATGTATCAATCAGGAATTTATCTGAAATACCCAATGCAGAAGTACCTTCACAGGAGACCAATTTCTGATAGATGATGCTCCAATCTAAAACAAAAAGCGTAACATGATCTGACAGGCAGAGCTGAGACTGGATAATTTCTGGCCATAAGATACTTTTAAATTAAAAAAGAAAAGAAAAAGAAAAAAGCCAATCAGTCCCTGGAAGGGGACCCTATCAAGGGTCCTCTTTTATTTAAATTCTGTAAGTAAAGGCTGGATGTATGTTTAAACATCTGCTATGACCACGCCTCAAGGAAAAAATATGGGCTTTTAGGCAGGAATTTTGGCTTCATACCGAATTTCCTAGTCAAGCCTTGCTTACACTGGGCTATGAGGAAGATCCTGTAATAACAGTAATAGCTACCTGTAATGATCGTGCCCCTCATTCTGAAACAAATAAACAAAAAACTTTCTGCACAACACACTGTACTTGCACAGACACACTGTGGTGATTTTCTAATTGTACCTTCTGCTGCTACCACGCTCTCACAGCGTGCATGCAAACTTTCAGAACTGTGTGACAGGATCCTGGTCAGCTCCAAATGTTTGAAGACAGCAGCGTCTTCTTTTACAAGGCCCCCAAAACACCAGCAGTTTTTTTCTTAATATATGACAGGAGTAACAAAAATCAAGCCAGAAAGCACAAGTCTCTGATTCAGACTCTTACCTGTGCTACCTCTTCAAAATCATCATGTCTTTTCTGCAGCGCACGTGCTCTATGTAGAGACTTCCCCACTCCTGTATGTTTACTCAGAAAGGCTTCCCCGTGATTTTCAATCCAGTCCAGTACCTGCCAAAAAAGAAAAACATCAAATTACCTCTCCTGTCTCAGCAACACAGAGCAATTTTTAGGGTGAGGAGAAAACAGGCGCAGAGGTGTTGCTTTATGTTTGCTGTAGTTAAACACATGGAGATCTGTCAACTCTGTTCCAACCAGACAGAAGATAAATGTTTATAGATGTTACTGATAAATTACGATTATTGGATTTTTACTATTCAATTTGTTTTGAAGTGTAGCTTAGTTATTTGAGCCTGACAGACATTAAATAATTTACTTTCCCGTAAATGAATTTTGGGGAACGGGAGTCAGAAACCTGTAATCTTTTACAGCAAGTATCCTCCTCTTAAAAGCTCCTTGTGTAAACTGAAAAACAGTGATACCTGATTTCACATAAACAGCAGATTCCAACAGGAAGCATCCTAAATGAGTCCAAAAGCATGATGGAGGGATCAGCTCAAATTGATTTTGAAGTGGGGAGAAAACATCAGAGTAACTAAAATGAAACAGTTAAGAATCCTTCACTGCAGGCCATAAAACACTGACGGAATGCACCTTTCAAGTCTTATCAGGTTTTCAGTTCCAAATGTAACTGAACCCTATGGAAAAGTAAAGTGGCAAATCTGATATACTGAGAGTTAAAGAAGATTTTCTTTTAAAAATAGATCAACTGGATGACTGCCATCCATTTGGAGTGCCTTCTCACAACAACACTGGCAGAATTCTGCTATTAAGCCACCAAAATTTAGATTAAATCTGCTCAGGGTCTGCTACAAGCTGCAATACCTCAAAAATTGAGCTTGACTGTATCATCTGGGAAATTTCAGGACACGATTTCCACCCTTCTCTAGCTCTTCCTCAGTACATGGAGGATAAGCGAGTAACAGTACTAGATCAGAACTGGCTGCAACTGCGGGTCCCAGTGATACGATGGTGGCCAGGGGCTGCAGGAGCCTTGCTAGCTTGGCCTGAGAGAGGCTCTGCTACCAGGGCACAGAACCAGGGCACGAGAGAGCTGTTGTGCAAGGAGCCCCATGTTGTGTGTGGGGCTGATGAAGGAGCAGATTATTACTGATTAAGCCTAGAAACCTCAGAGTGGAAAAAATGAAGATGTGATTTTGTTGTTGTTGTTGTTGTTTCAGGCAAGTATTTGATGGCTTGGTTGTCCAGAATATAAACTACCTGGGCTTTCAAGTCTTTACTTTAGATCCCAAGCATATTTTAATAATAAGTGTTCCAAGTATAAACAAAAATTTATACACATATACTTATTTTTCACCCCCATTTCTTTGCTGGCAAAAGCATTTTTTTATTCAGAACTTTGTGCTTACATGGTATTTTTCATTCACAGAGTACAAAGCATTTCACGAAGTGGGGTATCGAAATACTTCATGCCCTGCTAGAACAACATGTATTTGGCACAAGAGTCACTGTGAGGACAAGGAAGCAGCACCAGGTGCGTTGGCAGCTCAGTCACTGCTTCCTGCTTCCCCTTCTCTGATCAATTTGGCTCCCGGTTGCTCTTGATATAAAATCCCAAATACATTCCTTCAAACTTTGACAGCCATGTGCCGACTGGTCTGCTAAGAGCTTTTCTGCAACATACTCTTGACCAGGAATGTGTATGTTATTTGTAATAACATTAATTATTGGAGAGTAGCCTTCTAGCATTTGTATCATTAACTGTCTGCAAATAATTCCGTTAACATCCTCTTTCATCTTATCAGGAGTTTTCAAGTTATCTATTAAAAATGGAACCAGATCAAAACTCAATTTTGAAAAAAAAATCATCTAATGATGGCTAATTTTTTAAATATGATTTTAAAATTTGCAAATGGCTTTAATTTAAACAATGCTTCTTATGAAGTATGTACTATGTATGCTTTCCATCCTTCAATATTTGATAGCCATGCACTGTAATTCTACAGCAAATTATTCTAAAAACTTTTTTTTCATGTTTATAGCATTAAAGTAGTATCACGTAACAGCTACATTTTCATCCCAACCAACGTTACATTGGGTTGCTTTAGTCGCTGTTAGATGACTGTTGACAGAGATTGCCACTTTTGTTTTATAAAGAGATGTTTCAGTACATGCTGCAATTCAAAACAAGCAATACAACATGTGATGCTCACTTTAAACAAAGATGAAAACAGAAGCAATGGATCTAGACCAGAGTACTGGTCAAAATATGGATGCTTTCTCTCAACAAAAACAAACACAAGTGTTAGCACATTAATCCATAGGGAATAAATCTTTGTTCCAGGTCTCATCCAGGAGCTGGCAGCTCCTGCAGCAATGTCTCATGTTGCATTTGGGCAGTTATTCCTTGCTGCCTGATGCAGAAGGGCACTATCTGGTGATTCACCAAATCCTTCCTGTAACATGAAAGCTTGCCTCTGAAGTCTTCTAAGCAAATATTGATTAGGTTGCAAATCCTTTAGTTTATGAGATTAGATATAAAATATCCCTTTGAGGTGATAAAATCATATATCCACTTAATAAATCAACACCAGGTGAGAAGACAAGATAAAAATCTATAAATCATCCACTAATGCCATTTCTGCTTAGGGTGCTATGTTTCAGACCTCCCAGACCCTACCTGCTTTTAAAAGTTCTGATTCAAATTGCTCCATTAACTCTACTTCTGCCAAAATTCCCACAAGAAAAACAAACAAACAAACACCATGACTTTTTAAAGAACAACTTAACAGCATTTTCTGTGGCTCTGAAACCCACAATAGCATATATGATCACTCCAGTCTTCAATGTATTTGTTTTCACAACCATTCTGTCAGATACATGAATGCTATCATTTCATTCCGCTTAGAACGAGAAAAAAAAAAAAGCGAGAGATTAAGAGACTAAGTGAATTGCTGAGATGTCCCAAGAAGCTGGCGGAAGACAGGATGTTAGTATGAGCCTCCAATAATCTGATAGGCCTGACTATCAAAAAAATCCTCAGCATTAAAACATTTGCCATCTAATAAGCTCACAATAATTTGCAAAGATGGAGAAATACCACATCTTTCCTTCCATCATAAGAGGCACAGAAAGTCTGCACTAAGTGAGGAGCTGAGATATGGAATAACAGAGCAAAGCAACAGCAAGAACATAAATCAGGTGCAAGAATAAGACAGGTACAGCAGCACTTACTTCCCAGTGAAAACAATGACAAATGTTCAGCAATTAGTCTACAGCAAATGCAGGAACAACTCTGAGAGGTCATAATTAAACCTGAAATCACCAGCACTTGCAAACATTTACCTGTCAGTGGGTTTGGAGACTTTCTCCCTTACCCTGAAGAAAGGAAGCATTTTTAGAAGTAGCACAACTGTGTAATAATTTAAGATAAACATTAACATTTTAATTGAAAGCACAGACTTTTTAACTTACCCTACTGCCAAAAAATAATGTCCTGATATAGTTAGCCGTTGAAGTTACGGTGGCTTAGTTCAAATAATTTCATTACTCCTTAAAAACATAAACAGCTTGAAGATGCTGTTAAAAATGCAGTTGAGTGTTTTCCAAATTACATCTTCAAATTTCATAACTGTCTTTTATTGCCAAGCTATTTTTTTCCTTAAAACATCTAGAAAAAGGCTGTAAGTTGTGAACCGGCTGCAATTAAAATATTGTGCTCCTGATAGGTCCATCATCTGAGATGTCTCTTGAAACAAAAAATATTTTGCAACTCCAGTATATGTCAACTCTCTTTCCAGTATGCATTTACTACTGTACTTCCACTACTTTGAAAGCTGCTTGGGACAGGGGCCTGGACCTCCTTCCTGCTTTGCAGCTCCTAGTAAAGTAAAGCCTGATCCTGCATGACAGCAACGTACATACAAGCTAAGCACTGTGGGGACACTTCCCATGTGGGAGACCATTTTCCAATCCAGGCTGCTGTCCACGAGGTAATACTACACTAATGAAAACATGCAGAGTTCCAAGTCCAAGGCACATCTCCAAGCATGCCACCAGAATCACCTAGGAAACTTTATAACTTACAGACATCTTAAAGGATTGGAGGATACTATGGTACTTCACCTCCCACTATGGCAGATTCCCATCCCACACCTTGCTGACCCAATTGCTGTTGGTGAGTGGATTGGGGTAGCTTTGTTTCTGCTGCTGTTCCACCCAATCCATGAGATGCCCATGGGAATAAATGAGTTGCTCCGTTTACTCTGATGTGCTTTGGTAGCTTGCAAAGGACTCCAAAAAGAGTGCACGTGAGGCTGGGAGGTGAGATGACGACTCCCTTTTTTTTTCTGGATGGAGACTCATAACTGTGTTTAATTCCCAGCTAGTAAAAGTTTATACAGCATCAGGCTCAAAAGCATGGATTGTTTGCTAAGAGCCTGTTTAACAGAAGGAGAACACAAACCAAATGCTCAAGAAGCACATCTGATGTCAGCAACATTTATTGGTGGGAATGCTGCAGGATACACGTGTTATAAACAAGATGCTAATCTCTCTCTTTCTTTATTTCACCTAATTTAAGATCAAAACGGTACGAGCGTTATTTTCTTTCTATCATGACATGAATGTCCTCTCTCTCTTCCCTTTTCTCCTCAGGGGCACAATTACACACCCAACAAGATAAGCAGCAAACCCAGGTCACCAAGAAAATTAAATAAAACTCCAGCACAATTACAGCAGGCTGACTGTGCTAGCTATTATAGTCATTATATTGCTGGATAATCACAAGATTCAAAATGCTACCCGGAGGAAGAATAGCTGTAACTGTCCCTTTATGAATGATCTGTGTAACTGCAGAAAGAACAAGAGTGGCAATTCAGACAGGTTTCATCGGTGCATAGCATCAAGAAGCCTGCATTCAGAAGAGAAACTCTTCCAGAGGCCTCTCCGTACTCCTTTTTGCTGACGATCAAACTCTTGCCTATGGGAAGTCTATGGCACACCTAGACTGGCAAAATAAATACTGCCCAGGTGAGGTCATGGAAAAGCATCCTAGAGACTCCATTTGCAGAAAACGGTGATAGTTTGTATGGGACAAGGGAGGAAAACACGACAAGAAAGAAGTGGAAGAATGATTTTGAAGCAAGAAAGTTGAAGAAGCAATCAGGCAATAATTAAGCAAAGTTCTGGGATGATAATTGCTCTTCCTCTAGGCTAATTTGTATGATGGGAATATAGTGAGATGATTGCATTAGTGCAGTTAAGGTCAATTCTTTTAATAGCTTAAAAAGCTAATTTGATTTTTAAATCAGGAAAGAGATGGGCACTATTTTTAAAGGGCAGACTGTTCAATGCAGCACTTTGAAAATGCAACCTCCGTCCATAGGTATCTTTCCTAACCAGTAAACGTGAAAACTAAGAAGCACCTCATAACTTTATTTGACTTTAAACTAAAAACTCCTTGGACACCAGTCTCCTTTCTCAGGTGAAAAGTGGGAGGACTCAAGGTCTCAAGTCGCACAAGGGGAGGTTTAGATTCAATATTAGGAATAATTTCTTCATAGAGAGGATGATCAAGCATTGGAACAGGTTGCCCTGGGAAGTGGTAGAGTCTCCATCCCTGGCGGTATTTAAGAGACACGTGGACATGGCGCTAAGGGACATGGTTTAGCGATGGCATGCAGTATGTAATGTTTATGGTTGGACTTAACGATCTTGAAGGACTTTTCCAACCTAGATGATTCTATGCCTCTTTCCTAGCAAGCCCTCATGCTCTGTTCCCATCTTACATTGATATAAAGCGTGAAAGGAGTAGTGAATCCATTACTTTAAGGAACCACATCCGTTGTTGAAGTTAGTTGAAAAACTGTGTTTTTACATCCTTTTAAATTGTATTTCTTTTAGCAGCAGTGAATGAAGATGAAATGAGAAAGACTTGGAGAAGAACACAGAGGTTTGCTCAAATATACTAATCACTGAACCTTGCCCTGGTGCTATAGGAAGGGCATGAGGAGCATAAGCTGGTGATTAAGCCCACATGAATAAGACACAGCGTGCTGCAGTAGCAGTGATGGGGCACTCTGACTTCTGCATTTGACCCAGGCCTGTTTTGAACAGCTTTATTGCTCCTGAGCAAGATGACCCGTTGAAGAAGTGCCTTGGCTAAGGGAACGATTAATCTTTGCTACTCCAAGTCCCACTGTTGTTGTCATAGTGAGTCAAACTGGGTTACTCTGAAATCTGAAAATAAATGATACCATTTTCCACTTTAAGGAGTTAAGAGTCAGATCTTTATCTCAGCTAAAATGATACTAATCTGGCATAACTCAAAGGGGTTAGATTAACTCTTTAGAAACTCTAGCAGGTTCGCAATTAATTCCAGAGCAATTCCAATGAAGTACATCCAATTTATCCAGCTGTAAATGACACCCCATCTCAAATAGGTGCATAAGCACTACCTAACTTTAAACACATGGATAGAGCCTCCAATTCTGCTAGGCTTATGCCTCAAACATGCCAGTGAAAGGAAGCCAAACCGTATCAAGTTGCCACTATGTGCACTTTATTGCTTGCTGTTGAGATACTTTGGGCTAACCAGAGTTCTGGTGCGATACCAGAAATTCGTATGGCACTTCAAAACTCGTGTTTTTATAAGTGTCTTCACCATTTCCACTCAAGAATCAAACCTCATCTTTACCTTTTTTGTAGGTGCTACTACAAACACTTCAGGAACTCAAAGGCCTTGTTTGTCTGAAACCCCTCTTTCAGAAATCCTGCCTTTGCCAACCATGCTTTTTATAACCAGGAAGCATAGTCACAGGGTTCATGTTTCAGACTGTGTTTTCATAGATTCTTTACATCCAAAGTTTATTGTAAACGTCTCTTTCTAGTGCACAGCAACAAAATCTGATCTTTTCTGTCAAAGCCCTTCAAAATCATACAAGCCTAGTTAGTAACACTTGCTGGCTGAACTAGAATTTACAGATACAACAGAGAACGTTGTGGCAGAAGATAACTCATTTTCTTACAGTAGAAGAACCAGAAACCACACAGCATACATAGGTTTATGAGCAATACAATTCAAAGTGTATGTGTTCTCAGGATACCCACAAACCCTTCTTGGGAGGTAAAAGGAAAGGGCCTCCAAGTAATAAAACATGCACATTTGCCAGGGAGACCACTGCATTTCTGAGTGGAGGCAGTAGGCACTGCGTGATTGTCAACTTCTATCCTTTGCAACTGTATTTGCTCCTGGATAACGTCATTCCGTGCAGGCTGGCATGGGCAGTCCAACCCCTGGCCTGCTACCAGGCCCCCCAGGAGAATTTTGTGTCAGCAACAGCATCAGCAAAGAAAAAAACAAACAGTAAGAATCAGAAGAAAATAAAATAAAAAAAAAAAACAACCCACACACACCCAGCAACTCAAGGAGACTTAATATATCCCAATCCTCTTTAATGACTAAAATGCACACCAAGTCTGATTTTAATTAAAACATAGTTTCTTTGTTGCATTCCAAATCATAGCTGAAAATAGATTTCTTTTCTTTCCTATCCTTGGCCCTGTCACAGCAGGGTAATGTCAAGTAAAGGTCTAGCTGAGAAAATACACCAAAATACAAAGGAACTTATCCTCTGGCTTTTCCTGCCATTATTAATGGTTTATAATAAAACCCAAAACGAAAGTCAGCCATTGCACTTGTGGTTTTTACATCCTAATTAAAACAGAGCTTCTTCCCCTCCCCCCCCCACTTCTTTCATTATCATTTTACATTAGTGATACAGTATTTTTAAAAAGGTGTTTTTTTTTTTTTAAGAAGCGAAATAAAGTTTGATCATACCTTGTGTTTAAATTGGAATAATCACTTTTGGCTCCCATGCCATTATTTTTCATTTCAGAGATATCTATACCTGACCCTAAAGCTTAGATTTTGTTCTCACCAAAATTCTCAGCAAAATTTCAACTGTCTTCAGTAAATATGGATAAAGACCCCACGTTTGTAAAAGATGATAGGCAGGGGCTAATTACACATCCAGCAGAATTATAAGCCTACAGACACACACTTGAACACCACATTTTATGTCCCATTTAGCAACTTCTAAACAAAATTAGTTCATATGATAACATGTTACAAGCTGCATAGGCTAATGCGAGTAAGTGCACTCCTAATGGACAGATATAGCTCTGCTAATGGAGTTTTGTTGTGGAAAGGAGCAGTGCCTTACTCTCTTTACCCTCTTTGGCTACTTATTTCTTAAAACTCTCACACGATTTGACATAAGCAAAAAAAAAACACGAAGATTTCATATCAAAAGTAGACTGGAATTCAAGTGATTTGGTTCAATACTGAGCACTGCAGTTCAGCAAATAACTCAACTTCCCTGCCTCCATTCTCATTTTTAAAATGACATCAACCACACTTACAGTCAAAACAAGCGAGGCTAACAAAGAAAGTGTTTGGAGTGAAAGCTGCCTTTATTTTAAGTTTCTTCAGCCTCTAGCAATATGTGGCTCTAAATCTGGTTGGGATTCTAGGAACCTTTTCCAATACTTGAAGATACAAAAATATCATAAATAGCAAACAACATCATGGCTGCTGTACACAAGCAAGCAGATGATCAATTTAAAAGCTGGGCTTTAAAATCAGCTGAAAATTCCTCCAAATTCCCTGCAGTATAAATGCCAAATTGCTGAGCATATATCTAGAAAATCTGAAACACCATAGCTTGACCTGTTTGTGTTTTAATTAATCTCATATGGTCATGCCTGCTAGCTCTTTCAAATTGGCTCAAGACCCAGTTGGTGCATTCCACTATCACACAAACCAAGCAATCTGAGGTTTGGGGGTTCCATTCTTTTTTTTTTTTTTTTAAAAAGAGAAGGTGTAATGGAGTCAATAGATCTACATGATTAACATACTCTTAGGATTGGACAACAAATATGAATTTTGTTGAGAAAAGATCAAAGTATCAAAGGTCTCTCTTAAAATGCCACAATAGACAACCTTCCCTGAAGCCACTTGGAAGTTTGTCACCTCTATTCTGCCTTTCCTTTTCACCACAACTCCATGTGGTATGTACTCAGCCATGCCTGGGTCTCTTTCAAAAAAGAAGAGAACTAATGCAGCTGCTATTATGATTTTTTAATCACTCCCTGCTTTTCCCCTCTAATTGTAGTTATTCCAAATACCACCACATAATTAAAGAGGTATTTTCAAGAAGAAAAGCCATGCAGTCCATTCTACCCTTGGAAGGAAAAGCAACCTTATAGACCTATCAGTATTCTTCTGCTGCACAGTGCAACTAAATTAACATGGAGAATTAAATGCAGAGCCAATTACAACATTTAAAAAACTTCCTCTATTCCCTCATCTACATTCAACCAAAAAAAGAAGTCCCCATGAAATCAAATTGTAGGTGTTTCTATGAGCTTCCTGAACATTATGTGAAAGGTTCACCTCTGCATAATTTCTCATTTAACAACAAAAATCTAACCCGTGGTTAAAAAAATAAAATACTAGTTTGCCAAAAGCAGAACATCCATGTTCTGCTCTTTATAGCGGTGACAGTCTTGCATAGCACAGCTGATACTAGTGAATGCACCTGAGTAAATTACACAACTATTGAAATGTGGGACTACAAACATAAACAAGACACCAAGGTGCTGGAAAATCTTCTGTATGCAAAAATACATGCACAGTCTTCTCCAGACTCTTCCCTACTTCCAGCACTCACAGATACCCTATGTTTACAAGCCCATCTGGAAACAGGATGGTAGGAGTTTGGCCAGACAAGTCTGTCCCTGCAGCACGATCCCTTGTTCATCAACAGCTTCTGCACTGGAAATCGCTACAGGAAAACTCTCCCTGGCTACCCTCTTCTTAGCAGTTTCTAATGTAAAAGTATGCAAAAAGAGTTCATTGTGAAAGGGTTCAAAAGTCAATGGCATGACTAAGTGAAGACATCCTAAATATCCCCCATGGTGCAATGGCCTAAGCACCCACAAGACTGTTCTTAACTTTTCTAGCAGAGTCTAGTTACTTGCTGCTTCAGGGCTTAGCTTGAAATGGTATTGTTCTTCCATTGCCATCCCTATCTCACCCCCAAGAGCCTTCAGAGTAGTGTAGAACTGTACAATGATCACAGATATTCTTGCCTGCTCCAGATATGCCTCCCTCCCATAGACAAACATGGCTGCTTACTTCAGGAGAAGAGGTCTGCAAGGTCCCCCATGCAGCTGCTCCAGCTTAACTCCCTACCTTTTCACAGGCTCATATGGCAAAAATAACTCTCACTGCTTTTTACCAATGGCCATTTTGTACTTGTACAGTTCTTCACCCAAGCCTTTCACATCTATAATCATATTCCAATGGTTTAAAACTGATGAGTATTTGAAGAAATGAGAACATGGTTCTGGTGCCATCCACCTTCACTGCATGAAAAGGAGAGCTGATCCCAGCCCTAGTAATTAGGGAGATGCAGTGTTTAGTCATCTGTCTCTCTTGGAAACAGCACATTCAATTCAGGGCTCTGGCAGAGCTGGCTGGGTGTAGGCTGGGCATTTTGAGAGCAGTACCTGCCCATTTCCTCTGAGCAATGGTTGAGGTCATGCAGCCCCATCTTGCTCCTTCACTAAATGCAGTCATCTAGGCTACAAGCTCCCTGAAAGGGAGTGGGAATACGTATGCTTCTCTTACCCTAATAAAGAACTTTGTTCAACTTAACCTTGCTTTCCTTTGGTAAAGCTACCATTCATCAAATGCATCCCACTTATCTTTCATTTTCTTGATTAAATGTTTTACTTGATAAAATTTGGCAACTGCCTCTCTAAAAACATTCCAAGTAAGAGAACAATAGACAAATGAAGAACTAATGTTTCTTCTTTGATGCCTGGCTTGTTGCTAGTGTTCCCAGAATATTGTTTTTAAGGAAATAAAGAAAAAAAATCATCAGGTTAAAAAAAATGTTGTATTCTTTAAATGCTGAACTTCTTTTAGAGCAAGTTTTCAAAGCTGTGTGTGGGTGGAGAAGCTATAAATAACGACATTTGTGCACGTTCCTTCTGTGCAAGACACAGAAAATGTGCTCTGCATCAGCACAGAAAGATGCTGCTGTGCTCTGCATGAGGCTTCTCGAGGCTGGTGGGTAGATTTTTTCTTTTGCAGTTATGCTGCTGGAGTTGCTGTTTGTGAGTCTTTTCTCAGGAAACATACCTGGTACTTAGCTGTAGCATGATGAATTAGCAATACAAATAATCAGATGTCAGTCTCCTATCAAGAGTAATATGCAGAAATACAGAAATATTTTCTTACCTGGGGCAGGTAGAAGATTTTGGTTGTTGCTGTCCATAGCAGTAGTTAGAACACTGATTTTACTCCTCCTAAGGCTTTTTCCATTTCTTGTCCCACGTTTGTCCTCTCAGGTCAGTTTTACAGGGCATGACCGCCAGGTCATCCAGAGTTGGGCCCAGCTACAGTCTTAGGTCTGGCTCCGCCAGTCTGGGCTGTTTGCTTAGACACAGGCTTTTCTGAAAAAATATCCTGAGTCTCTCTCAGCTCAAGAGAATGGGAAGAACAATGTCCCAGGCAGAGTGGGCACTGAAGCAAAGGCAACCTGACAAGCTCCCCATTTTTTACTTGAGCAAGTCTCCCTTCCATCTTCCACTGCTCTTATTTCCACCGCTTTAGCATGTGCTTTGGAGCTCTCTCAAGAAGAGAAATACCTGAGCACAGTCAGCGTCTGGGCCCCGCCCCAGGCTCTTCCTCATATGCACTGAAGCAGGATCAGGACCACCCAGAAGCACAAGGACTGAGCTCAGTTACTCCTGAAAGTGTAGATTCCTAAAGTCTAAGCAAGAACCAGCAACACAGAGAAATCACAGGTCTCATGATGAACACAAACCCTGATGGCACAGACACAGTACCCGAAGCTCAAGCCCTCCTGTGCATCATCCCCAAAAGAAGCAGAGAGGCAGCCAATCCATAGAGGAGAGCACTCTGAAGAAAGCTCAGTCAGCACAGGGCACTCCACAGACAGGAGATCTCGCTGAGAGATTCCTCAAGTCAGAAACTCCTACTAGACCAACTCATTTGTTCTGCTGCTGGTCTCTACAGCTCTTAAGCACCAACAGACAAAACAGTATCCTGATAATAGAAACCTTTCATGCACCAAGTTAACAGTGCTCCAACTATACTACGACCAAGTGTACTAGGGGCTTTTTCAATTCCTCAGTTAATTATTTGGCATCTCGTGTCTGCCTCTGCCACCTCCGGTAACTCTGTATTTGACCTCTCTGGCATCAGACCAACAGAAAATCAACAGGTGCAGTCCTGATAGTAAGTGGAGACACCTGCAGAACCCAGCTGATTGGGATTTTTTTATAGGCAGCTCTGATTTAGACCTCCAAGGTGTTGACAGAAATTAGTAATGACAGCTATCACCACAGCTAATTGCCCAGTGCTGATTTTCATGTTTGTGAGGGAAAGCATCTCATCCTGAAGAGAAATTTTTGCGTTTGAAAGAGTGGCCCTTTATGCTTTGTGAAGTATTTTCCTTGCATATATTTGCTTCATTTATTTTTTTTCTCAGTGGGACTGTCCGAAATGTAAAACATCCCTAAGAAATACAACAAATACACAGGAGGGACCAAAGGAGTGTTGTGAACTCTTTAGAAAAGTACATTAACCTCAAGTATGTAAATAGAGCAGTTGGTTTTAACTCTGCCAGTGACAGATATGCCTACAGGCTGCAAGAAAGGAACCAAAACAAAACTAATATAAAGCATATAAAGACTCAAATCAGGACTGTTATTCACACTTCCAGCCCTGATCCGTTTGATGGCCCCTTGCAGTGCCTCAGTTACCCTGTCCGTGAAACACAGAGAGAAATCCACTGATGGAAAATACTTTGCCAGACTGAGATAATGATACTATTACCACTACCACTAAATGTTCAATGGGAGCCACTAAACACTCAAGAAAACAAAACAAAACAAACCCTGCACACATTTACCACATGTTTTTCAGCTCCAGCTGTAACCAGAGCATAACTGTTAGTGTAGGCGGTAGTGTAATAGTATAACGGTAAGCAGGGTGGGCACCTACCTTGGATATCAACTCCTCATCTACTCAGTAGGAAAAGAACAAGCTACATGACTGGCTCCTAATTTTAGTGCTCTGGGTCACCATCTGGAACTGCTACCACGGTACTAACCAGAGACTGCACTACTAACTTAGACATGAATTAAGATGACACCATCTGCAGCTCGATAGTATCAACCCACCTAAACTGTTACTAGTGTAAGTTGTTTAAAGGTAATTAACAAATAGAAAGGACCGATAAAGCAAGGATGAGCTTTACAACAGAGTAGTCTTTAATGCAAGCACTATGCTCCAGGCCCAATGCTGACAATCCTCACTGCTCTGAGTTGTCTGCTTCACCGTGGAGAAAACTGCTGATTGATCAGAATATTCAATAAAGCGCTGCTTTAGGTTACTGTTGGGAGCAGATGATTTAATCATCTTCATTTCACAAGGCTTATAATCACAGCACACAGCAAAGACAGGTTTAGTAAGAGAATAAACCCCAACTGGGATAAATGGGTATATAGTCTCATCCCAGTAACAGAAAAGCTCAACAGGGTGGCACAGCACCGCAGTAGCCTCAAGCACCCCTGCCAGGGTTAGAGCCCCTTAGGGCTGAGCATCATGCCAGCACACAGGAAAATACAATCTTTTCCCCATGGGGCTCTGACCTGATTTGAGACTAGAGGCAAAACATGAAAGTGCAAACAATGGGTGGAAGAAGAAATAGGATAACTAGGATGAAAGAAGTGCCCTGAATGCCAGGAATGGCTATTTTCCACCCTGGCAGTTCCCAACTATCAGGGACTTTTCTAGGATCTCTTGGTTGTCTTTTAAACAAATAGCCTAACTCCTGAAACATTTTCTCTTCCAGTTTGAGATACTCTGTGTATCAGGCTGTGCCCAGGGAGAAAGGGTGGCAGCACAAGGTTGCGTTTAGGGGTTGGCTTCCCAGCAGGGCTTTGCCACTGAGTCCTGCTCAGGCACTCACACCCACACCACAACACCTCTTCTGCTTGCACTGCCTGTTGGTCAGTCACTGCTCGGGCCAACCAGCTGCATGTGACCCACGGTCTCCCAGAACACAGAAGTCACAGCTCAGTGCTGCAAATAAGTGGGGAAAGGGCTGAGTTGCTGTGTTGTGTGAGAAGTTTGGCATGTGGCATATAGACCCCATGCTGAGCCAGATACTCAGTATGAAAGACACAGCAGAACCGAAATAAAAAGCCCAGGACATTTGCACTGCTCTGTAACCTACCCATAACCATGTGGCTGATGGCTTCTACAGGTCACAGCAGAAATGGATCTTACAAGGGTTTTGAAGGGTGAATGGCCAATGACCTTACACACTGATCAAAGGAGGTCGCAGATAATGGCAACGAGGAGCTATTTGTGGGGAGGAAAACAAATGGATGCTGAGCCCTGAGTCCCCTGGCACAGATGATGCAAAAATAAACTAGGATATGCATGCAAGCAGGACTAGACTTATGGAAAGCCCTTTCAGCAAGCAACAACCTTGAACTGTTCAGGAGAGAAAAGAAGCCACTTGAAGGATTCCAGGTGTGAGAATCACAGGCAGAGTGAACAGCAGAAGTGGTTGGGGACCTCCCCTGAGAGCACCCTTTTTCACGAAAAATTCACTTTCCCCACAACTGGAGTTTTCTGTGAAAAAACTCCTTTCTTTCTTACTTTTTTGCTCCTACCTTTGTGGCTCCCAGAATATGGCATCCCCTCATCCTGAACTTCCTGCTCTTCTGGTTTCCTGACACCTCATACACTCTAAAAAACCTGAGGAGGCAAGCAAGCAGGAGCAATACCTCAAATACATTTTGATTTTTTGAAGTTACTTTTTGCTGCAGGGGAAATTTAAAAAAATTTTTGTGGTTTTTTTTTTTTTGTGATTTTTTTTCCCTAACTTTTCATCCTGATTTGGGAAGGAAACTATCTCAAGGTCAAAACATTTTGTGTGTGGCTGAAGGCAAAAATAAGAGTAATTTTCTCCATCCCTCAACGCCTGTCCCATCCAAAAAACTCCAAAAGGCAGGAAGAAGAAACAAGTAAAGAACTGTCAGACTAAACGGAGGAGAAATGTAAAAGACCAGTGGACAAGCCTGAAATATGTTTGTTTTACATGTTTTTATGTTTGAAGGACATTTTTGTTAAAAAAGGGAATCATAGCATAACATAAAAGAAAGCTTATGGTTGTAATAGTATACAGGAATTTGGGCCAACCAGCTCTAAATGTGCCTGGGGGTCACCCCAGCCTAGGCAATGGCTTCCAGAACTGCAATCCAGAGATTACAACTTTAAAAAAACAAAAAGAGGCTTTGTTGGAAGAGTTGCCTGTGAGGAATATGAAACAAAAGAAGTTGCTTAAAAGTCTCCTATGAGTTAAAACACTGTGTTCAGTCTTAAACAGTGCATAACCTCTCTTCCAAGGACAGAAATATGAGAACCTTTCAGTCAAGTTGGTTGGGTAGGAAAGCTACTCAAGGCATAGCCAACAGGAGATGCTAACAGAGTGAAGAGCTGCTGCGGAGCAGAGCTATAGGGAGCAGAGCTAGCAAAGGCAGCTTGTGTCATGGGGTAAGGTATAGCTGCTAGGAGTGAGAGGTAGTGGGAATGACTAGCCTGGAGAGGAGCAACTAGCAGAAACAGGTCATGGTGCCAGATCAGCTCAACCTAAATTGGGCCTTGCTACCCAGTAAGACATAATCTCAAATTGTGAGTGCAGTTCATTGCCAGAGGCAGACAGTAACCAGCTGGCTAAGCAGCTGCCCCATGCAGGAAAACACAGTGAAATCGTTATAGTTACACTTTAGGAACCAGCTATCATTACCCTCTTTGTGGTCTGGCTAGTTTTTTTCTCACTTTAATGAAAATGCCTTTTGTTGGCCATCAGTCAAAAGCAATATGAAAGAGGATTGATCACTCTGAGCGACAGGCAGAATCATGAAAAAGGAGGAGGTAATTGGGAGGAAAGATCACGGGAAACAAATGGAGTAGAAAAGAATGACTATTTTAGACTCCTAAACCAATGCCCAGAATAGCATATTTATTTCTTAGCATAACAGACCCTTATTTCATTTTTACATAGTCCAAATAAATCCTGTAAGACGTACTCATAAGGAGTAAAACTGGAGTAGCAATGACTTTGAAGGTTTAGAGGAAGGATTTGTGAATCAGACATCCTGACATGAGGAGTTCTAGCCATGAAGGTTTCAGTGACCTTTGGCAAGTTGCTTAACAACAACCTTTCAGAAGACTCAAAATCCTGAGATGAAAGAAACCACAACAAGCAAGAAGTACTACTTTTATTGTTACTTCTTAAAAATTGCAGGGGAAAAAGCCTTCTAGCATTCCAGCTTACGTTTATTCAGAGACCTTATTTTTCTCTCTGTGTCCTTAGTGACAATTACTCATTCTAGCAATTGCTTTCAAAAAACATATGTATTTCTGGAGGAAACTACTTCTCTTCCTTCACCACTGCAGTCCTACTATTTTTGTAGGTCTAATCAGTAACAGACAAGCCTGATTCTTTCTCCTCCTTTGCCATGACAATGAGAGCCAATGATGCCTTTCAAAAACAATAAACTAAACATCATATTTTCAGGGATGCTGACATGCAAACAATCCTGGGATAGAAATAAACAATGAGGATATGCTATACAAGGCAGATGATTCTGCTTAAGCATAACAAAAGCAAATTTTAGCACTCTACCCAGGACTGACTTCTCAAGTTTGCTGCAAAGTGAATCCTCTATCAGAAAGGCACTGAATGGCCTGGCATGATTGCTAGAGGTGCTCAGCACCACACAGGATTCGTCTCTTGCATCCTAATTCATCTCACCCAACATCAGGTAATAAACTGAAGGACCTGCCTGAAGGGCCTACTTTCTCATTATTTCCCCTGACAGTGACAGTAAGAGTAGCCAGGGTACAATTCAGATCTTAGTCAGACTGACTCATTCTCTGAAGATGCCAGCGTCTCTCCACTGACTATAAAAGGAGACTACGTATTAGGCTCCTGACTTGGATGATTCAGTTACATTCTTAAAGACAGGCAGGATAAATCCAGACCATGGATAGTTGCCTCTTGAGAGCTAACTGTATCATTATTATCACCTTTTCCATTTCTTCATACAACAAATTACATCCTCTTCGTTTGCTATGAGATAGATTCAAAGCCTGGAGGAGTCAGTAGGATTTCCAAGAGTTTTCAGAAGGCCTTCTTAGAGGTTCCTAAACTCTCAGTAAGAATCCAAACATTTCCAGTTTGGAAAGCAGCAAAACAGACCATCTGTAAGGACCAGGTCTTGAAGGACAGACAGTGCTCTAAACAAGGAAAACACTTTTTTGGGGCACAAAGGATTTTTTTTTTCTTTTTTTTCAGTTCCTCTGAACCTTCAGTAGGTTCAGAGATCAAGCTGGCTGGTTCAGATTTCTTCAGATCCTATTTCCCAAGACAGCTGTGGAGCTCATCAAAGCATTCTCATGCTGCTTTTACATCAATGCTAAGTAAACTTCACTTAGTAACTGAAGCCGGCCCCTGAAGTTTGATATCCCTAGCACTTCTGTTCTGTGTGGAAATTAAAAAGTGATCATTATTATTTTTTAATCAGTGACTCTTTAAAAGCACAAAGAACAATTGTCTGCTTGGCTTAATAACTATATAGAGGAAGAAAGATAAAAGGTTGATTATAGATAATTTCAAGTTACATTTTAAATCAAATTATGCAGAGGATACAGTACTGTTAATCAACAAGCATTAAGGAATTTCCTGAATAAATATCGTTAAATGAAAATATAATAATTTAAACCTATAGTTCTTTGTGAAGACTTTTGGCACAAAAAGTACAAGACAATACTGATACATATTTAAAAAGCATTGTCAGAAGTTCAGAACAGAGTGCTCTCTCATGTGAGTTTGAAGTATTTAAAGCAATTAACTTCTTAGCCTGGTAGCCTGAGACATCTCTGAGGTGTTCTTACACCAGACGCTGATCACTGGTTACAGGGTGCAAGTACGACTACCAGGACAGAAACAAAAGCCTTGTGTTATTTAAATGGCCCTGTCATTACTAATTCATTTCATAGTATCTGCAGGATACTAATCAGCATAAATATAACACCACTTTACTTTCAAATCAGTGTCAGTGTTGGTTACTTGTCGGTCCTCTTCAGAAGACGAGTGGGGCCACAAATCTCTTCGTAGCCTAGAGTTGCATTCACATTGCCTGAAAAGGTGCCAGTTCGTTTGGCAGGAACAAACAAATGGAATGAAAATTGCTCTAAAGAAGCAGTTGCCAAGATGTTTTATTGCATGGTCTGTGACAAAGAGGGTATAGAAACAAACAAAAATCCTTTTACTACAGATTTACTGTCCTTCACTGCATAAATAATAAACCAGACAAGCACTAAGTAAGAGGCTGTTGGGGACATAATGTGGGTTTGTAAGCATGCGTACATCTTATTAAGTTAGCTGTTTAGAGATACATAGGTAAAAGTTTTACTGTGATCTATCAGAATTCTGTCATGAGATATTTATATCAGAAAATAAACCAAGTGTGGACACTCTGGCCTCAACAATTGCTGGAAGGACAGGATTAATAAAAACAGAGGTATTTATCTCTCAGTCTTGGATGACAAAAGATTGTTTTCTCTTCTGTTACTTCCCATTGGGAGAAGGTTGCCAGGTAGTTTTACCAGTAATGACTCCTGAGTTCCTTTTTCATTTTGGTACAATACAACCAGAGTTAGAACCTCTACTCACCATCAAGTACCACTTCAACCTTATGGGTGGTAAGGTCACAAACACTATCTACGCTCAGAGAAAGTACAGCAGTAATACTTCGACAATTTAAACATTTGAGCGATTAAGTGCATTTTGTTACTTGATAAATTTACCAAAGGGGCTGTGAGAATTCTCTAGGATGCTTTGAATTTTAATGTTTTAATTACTTCTCTGTCAGTGGTAGTAATTTATGGGCTAAATCTGCTTAGACGGCACACAGACCATGTGATGTATTTTTGCAGGGTGCTATGGCTGAAGTCATATGGCAGTAAATATAATCTTGACTTGATTATAATGTTCTTTTTACTTTGCTATCGTTTACAAATAAATCTCTTGTTTTACAAGACCCAGTGAAGGTACTTACTGTAAACAAAGCATAAAAAGAGATATATAGTCTGATTTCTTCTGTCTTTGAAACAAACTACAACAAGAAGGAAAACTACAGAATTTTGGAGAACTCCTCACTGCCTTGAAGTGATCAAAACAACTGTGTATGTGTGCATGTGTGGGGGATGTACAGACCTAATCCTCTACAATCTTGTGTGAAAGCTAAATGAATCATGAACTGCCTCAAATATCCTAGCATTCTTCTGCAAATGGACTACGTAGATCACATGCATCACACGAAGTACTCACTACTCTCAGACAGTGTACGGAGGCAGATAGATGTTGGCAGGACATTTTTCTCCATACAAGTGATGTCAGGAACAGGCCATGATCTGTTTTCTCATCCAGTAAAAGTCAGACATGTTAGAAGTTAAAGTGCTTGGTTATGAACAGAGACAGCCTTTCCTCTGCAATACTTAGCAGTCTCCCACAACAATGGCAGCTGGTGAATGTAATGATATCAGTGTGGCCACATGGCCTTTTTATCCATCACCAGAGGCAGATAACCACACAAGGAAACCGAAGCTATGCTCATTAATGTCTCTGGGCATGAAGCCAACAGGACGCAGATCCACAGATTTAGAGAAACCCAGGTGAACCTGACACTGGTCTAGCTTGACCTTTTTTAATAATAAAAGGGATTTGACATATCACTACAGCTGGTATGGCAACAGGCCTAGCTTTCCTAGTAAACAGCTACCCACTTGCTAATAGGGGGTTATTAGTGACTGACATCTTGCGGCTTACCGCGAGTCTTCACTTGGCGTGAGGGGTCTGTTCCATTTTCCCATGCAGAACCACCCCAGCTAACTCAAGACATTGTACAAAGCCAAGAAACACCACCAGTGCAGACAGGATCTCTACATCCACCTATTTTCCAGCTCCTCCTTTACAGGCAACCATCACAACCAAAGTGAAGAAAGAAGGAAGCAACACCAGCAGTGACCCTGAGAGAATCACGTGAATCTGTAGAGAAAAAGGTTGGTTGTGTCAGGCTGAGTGTTGGTATGCATATACATGGATGGATGGAAAGATCGAGAATTTCCATGAGAAGGAATGAAGCCTGCAGAATAAGAGCAGCAGTTTGACTGTTCTGCCATCAAAGTGCTTTAAAATACCAACTTCAAGGCATGCACAGACCATTTCAATAACGCATCTGATGAGTCTCCATTTTCCTTCTGCTTGAATAGGTATGCTTCAGGCTCTACCGCTTCATTTGAAAGGGTTTATGAAGTGAGAGAATTCAGACGAAATTCTTGCCCATATTAAACCAAGGGGACAGGGGAAGGCAATGGAGTGAAGAACAATGTTATAAACATCAGCTATTTCTAAGGCTGCTCGATAACATCTGCTTATGGTACAACCCTCGTGCTAGCCTTGCTATTTTACATTTTGCTGTTCAAGAGGGCAAAGGGAACATATTAAAGTGGAGAGACGCATGCAGACGCAGACAGAGTAAATCAGGATACTTAGCCCAGTAACAGGGCTAAGCAGGCAAAATTGGAGACAACATGAGAACAACTTCAATTTTCAACAGATATCGAAATGGTGTAAATTTGCTGGTAAGTAGTCTGCAAAACCAGAAGACCCAGAGCAGAGAGGTAAAAAAAGCAAAAGCTACCATAAATGGGCCAAAACATCTGCAGCAATTACAGAACAACAGTATGAATGTCAAAGGGATTTTTTTCCTCCCTTGTGGGACAGAATCTCTGCACCTCCTCCCACAGCTGTGTTAAGGGATCAAACAGCACAGCTCTTCTCTATCTGAAATGATAGAGAACTTCTGAAAAAAAAAAAAAACCATCAGAAGCAATGAAGTATTTTACACGCTTGGCAATCCAACATTTTTTATAATGATCCTAAATACTTTTGGTGTTAAAAGAACTCCTTGTCAGTTTAAGCCTACATAGAGCCTCATAACAGCTCACAAATTGTCTTATCTGCTACTTCTATTGTGTGAATGGTGCTCCATTTCCTGTGAAGGCTGCAAATGCAGTTTCACTCCATTTATTTTCTTTCCTTCTTTAAAATGCTATATATTCATAACTCATTGTTCTTAGCACACCATTATTCACCTTCATTCACATGTGCAAACTGATGTCATTGTATTAACGTATAGATTTAATAGCAAATAATCTTGGACAACGTCTGATGGTGTGAGGTAGTGATTACTTTAGTGACATTTTATAGCATAACAATTCTTATATTTGTAACTTGACAATCCACAGTGTTTATTTAAACTTTTTTTTTTTTTTATAGCACAACTTCTATTTTGGTTATGATCTGACTGTAAGGATGCCTGACTTTCTATCTCAGAATACAAATTACTTTTGTTTCTTTTAATTCATCATTTTCAATGTTTTCAAGTTTTGTCCAGTTCAAACTGAAACCAAATTAGAATCAAAAGGAGTTCCTTGTCAGTGGGAAACTATCTCAGAGCATTACCCTGACCTGCTAGTAATGCATACAGTGTGTACTCTGGCCTTGCAAATGGTGCAGAAGGCATCCAGAATTAAGTGAACGAGCTCTGTCTAACACAGATTAACCCTTAAATCCAGTCCAAAAGACAAATTTGGCCTACATAAAGCTTTCATCCAGCTACCCAGTTTTGCAAGACCTCCCTATGAAAACTTGACATTGCATGACTAAATATTTGATCCTTCCGTCAAGTCTAACTAGGATAGTTAAGTGAGGAATAACTGATCTCTCAGGATTCAAAAGCATCTGTTCTTGGAGATCTGTCTTTACTAAAATCTATTAATGCAGTTAATGGCAGAGTGAGAGGATGCAAAATAATCCTGGAATCCGTATTAGAAACATGAAACACAAAAAAACCAGTCCCTGTTCACATCCGCTTTTAAGACAAGATTGATGCAGAACAGCTGACACGAAGAGAAAGGCAGGGATGAACAAGTGAGTGAGAGCAAGGTCTGACAGAGATTGTCTTCCACCAGAATTTTTACTGCATTAGCCAACAGCTGGAGAGTGTGAGCCATGGGACATCCTGATGGGGAAACTGCATGTGTGGTGATAAATTTGGAGCTGAGTGGAAAGGGAAGAGGATCATCTACCTTAAAGAAAATACACTGTATCATTGCTGGTCTAGAAGACAGCAAATTCTAATAAACTCAGGACTCTCCTGTCAGGATTTGTTCTCCCAGACCTTTTTCTTTTTAGATTTGAACTAGGAAGAAGCTAGTGAAAGGTTATTAAATTTTGACAAGGCAGCAAATGATTATAGATAAACATTACTTACGGTTAGTGACAACTTATTAGTAGACAGCTTCACCTTCCAGGTGACAGGTATTTGAAAAAGTAAGCATAATAGAAATTGCACAACAGATATATAGGAGGTGATTATTTTCAAAAAAAAAACAAAATGAAAAACAAAAACAAACAAACAAAACCCATACTCAGGTATCTTCCTCCTCCTCATGGAATCTACACTTCATATTTCTGTTTAGCTGATAATTTCATTTATGAGTTACAGAGCATTTATCTTGAATAATACAGATGTTCAGAGAACAGAATGATTCATCTCTTCCTCTCTACTTTAGGACAAAGAGATATAAGTGTGTGCTGGGACAGAAACATGTCTGTCATTAAGTTGTTGCTTCCCAGATAATAACTACCCGTTAAGAGAAAAATTTGGAAAGATTGCTGCCAACAGAACTCATGCAGAGAGCGATGCTTTCTAAAGCGATTGACTCCAGTGACTCTTAATGTTTTTTTTTCCTCCAACCAAAAATCACAATACACACAAAAGACCTGTTACTTTTGAAAACCAGTGACACAGTCTCATTTGCCCTGCATAAGTGGCAATGGGTTTCTTGAACAAACCTCATAAACACTTCTACTGATTTCAAAAGATGTAAGAGAAAGTTTTGGGATGGATGGATTGAATAAAAGTGTAAATCACCCTAGCAGATGAAGAATACATAAGTTAATATGGATTCCTATTGATATTACATGCCACAAATGGAAAAAAAAAGTAAAAACATCAGAATTTACAACACCTTGTTTTTTGAGATTTTAACCCCAAACTTGTGTTAAGATAATACTTCAGAGTTGATATAATTTGCAGAGAGTATTCAAGCTGAATTCCAAGTATGTGCTCTATTTCATACATGGTTTATGAATTTCATTACCATGCAGTGCGTTTGCTAATACATAATGAAAGTGAAGTTGCTTAAATTAAGCATCTGTTACATTAAATCTCAGTTTTAATTATATATACGGCATGAATATTTGTGTGGTTTTATAGGAAAAACTGAGCAGGTAGAAATTCTGGCAAACTTTTCAAGTCTGCCAAACAAATGGTCACACATATTTGCAAAGGATATCTACAGCCACAGTTCTGTCTGTGCCAGTGCACTTCAACTATGGCACTTATAGGACCACAAATTTACATGTTGCATACAAGTTGCCTGTCCCCTGTCCTTGCTGGTTCATGTCTATTTTGCATGTGACAGCTTCATTGCTCTGTCTCAACCTCACATTTCACTGGGAGAAAGGCAATGACATAAAGAACCCCAGGGACATTAGAATGCTCCATAAACACGATTAGAGCATTCAGCCTCTTCATTTAAAGCAAGTACCATATTGCTAGCAACATCTGTTTCAGGCTGTACAGGGGCCCATAAACAAACCACACCCTCCTGAAGAGCAGAGTCCTGTAACATCTGTTGATAGTGTTTGCATATTTAGCAGCTACAAAAATGACATCTCATATTTACTGTCAGTTACGCTGTTGTGGTGGTATTCAGAAGGATTCCTTTGGGAGATAAGTGTTATTTACCTGGAGCCTGAACTCTCAGAGGTGAACCTGTACAGTATGAGCTGCATTTCTGTGAGGTGGGCTCTGTACACTGGGGTGTGCAGTTCATTTGAGCCAGCAAACTCATAGCACAGGTTCCTGTCCTCCATAAATGGTAATAATGCAAAGATCATCCATGCACCACCACTAAAAGGTCTGTATCTGTATTGCTTCCACACAGGAAGATGAAATACACCACAGTTCAATTGCCTTTTACACTTGAAATCCTTGTTTTTCTATCAAACATTTTCTCAAGAACAGTAGTGTAACTACTGCTAATTACTCACTTGTGTAAAATTAATCACTGAAAATAGTGTCACAGTCCTGTGGGGAATGGACTGACCAATAATCAGTTGACTGACTGATGACTTCCAACGTGAAACTGAGAGGTACTGAAAGGTGCTTTATTATTTTAGCATGGTTCTAGCACCGGTGGAGCTATGTGTGATATCTTGGTTGTGGCAATGTCCTCCAGATAAGTCACCAAACATTCTTTACGGCTGCGAAATAAGACCATTAATTATCTCCTTTAGTAACGGTATTACCTGTTGAACATCCTGCTGGAAAACGCAGAGTTGCAGCCTTTGATGCAGCCGGACCTTTCTGTGTTGCCAGATGCTCTCTAGGCGCCGCTGGTGATGCAGGACTTCATGTACCACATCCAACACCTGGTGAACAGCCTTGGAGTAGTTTGCAGTAGCAGTGAGGGACTCAGAATTCCCAGGGCTCAAGGGACGCTGCAGGACATCCAGCAAGGCTTTTCCATCCTGGCTTACCTGAGTGAAGAAGCAGGTCTACTTCACTGCAGTGATACTTAAACATCCAAGAGCTGACAAAGAACAGTCTAGCTGATTCTTTTTCCCCTGTGTCTTTTCCTTTAGTCAAAAAGGAAGAAAGACCTCATAACATCTCTTTTTGACGCGTACTTGCACATTCAGCACTTGCCTTTGCTTCCTGGTGGGCCTGCTGTGTCACTCAACAGGAGCACAGATACTGCAGTGCTGGGACTGCACAGAAACAGAGATCCCAAGACTATGTTATGTTCTGACACGCGGGCACTGAAAATTCTTTACATGTACTAGTTGATGACAGGTGGCATTTGCAATAGCGGGCCTATTTGTGTGAGGAGGTGGCATTTTAAGAAAACCACAGATGGCAGAGTCAGTCATATTCTGTACTATATGGGAGAGTCTTTTCTTCGTAGGATTACCAAGTATGAACATACACTCAGAAGTGTGACATTCCAATTCTGTATTTCATTCAGTGACAGTGAAAAATAAATTGGTATATGTTGGTGATTCTTCTCTTCCCCAGGATAGCTGAGGCACCTATAGCCTCCATTTTCAATGGGCTACAAAGTTTGTTAGCAAGTAGAAAGCCTTCTGCATGTGTGTAACCTTTTATTGTGCATATTAAAATACATTTGCAGATGCAAAGGCATTTGGGCATTAAAAAACAGAATGCCAGATTTTTTTCCTGGAACACTTCTGAAGCATTTTCATATTGCAGGGGCAAAATGAAAAGTGGAACCATATAAAAAATGCTAACAAACACTCTTACCAAGTGCATGCCTGCACTGGTTCTCTAAAAAAATGTCTTTTTGAAATATTTTTCAGCTGCAGATTGCAAAGTTAAAATATTTTGCTCAACAGAAATGTTAAATAAGGACATTATCAGCAACCCTCTCTTTTTCCCAGCCTACTTTCCTCCTTTGCCTCTGAAACAAACTGCGGTGAAATAACAAGATTCTCCAAAAAGTGTTTTCATTTCTATGCAATCGCAATCGCCAACCTTGCTAGAGAACGTTTTAAAGAATATCTTCCATCCAGTCTGAATTTTGAGCATTATCAGTCAAAGTTAAAACATTTCTCAAGAATTTTCGAGTCTCATTTATCTCTACATTAAAAGTTGCTTGTTCAAATGTAGCAAATACCCACTAATCCCAAACCTGAATCTTTTGGCAAGCCATGCCACATCCTAGTCTGTTATAGCAGTGTATGTCTGGTGCAATTGCAGAGAAACAAAGAGAGCCTTTGAGATTTATACTGGCAAAACTAGGAGTCAAATCTCATCATATTAGGTGACTATTAGGTGGGCTTAGGCAGATCCTTGGGGATTTTTTAAATATTCAGGGCAATTTGGAATTAGATCAGGAAATAAATGGAGAGTCTATAGGTAGAGGCTTTCCATACTCAAATTCAGTAGCTGCTGAGGACCAGCTGGAACACTTTGCACATGCTGAAGCCTGCTAGGGTCACAGAGGGAACAATCACACTCACCAACAGCAGTGCACAGTGGAGATACAGGGGAGGATTTTAGCAGGGAACACTGAGGCACAGGTGTTACCTTGGCAACATTATGGAGGTGGCAATAGCTGCTAGGCAGGCAGCAGCAGCATCCAGACAGGGAAGGAGACAAGGCATACTACATCCTATTTTATCTGTGAGAAGATCAGCAACAATCTAATCACTGGGAACAGGAAAGTACGGCCATGCGCACACTTGGGAGCAGCTCTATTAGACCAGAACCTCGCTCTTTCCACAGGCTAAATTCACTGTGTGAATTCACTACGGTCCTGGTACCAGCTTTTGGGTCTACAGTTTGTCTGAATCTGCCCCTGGCTGGTGTTACAGTGCTTTTAGTAACAGTCCCTGATGATTTACACCGGTAGAAATGACAGCACGATCAGGACTAAGAATAAAGGTTTGAGAGTTTACCAGTAAGAGGTATGCGATCGCACGGACAATACGACACACATGCTTTACTCAAGACAACTCTCCTGGAAACTCTGCCATAACACATTTGCACCATCTCCCAAGTGCAGACCCTGCTCGTCGTTTTTTTGCCTTCCAAAGGAAGAATCTTAGAAGCATAGAATATCCTGAGCTGGAAGGGACCCACAAGGATCATTGAGTCCAACTCCCAGCTCCACACAGGAGCACCCAAAAATCAGACCAAATGTCTGAGAGCGGTGTCCGAATGCTTCTTGAACTCCAGCAGGCTCGGTGCCGTGACCACTTCCCTGGGGAGCCTGTTCCAGTGCCCGATCACCCTCTCGGTGAAGAACCTTTTCCTGACATCCAGCCTGAAGCTCCCCTGTCACAGCTTCATGCCGTTGTCTTGCAGTTCTCCCTTTCTAGGGGTTCAGATCCTTGGGTAAAATATTCTACATACTAATTGTGACCGATCAAAACAGCAGACTGAATTCAGCCACCTTACAAAAAAGTACTCTTCCAGAGCTGACTAGAGGGTGAAAACAGCCAACAAGGCCTTTACAATAAAAAGTCTTAGTGGCAGAAGCAATGCAGAACAAAAAGATTGTTTCACAGGTTACAGCATATATTTATCTGCTTCATCCAAAGCTGAGACAGGACAATGTTCTCTCAGATTCCTGGTGTGAGGAGGAGGAGGAAAAGACAGGAGTGCACTTCTGCATTCTCTCTAACTTCTTTTTTCTTCTATGGGATTTAGGCTTTTATCTATTCTGTGGTATTTGTTCCTGTTGTCTGCCTAAAAAGCCTGAGATTACAAGTTAGGGTTTTTCCCTGATGGGCATAGCCTTCCAGTCATTCTCTGCACAGCCAGAGAGAAATGCCAGACACCAGGTGCTTGAGTTGTCCTACTAGTAATCATTAACACAAATTAGAAGCTATAAGAAATGTTCTCCTGCTCTCCAACTTACAAGCTTGTCCTGTCATGATGGTGGTAATCTACAGTAAATATACAACAAGCAGCACAGTGACAATCAGATAACCAGTGGTGCTCAATCTTTGCAAAGATTACATACATATTCTAGGACTTCATATCTTCTACAGCTCTGCAGTTCTTTGGTTTAAAAAGTTTCTTTCCTGAAAGTAATTTTTGTTGTGAATATTACTGCATTCCCAATCAATGGGCAGAGAAGGTTTGTGCTCTGAGAGTTCACCAATGAACAATTTACAGAAAGGAAGGCAACAGGTTCACATATAGAGGAGCTACCTGCTGTGCTCTTCCAGTCATTTCCATGTTCTTAGAACTGCAAAAATAAATAAAAAAATTCTCCTTTCATATGAATCTTCTGAATTTTTCAAGGATTGTGCAAGGTCACAAGCATCAACAACTCAGTTTAGTTGCATCACTTACATCTCACTTGCAACACGTTTTAAAAATGTGTCGTAAAAGACTTAAAATTAATGGATCTACACCCAGTATGATTTGCGGCCCCTTTGATCTCTAAGTGCCAGTGTTGCATTTGTCAAAGCAAATTTGACCATTTCTTACTTATTTTGAAAAGTACAGAATTGCTACTGGACTCTCTGGGAAGTTTTAACTTACCATGTGACACATATACACTCCTGTCATTTGGTGGTAGTCCTGCATTTTGGCTTCATGATGGGAGAAGAGATAGGGTGGGCAGTATATAAATGCTTCTGTAAGACATTATGTGTCCTTGAGTGAACCAAAAAGCTAGATTTTATTGTGCTAGTGGAATAATCTCTATGGGAAATGTATGCATAGCTAGTGCATAAACTAAAATCTGTAGACACCCTATATATGGGATCAGCAATACCTCCAAAGCCTTCCAAGTGACTAGACTAATGGTGCCATTTGTGAAACAGCCACAATTTGCACTAAGAAAAAAAATTGGTCTTTAGAGCAAATATATCATGCCTCTGGGAACAGACAGTAAAATGCAGTTAATCTAGTCACACTGAACAAGGTTGTTACCATCAACACAGCTCAGCCCTGACTGGACAGAACCTTTTCTTTCTCTCTCTCCTTATCTTTACCGAGTCAGTACAGTCCTCAGGAGGAGTGTCCCAAGTATGTCTCCTGCTGTTCAGCCACTCGAGACACTGGTGGAGCAACATAAACACACTCTGGCTAGAGACATCTACAGGAGCTCCTCCTGCATGAGGGGAAGCTCCTAAAGGCATATACCTGACATGTACCTCTTCCCTCCAGCACTGTTCTACCCAAAGTAAAAGCAAGAGCATCACTTGATTCTCAAAAGAAGGAAGAAGGCCTGTTCTGCCAGCAGCCCCGCTTGGTGTTACCAGCAGGATAGAAGGGGATTGCTTAGCTGTGGATGACGTATCAGGCATGATCTCTGCCTCCACTATTTCTGAACTTCATTCATGGTCAATAAAGGAAGGAAGCAAATAATTATGGCTACAGCCATGGTAAGATGGAAAAAAAAAAGAGTCTCCCTAAGATTCCCTGGGCATCTCTTCTTAGGTTCCTGCAGAGTATCTGAAATGCTTCATTATACTCTGTAGTAGAACAAAATAGGCCCCTATGTCCAGATTTAGATGTTTATTCCAAGGAACATCCATTCTATTCCAAACATCTTCCAATTACAGAATTAGAAACAAAGATTTTCAATGACTCTGCAGGAAAAGAAAGGAAAGAGAAAGCTACCATTTTCATCCCACCATAAAGAGCTCTGAGGGAAGATGCAAGAGGCATTGTGCAAGTGGCAAGAGGCATCTACAGGCAAGAGGCATTGTCTAGATTGGAGATATGGGCATGTGGATAGAAGGCAGGACTCCTAAGTCTAATCCAAGCTTTTCAGCTCACCATGTACCTATGAGCAAAGGAATGAACATTTCTGACTGTTTAAAAAATGTGCTTATTAGTGAAATAACATAGGAATGTTTTAAACAGCTGTGCCTGTGACAATTTATAGCTTTCTGAGCTACAGCACCAGCAAAAGCAATATACATATTAAAGGTTGCTTTTGTAATGTGTTTTAAATGAATTTTCCTTTTTTTTTTTCCCCCACAAAAGCTAAGATTGGGGCTGCTAAACAAAATGCCAGTTTCAAACATTATTATTTTTATTTAATCCCAATTTGACTTAATTTTTAGAAATATTTTTAAATACAATCAGAAAATCTTAGTTTCTGACTAGACACGTATAAAATTCATAGTTGCAACTGGAGGTCAATAGGACTGTTCTGTGTTTGCTCATACAAGCTGCTGTTCCTGAGAAGCCTGTCTGAGTATTGAATTAGGAATTGCACTTCGTGATTGCAACCCAGAATTGTTCTTTCTAATGATTAACGCCCAAGTTCTTGCAGTTGTTCAGAAAACAGAAGATTAGTATTTAACATCACTTACATTCATCATCATGGTACCTGCACAACTTCACCATGTATGTGTACCACCAACCCCAGACTAGCAAATCCTTTTCTCCTGCATTTTATTCTATAAATTCTTCCAAGAACATGATGACCAGAGCAAGGGCTAGACATGGAGGAGAGTTGTTAGGTTCTGTTATTGAGTCTTCACTTGGTAACTTGCAAAGTACAGCAAACACTACCACTGTTCTCCTGTCCAGCTTGGAAAACCCTGGAAGGAGCAAAATCCTTTGATATCCAGAAAGACAAATCAAGCACAGCACAGGGATATGAAAAATACAAGTAAAACCAAACATTCAGCTGATCCTGTGGATTACTTTCCAATGAGCTTGAGCTCTGGAGGCATGAATTATAGAATGGAACGGATAACATACATGGCTTCAC
>VXAL01002717.1:3271-18373 GCA_013399475.1 Chauna torquata
GTCTTGGAAAATCTGTTTAATGACTAGGATTAAATATGTAGAGTTCCAGTTAAAAATGTGTGTGCGGGGAAATGGGCAGGAGGGAGCGGCCCAACAAAATTCTCAGTCTGAGAGCAAGAGCTGCACAGAAACTTATTTTTCNAATCTTTAGTCTTTCTTTAAAGATCTAAGTGCTGACTTGCAGCCAGCTTCTCCAAATAAAGCAGTGAGCAACCTTGAACAACCCCTGCCAAAATCCCTTAAAACTATTCTTTTACCTGTTCTTGCTGTGCAGGCATCTGGCAGCTTCTGTGGATCAGAGAGGAACGAATCTTTCCAGTGCTGATCTTGCCTATTTATTTTCCTTTTTCAGCATACAGTCCTACACCTTGTTTTTGTTTTCTTAACCCATATTCTTATGTGCTGTTTTATACTGTCTCATGCTGTCCTTCGGTTCTTCTGTCTCAGTTGCTTGAGCAGTCTTATGTATATCCACTTGAAGTAGGAGTAAACTTGTGCGGGAGGCACAATTTTGAACACAAAATTATGAAGTCATTTAAGTTATTCCAGGCAACAAAAGGTACAGAGCGAATGTGTGAATCAGCAAGTAAAATTGGATTTTACTGCTGTGATGTCAGTGAGATAAGGAGAGGGAAGCACACAGTTTCGTAGAAGTTAAGCTCAGACTACTTTTGATGCCATGGGATAATTGTATTCTTGCCATACCTTAATATTACCTCACCTGAAAAAGAGGTGCCAAAGCCATTTTAGGATGGAAGAAAACCTAAATTGAATGTTTATATTTTAATACGGTTTGTTCAGCTTGCATTAATAAGTCCTATAATTTCGTGCTTAACTTGAAAAACATTTACCTTCAAAACTTGAAATATTACTGTACTCTTAACAGTACTGGCTAATTGAAAGCGTGTGAAATGGAAGTACTAGGGTTAATAAAGGAAGTTTGAAATAACATGCTTCTGGGACACTTTGTGTTTAAGATGGTTTATTTGAAATACAGCGAGTATTGGTAAAACAGTAAGTCCACAGTCAGACCTGGCAGAAGATAATGCAGTGAGGTTAAAGGGGCACTGTGCTTGTATTTAATCTTGGGAGATGCTAATTAGATTAACTTTTTAGTTGTCTTTCTGTAAAACAAACACTAATAGTTTTGGAGGATGCATATTTTTCAGTTTGTGTGATGTATATCTTTTCTTTCACTTTTTTCCCCTCCTGTTAGCATGACGAAGATATTTTGCTTTTGTAGTACAGTATAACTGAAGGCAGAAAAATCAACCAATTGCATCTTACTTGAGGCTGTTTTGTTTATAGGCTGGCAAATGGAAATGGTGCAACAGCATTGATGCAAATTCACTCTCCTGAGACCTACCATAGACACAGATTTTGTTCATTTCCATTCTACTTTATTATACCATAGTTTATTAAAGTTATGGCTCCACCTACCAAAACGGGAAATGGCACTGGTGTGAAAGAAATGGGATGGGGGTCTGAAATCTATGAAATGACCTTGGTAGTATGTTGATTTATCAAGCAGAGTGAAATGTCTGAAGCTTTCTAGTGTTACTTTCTGTTTTGAGGAGTGTGGTTTTACATTGCTAAGCCAATCCACTAGTTAAATGTTCTTGCTAGGGATGATTCTGTTCAGTAGCTGCTCCTGCTTTTCTGCACTGGTGTTCACCTAAGTGGTGAGTTGATTCAGAAGGTAAAGCTAGAAAAAAGGAGATTGTTGTTTCTGTGGTTCACCTCTGAATTGGCTCATAATGTCAAATACTAATGCAGGTACAATGGAGAAAGCAAGAATGGAAGAAGAGGTGAAAGGAGGAAGAATGGCAACAGTTAACTGTTAAATCACTTCAGCTATACTGTTGTAACTGCATATTGAGAGGAGCATGTGAAAAAAACCTGTATAGTGTAAAGCGTTAACTGTAGACACAAATTCTCTCATGTTCAGCTCTTTTCTTTCAGAGGGAGGGCACAATTTTTATTGAAGTAGCCAGTGTTCTCACAGCTTCCAGCTCCTGAATGTTGTGGGAAAGAGAAGAAATTTAACTAGTGGGAGAAGGTTGGAGAATGGAAGCAGTAAGAACATATCTTGCCAAGATCTCTGTAGATCATTCTTGGATGTGTAGGGGACAACCCAGATCTGTCACACTAGCAAGAAATTTGCATTGTTTTGTTACAGTTTGGATTTCTGAATACTGACTTCTAGGATAGTTACAGACTTTTACCTCTGGGCCACAATTAAAAAAAAATAGACTGAGGTTATAAATCTTGTTTGGCCACTGCAGCTTTAAAAGAAGTGTTGGAAATGGAAATTTCTAAAATGGTAGCTGTTGTCAGTTGAGAAGTTTGAATTGACTATATCATGAAACAAAGCAGAAAGCACTACTTTTTCATGCATTTAGAATCATGGAAAGGGTACTTATGAGTATAATTGAATGCATGTGAAATTAGTGGAGGGTGAACTATTGTGCTGATGGATGGATGTACCTACAAACTTTACCCCATATCTTAAGCCTTGAGTTATAAACAGAATTGAGATAAGCTCTTATGGCTAGACCTAGTTAGTGAGGGGCTTTTCGCAAGTAAATAACTCTTGCTAATGAAGTCCTGGGACCTTATAAAGGGAGATGCATTCTGTACATCAACAACAACAACAAAATTGTTCTCTCCTGATGTCAGGAAAGGAAGTTTGTATTGTAAGATCACTTCAGCTCTTCATCATTGGTATGATTGTTGTTTCATAGTTTGTCTAGACAGAAAGCTGGGGATTACTCAAGCAGAAGTTGTGGTTAAATGTGAGTTCATCCGTAACACTTGTGTTTCTAGGTCTCTTCCATACTTTTATCTTCTTACCAACAGTGAGGTAAGTTGAAGAGTACTCATTAATTGAGGCTATGAGTAGTAGTGATCTTCCTTCCAGATACTATGTTCTTAAGAAGTTGAAACTGATTTGAAGAGTGGTTTTTTAAATGGAAACTTCCTAGTAGAATAAACCTGTATCTGGCAGTCTCTCTGTTTCCAAAAGCATCTCTTCAGGTATTTTCCTTACAGGGTGAGGGGCTCTGGCATTCATAGTAGTAGTAGTCAAGAGATCAGGAACTTATCTGAGCTCTTAGTACAGCCGTTGTAGCTTCATCCCTATATAATTTGCTAAAAACAATAGAGAGGTCTTAAGCCTTTATTTTACATCCATCTTCTTAGTGTCGTCTCTGTAGCCATTATGCTGATGAGGGTCAGAGCTTTTGTCTTCCAGACATGGATCTGGTGTCAAGAGTATTTACTTGTAGGTTTCTGAGCTTGTGTAATGCTTCAGGATTGCACATTACACTGAAGAGTTCTGTCCAGAAGACCAAGTAAGACTTGATCCCTCAGTGTAGTAGGTGGTGCATGTGAAAATCAGTTTTGATCATGAAGGTTAATCTTTGAGGAAGAAAGGTAATGCTTAGTTAAGAAAAGGATTTTGCTGCTGATCAGTTGGCCTGTTAAATTCATACAGTTAGCAATCCAGGATTCCCTTGAAAGAGGAATACAGTCTAGTTAAATAAAACATGTCTCAGTAAAAAAACATTGAGGCAGAAGAACATACCTGTTACAAAATTATAATAAAGCAACACAAGCTTCCTTGTACCAAAGTTAATCTAGTCTGTTAAACCGTGTGACTTTTCTTTCATCTGCTGCTGCTTACATGCTGGAGAACTTTTTGTTGGACAGAAAACTTAGAAATCTTTTAAATGGGAAGTGTGTCATATGGGTAGCTATGTGATTCTTCCAGGGGTCTAATGGTATTAAGCAAAAGGTAGAGGAGGTTCTTTGAATGGAGAAAACTGAAGCTGTTGCTTGGTCAGGTTTGCAAAGGTTGCATCATAGAAGATAATGCATTGATTTGGGTAGACAGTAAGATCCTCTTTTCCTTCTTTTTGTAAACTTTTTAATAACTGCATGACTAGTAGTGTATAAAAAAAAAAATCGGCTTAGAAATCTAAGTTCTTGCCCCCTGTACCTGACTATTATAACATTCTTAACTAATTATGTGATAAGTTTCATCTTTGTAGAGACATTAGCCTGTTCCAGTGGCTAATATTTTGTAGGATGAGGGTGGAAAAAGAATTGCCACCTCATCCAGGCATTTCGCTTTGCGTGTGCCTGCAACTACGCTAAATTTTTGAACATTGCTATAGCATGTAGTTGCCTGTTGTGAACATATTTATTAAATGGCAGACATCTGATCTCATAAATAAGAATTAAGTTTCTGTCCAGATTCTTGTTACCAGTATGGTCTGTCTTTTCAGTGAATTCATGATGCAAATAGGAAGGTGCTTCACAAAGGTATACAGTTAACTTTTATCACTAGTTGAGCTTGGGAGAGCAGCTCCTTTCTGCCTTTCTTTCTATAACTTAAGTTTTAGAGAGCACAACTTTATATTGACCAATGAAGAAGTGATTGTTCTAATAGCTGATACTTTTATTGGGGGCTGTTTCTACTGTGGGAATTCTGTTAGGATGCAAGTTTTACTTACGAGTAATTCATTGCTTCAGCTGCTTAGTATTCACAACTGCCAGTCTGTCTTAAATGATCTTCTGCTTTCCCAAAGAAAAAACATTAAAATATCTTCTTGTTTCTCTTCTTTTAAATAGTTTCCTAGACAGCCAGTTCTCTAACTGAAGAATCTCATTTGCAAAGCTATATGAGGGCAAGTAGTAGTATTGGAGGTCTATTTAAAGTTTGCTTGGTTTAAGTTAAGAGTTCTTGCTTCCAAGCAATCAATCTTTAGAGGAAAAGTAGTAGAATATTTCAGTAGTCACTTAGCAGTAAAGATCTTTGATGATCTGAGCCAATAATGTTTTTTAATTTGGTAACTCCAAAACTACTAGTTGGTCAAATCTGTTGCTATTCTTTGAGCCATATGGATGGGAATAGGGAAAAAAAAGCTACTGGTTTGGGGTAAAGAATAAGTTTTTTTCCATTATTTTTAAGCTCAGAAGACCTTGGAGTTAAGGGAGTAAGAAAGTAAAAAACAGCAGTAAAATGTAGGAAAACCTACCTTTCCATTGCCATCATGTTAAGGTTTAAAGAATTTTTTACAAGATCTGTGTTCAGAATTGTGTCAAAAGACTGTAGCTTTCTTTTCAGCTTTCTCAGCTTAGAAAATAAATGGTCATTTAAGAATTGAGGCAGTCACTTTGGTGCTTTTTGTATTTCAGTAGTTCCTGTAACTTCCTGGATTTGTGCTTGCCTCCTTGCTTTTTGGCTGTTGAGTGCTCCAGGCATGCAGTGTTAACATCACCAGCATGACTCTGCTTGTGATGCATATGTAATTGCTGTTGGTCAGGCTGGAAGGAGGAGGAGTAAGAGAATTAGTAATGAGTTCCATTACAGTATTTCTGTAATCCTATATCCATCTTGCTTTCCATGAAGAATTATACAGACTTCCAATGAAAAGTGATGTGAACAGAACTCCTAACTAGCAGTGATGTGGGTAACTGTTGCTTCTATACTAGTCTTGTCTGGCAGACCATCTCCTTGTTTCTTGGTAGGTGGAGCCCTAACTTGCTGTTGCTGGGTAGAATGGGAGAAGACTATAACAATTACAGTGAGTAATTTTGCTGTACGGATAAGTACAATCCAGAACACTGTTCAGAGGACTCATTCTGTCATGACATCTGAAATTGTAGTCCTTGTATCACTAAGTGTCACTGTTCTTGTTCTGTTTTTCTCCAGCCTTAGTTCCCACCTTTTAATTCTAATTTGGTAGAAGAGAACTTTATTTGGCTTTAGTTTGAGCTGATTGGAACTGATCTGTGATCGCCATAGACCTGTTGACATTGTCTCCTTGATGCAGGCTCAATTAAACTTTTGCTAGATGTGTAAAATAAACAGTGTTGGCTTGTATTTTATTTTTTTTACCATTGAAAAAATTTTTAAACTTCACAGTATTCACATGAGTTGATATTTGGGTGCATTTTCACATGCATAGTCTGTATATGCTGTACTTTCTGTAAAGTTGCTTTTCTTTTCCCCTTTTTCTCTGCCAAAAGGATTCTGATACACCACCTTGCACAGCTCCTAGTGTTTACCAGTTCAGTCTGCAAGCACCGACTCAACTTATGGCCAGTTTACCACCTGCATTGCCTATGCCAAGTGGTAAACCCCAATCTGCGCCTACGAGAACCTTGATAATGGCCGCCAGTAATCAGGTATGAGCCAACTAAATGGAGCAACTTTTTCCATGAGAAAGCGATCCAGTCAGAAGTGTAGATCATTTGCGCTGTGCTGTCAGTCTAAAAACCTCTCAAGATACCCTTCATGTAGTATGTGCTAAATTTCATGTAATGGTAAAAGTAGTTGTCTGCCACGTCAAAAGTGTGGGGACAAGAATGGGTGGGAAATGTTTATGTCTGAGATTTTTGGAGCACTTCCACAGCACACTGACACCTAGGAATAAGCTGACTGGAAAGTGTTAGACATCTCCCTCTAAGCTGTATTTGAGACTCCTGGTGCCTAAACTAGTGGGGTATTTGCAGATCTGTAGGCTGTTTAACTTCCAATTCTTAAAACAGAAACTTCTCATAGGTGTCATATCTGTAAACTGGCGTCTGAATCTGAAGAAATAGTTGTGACCTGTCTAGGTGTGGTTAGTGGCCTTCATTTTTAAATTGCTAAAACAAATCTGATTGCACTTGTAACTTTCTGTAATACGTTTTAAAGATGGAGAACACAAAAATGTAGGCATGTGTCTGAGAATTCTACCCAAATATTAAATGTGCTTAAATGTGTAGGGAGACTGTATGTTACCTAACTAGCCTGCAGTATTTTAGCCAACACATCCGTTATAGTACAGGGAGAAGAAAAATCCTCAGTTTTTCCTTACAGCCTTAGTGCTTCTATCTACAGGAAAATACTCCCTCAATCTTGCTTATTAAAACTATTAGTCAAAACAGCTGCCTCAGAGCTTTAATGCAAGTTGTGGGTAGTAGGTTGCCTATGATAAGGAAACAATGAGTTAGTTTTTGACATCTGGTTTTGGTCAGGTTTTTGTCAATGTTTTCCATGATCTCTCAATCCTCCTATTGTAATTCTTGAGATTGTAGGACCAGGATATTTTTAAATTAATGACCTTATTTTTTGATCTGATTCAGAACTTCCTTGACATATTGAGCATAGAATCATAAAATGGTTTGAATTGGAAGTGAACTTATAGATCATCTAGTTCCAACATCCCTGCCATGGCCAGGGACACTTTCTGCTAGATCAGGTTGCTCAGACGTCCCATCCAACCTAGCCTTGAACATTTCCAGGAAGGTGACATGACAGAAGATATTTGCTTCAGTTTCTGCTTTGAGATTGTTCAAATATTTCACAAATCACAGAATAGTTGAGGTTGGAAGGGACATTGAAGTCTTCTAGTTCAATCCTCCTGGTCAGGTTGATCAGGGCCTTGTCCAGTCAGGTTTTGAATATCTCCAAGGATGGAGACTCCCCAGCAACTCCAGGCAACCAGTTCCAGTATTTGACCATGCTTGCATTTAAAAGGTTTAGTCTTAAATTTACATGGGGTTTCCTGTATTTCAGCTTAAGCCCATTGCTCCTTCTTTTATTGGGCATTCTTACTGAGAACAGTCTTGCTCCATCTGCTTTACACCCTATCATTAGGTATTTAGACCCATCAGTAAGATCCCTCCTGCCCCAAGCTCTCTTCTTGAGGCTAAACAATCCCAGCTCTGTCATCTTTTCCATATATGACAAATGTTTCAATGTCTTATCTTCATGGGCTTTCATTGAACTCAATTTATTGTGTCCGTGTCTCTCTTGGACTGGGGGGCCCAGACATGTACACAGCACTCCAGTGTGGCCTCACCAGTGCTGAGTAGAAGGGAAAGATCACCTCCCTCCACCTGGTAGTCGTACTCTTCCTAATGCAGCCTGGGGTGCTGTTGACCTTTCTTGATGCAAGGGCATGTTGCTGGCTCACGTTCCACTTGTCTACTGGAAATCCCTGGTCTTTTCATGCCAAGCTGCTTTCCAGCTGGTCAGTACCCCATGTGTACTGGTGCATGAGATTATTCCTTCCCAGGAGGCAGAGTTTAATATTTCACTTAAAGTTCATGAGATTCCTGTCAACCCATTTCTCCAGCCTGACAAGATCCCTCCTTGTGGCAGCACTTTCTTGTGTATCAGCCACTCCTTCCAATTGCTGATGGTCGCTGTCCTGTCATCCAGTTCACTAATGAAGATGTTAACTAATATGGGCCCCGATATCAACTGCTGGGATTCACCACCAGGTGCTGATCTCTAGCTGGACTTTGTGGTGCTGATCAAAATATTTTGAGCCTGGCATGTAAGGGTATACTTTTCATTCAGCTTGCGAGTTTGATTTTTAATTCTAGAGATGGCAACTGCCACTTACTACAGAATAAAGTAAAAATACTAGTACTTTCTAAGTTAGAATTTTAGACAAACAAATTTTATGTGAACAGCGTTTTCAGTGTTCAGTAATACCAGCATCTAGTTATGGCATATTATAGCTCAATACCCAAATTCTTCATAGTTGCTACACAAGCATTTATTTCAGGCAGTTTACAGAAATGTTTTTCACCCTGTCTCCTTCATTTAGACCAGGTTACTGTTCCGCTGCATACTGCTGGTGTTCCACTACTTCCTTGCAGGCAGGTTAATACAGAAGGTGCACAGTCTTTGAAAACTGTTCATCACACGCTCTCCCCAGCTATTCCCTCAGCAATCCTCAATCATCTACTAAGCCCCCACTGGTATCTTAACATATGCCTTTTGTTATAATCTTTTGAATGATTAATCTTTATTTTTTTTCCACTTTACTTGTCATCCCCTATGGCTGAATCTCACCTAGGCAAAAACAGCTTATCTGAACAGGGAATTCTTTTTGTATTAGTGAGAAGCGAATAGAACCGCCTATTGTCTTTTTAGTGTCTGTGGTGGAGTATTTGGATGACAGTGTACAATCTGAACCTTCTGAAGTTTGTTTTATTTTAAACAGTTCTCCAGTTTTATGTTAAACTTCATGTAAAATATAAACTTAGTCTTGTTTGATCTCTTCGTTAGCAACTCTGTTTCTCTGAAGAGGTGTCGTAGAACTTAACTTTGTCAAAACTACGTCAAAACAAAATCCAGTTTTTAGGGCAGTTGTTGGTACAAAACAAGTTGGCATTCGAAGTTGACTTGGTTGTGAAGAAGCAATGCATTGGATGAATTTTGAACCTTAGTTGGCATTTTGAATCTTGGAAAACAAGTGTTTTGCAGGATTTTTTTGGCTTTCTGTTACTTAGCTGTCCTTTACTAGTTTGTACAATATATGTGTTTCAAATTGGGAATGTTTCTGTGGCTTTTGCTTGACAAGCATGTACCCTTTGGGTTCATGTTAAATCAGAGGAATTTTGTGCTATCTGCAGTAAGGGGATGATGGTCTTTTCACACTGAATTTTGTGGAAGTTTCTATTATGAAGTAGAAATGTTCTTTTAGATGGACTGTGACCAGTTCAGTCAAAAGTGGGAACTGAAATCACTCTACTCAGAATACTGTAAATCTGTGCTTTTCATTTGCAACTTTCTGGAGCATGACAGAACTGGATTAGGTTGATACTTTCCTCTTGCAGTTGTTGTAACTGAAGACCATGATAGTATATAACTTTTAATAGGCACATCTTACTAGCCGAAAGGATTTCTATCCTGATAGGCTTAAATGTGTGCAAGTCTCTTTAACAGCAGATTTTCCTTCATATCCAAAAAGTGTTTGAAAGGGATTCCATTGTCTGCATGGTGTGTTCAGCCTTTTTCCTGGCATCTTTCGCCCCCTCAGTTCAGCTTTGCTCCTTTGGAAGCTTTACCTTCTTCTCAGGAAGCTTAAACTAGGTCTCCAGTACTAGCCATAGGAGCAGGAAGTGCCAATGTCAGGAATGCTATAACTGTATTTTGAACCAGTTGCAGCATTCTAGGCAAATTCTCTGCTGTAAGAGCTTCCTAATACTTTCGTTTTTGAAAAAGCATTGGAGGTGATAACCAGTTCTATTTATACACTGCATAATTAATTGGAGAAATTCCAGGTAGTTCAGGCACTAATTAAGCTCCTGATACAGGTCTGTGTTCTTTTCAGGATTATCATGTTTCCATGGTAATCGGTCTTCTACTTTGCTGACAAGCAGTTTGAAATTTCACTTGAGAGAGCAGAACAGTTTATGAACCAGTGCTCTCCACTGGAATCAGCAGAAAAGCAGCTATTGGTGTGCATCTCTGGGTTAATGGAGGGGAGAAAAAATACTTGGTGACTTCCCATTAGGAGAAAGACCTGGTTTCCTTGTCATTTTGGGATGGAGTAAGTTGAGTTCATTCTTCCTTGGATTGCTGGTCACTTGAAAAATCACCAATGAAGACAGAAGAAACTATATGTTGTTCAGGTCAGAACTTTTTAACTTTTCAAGTTGCATTTTTTCCCCCTGAGAAGTGGTCTTTTGATTCAAAATTATATAAAAATAGTGAGCACCAGGCCTTCTGCTGCACTGGCTTCTGTTGTCTTTTCTGTCCAAGAAAAACTCCACTGAAGACATTTTAGATGAGTGATATCCAATCGCTAATATCGTCAGAATTCAGAATTTTATAGCAGCATTCACCAGCTCACTTGTGAAGGACAGAAAACAACTAGGAAATGAAACCTTAATGCCAGTGCAGAAAAACCACAATCTAAATAACTTTTACCAGAACTTGTTTGTTTTTAGCATTTTTTTTGGTCTGGGCATATAAGGCTATTTGTGTATATATATGAAGGCTATAAGGCTATAAACTGCTTGTTTATATTCCTTTATAGGCACTTCCCTGGCTAAAATACTTTGCTTCAGAGCTTGCTCTTTCTCAGAACAATTGTTGATAGTGCTGCTTTTTTAAGGCACTTCTGATGTTGCTAGTATCTGTGTAATAGTTCCTTAAAAGTTACCAGCATTGGAAACAAATGAAAAATGTGAAATAGATTAGAGGCTTGAATAAAAAAGGTATTTTTTAGAAGACTGCAAGCAATTAAGCATTATCCATTGTAAAGATGCATCTTAATTCATGTCAAGGCTAAACTCCAGTCCATTTTACCAAGTATTTTTGAGAATGCAGGTGTCATACCACCCAGATGTAGAAATATACTAAATTCTTTTAGAAAAACATGATACTTTAGAGGTTTTTAGTGTGCTGACTTCAACCAACAACAGACCTGTGTTTTTTTCAGTGGCATTATTCAGCTGTTTAGATACTGAAGGTTCAGTCAAACAACCAAACAACCAACAACAAACCAAATTATTTTTCTTAGATTTATTTGGAACTCTCATTTAGGATGGAATACTTCAGTATCTGTACTTCCTTAGGCAAAGGAAAGAGGACGATACTGCTGTCTACTTTGGGAGCAGTTTCAATTCTAAATGTCACTCTGATCTTCTGTGTATGACAGAACATTTTCTGATTAATACATGCAACATCAGGAAAAGAAGCAGGCTTTTTTCTTTTCTGGCTATCATTTCTCCTTTCCTGGGTACAGTTTTCAGAAAGTTTTATATAATAAATTCCTTCTTTCCTAAAGAACGGAAAGAAGTAGAAACTGCATCTGAGTTTGAGGCAGTTCAACTGAATACGGTACTCAAAAATATTTTTCTTAGATTTGCCATGTATTTATAGAGACAGTCTTTACGTGGTCATATCCTTCCTTGTACAGAAACCGACTCAGATAGCTGGACCCTGGATGATCTACTGTAAGACTCTGCATATAGCAGGAGCTGGATTAAATGATCTCCAGAGGTCACTTCCATTGTAGATGCTTAAGTGACTGTATGAAAGTCTCACCACCTTAGTGGTGGCTGCTTCCTGAGTGCTTTTTGAGTTGAAGGAAAGACTGATACAGTCTAAACAGAGGTTTTTGCGAACAGAAGTTCACCATAAATTAAAACAAACAAACAAAACATTAAAATGGTAAGGAAATGTAGAAGTATTATCTGATTTTTGTTTACCTAGCACACCTTTATCGTCCAGTGTCACTGTAATCAGGTTGCTGCTCCCAAATTCAGATTGGTTTAAGTATCTGCATATGCATTTCTTCTACCTACTTTTCCCATTTACCAGACGGACATGAACTCATCATTTGGAGAGTGCCTTGGGGCTATGTGCTGAAATAGTATTTTTGTTCCAAGTAAAACCTGAGAAATCTCAGTAAGAGATTTGTCTTAAGGTCTAAAACTGTCAGCGTTAGGCTAGAAAATCTATCATCTCCTGTTCTGCTTAATGATAAGCATTCAGATAAAAACACAAAGGCCATCTCATGATAGTATCAAAGTTGCAGCATGAGTTCTGATAGTTTTGTTTTGACTTACATCCCCTATTTTTGAAACTTGACATGAAAAGATGAAAAAGGGTATTTGTATTTTGCGTGTCAGATTCAACTTTCTTCACTCTGTGCTCTCTTACTCAGTAAGGAGGAAATAGGCCTTCTGATCTCTCAAATACCAGTTTATCCATGAACTATCCAGATTAATAGTTGCCTAACCAGTTAAAAGGGGGAAGAGAACAAAAAGCTTCCCTTTGTTTTTACAGGCTACTGTTGGAGCAAATGCACAAAGTAAGATAAGGTATGAAGGACTGATATAAACTGTTCCCTTGTGGCTTTGAGTCTTTTGGATCTCTAGTGTTGGGAGATGAGAAGCACTGAAACTTTCCTTGTTTGAGCTCCTTCTAGTCTCCATGTCAGATTTTTTTTCCTGTTGCTCTGAACTGGTTGCATAAATGGCTGTTGTCTTCTTTAATGGCAGCAGAAATGAAATTTGGCTTGCTTTATACAAAAAACTTGTCCAGGACTCATGATCTTGTCAGCTGAAATTAGCTGGTAGGTCCAAACAAGGGGCTCAAAAGGGAGGGGAAGTGTCTCTTTCATACTTGTAGTGCTTTCGGCCTTATTTCCCCAGATTACAATTTCTAAACAACTTGATAAGAATTTGCTATACTTCAGCTTAGAAAATATAAACCACCTATAAATGGTAATGGATTAAGAGTATGCCCAGGTAGCTGGTGCAAATATGTTGTACGATCCTGTTAGCTTAATAGTAGNAAATTGAAAAGAACTTCAAAAAATTTGAGGATGTATATTAAGGTATTTAAGGGGATACTTAAAATGTTAATGGTGCAGTAAAATTCTGCGGAATCCTACACTGTTATACTTTACGTGAAATGATTTTGAAATATGCAAGCTTGAATAATTAGAATTCATATCAACTGCAGACTGGATTCAGTCATGGCCATTAATCCTGTAGTGTTAATAATGTAATAGCAGTAGGTTTTCTAAACTGTCTTATTCCTTTTCTAAACTTTCTCTTTAGCTTTGGTAGGTCCTTACTTACAAATTATTGAGTGCTGTATATATAATATCATTTCTTCTAAAGTTAAGAGTACTGATACTTCATTTTTACTGCTTTCTCTCCTTTTTTTCTCCTTATTTTACAGATGCTAACAGGAAAAAAAAGGTTGAGAAACTGTTCAGACTGCAGCTTCGTTAATTAGTTCTTTTTTAAGTATAGGTGATTTTTTGGCTGTAAACTGTTTGAATACTGAGTCTTTGACTGTCAGCAGTTTCATATACTAAATTTTAAGATGAAAAGTTTGGCTTCTTTAGCAAATAATTACGTGGTATTTCAGTTTCCACCAGATTTCTGTCATTTGAGCTAAAGGCCAGGAATGCCCTTTTCTTAAATTTGTGTTAAAACATCTGGAAACTTTTAACCTGGGATGTGTTACAGATTTTTTCCCCAGCTTGTTTTAGACACAAGTTTTAGATTTTCTTCCACATCTAGCAGCTTTTACGTGCAGAAGATCAAATTCAGAGCATGCTTGTCTAAAAAAAAATAAATAAATAAAAAATCAGATCTATCATTTAGTTTTTGAATCAGTAGCCATATGTTGTTCTATCAAGGGGAATAGATCTAAAGAAGTCAAAACATCTAAACTAAAGATTTGTCTGTCATATCACGGATAAAGGGCTTTCTTTTTGATCATCTGATCTCTTTCCAGCCACCATCTGGTTAGACATGCCATCTCTGTGATTATGGGAGTCCTAAGCATGTGGATATCAAGAAATGTGTGGACAAGAGTTGATGCAGTCTCTTGGAATTTCCAAAAGACATCAAGTAAACTTCCTTTACCAAGATTTTGAAATAGTGAAATAAGCATATCCTCTTGTAAACAATATACTAGTTAGAAGATAAGAAACAAAGATTAGGTTTTCATAGGAGATGGAGTTCACTACTTGTGTTGTGCCTCATGTTGTCTAACATCTAAAAGGCAATGGATAATTTGTGGCAAAATTTGCTGGTGGTATTAAGCTCCTGAAGGGCCAACTGAGAAGTGTTGTGGAAGACTTTTAAAAGGGGTCCCCCAGGAGGGAGAGAAGTGCTTTACTCTTTGTAGAGAGTGGTATGCCCTGGGCTGACAGTTTCTTGCAAAGATGAGATCTCTGCATTTTTGCAGAAAATTGCTTTGATGATGCTTTTGTGATTTCCTAGTGAGAACTGAGTGTCAAACCAAATTTTAGGCAGTGTTAGGAATAAAGAATAGAAATGAAAACATCCAGGAAAAATCCATGTGCCTCTCCACATCACAAACAGTGAATACAGTTTTGCCTCCCACATTGGAAGAAAGTTATAATACAAATGGAAGAAGAATAGGGAGGGATGGCAAGTGTGGTCAAACATGGAATAGCTTCTGTACAATGAACGAATGATTCTTCAACCTGGTGAAGAGAATGAGGAGGTACATGGTCAAGATCTCTGTAATCATCAGCAGTATGGAAAAAATCAAATAGAATGACAAGAAACAAATTACTCCAAGAGCTGAAAAGTCATCAGCTAGTAGGTTCAAATTAAAGATGATGCACATTTGAGCTATGAAATGCCATAGCACAGGATGCTAAAAGCTTATGGTTTTACAAATCTGAACAAACTAATGAATGATAGCTAGCTGAGAGCTACCTGAGTATAAAGGTGTCACCTTTATACTCAGGGACTTAAGAGTTCCCTGAATCAACTTCCTTAAGCACCTGCTGTCAACTGGTGAGTCGT
>VXAL01002717.1:27997-140711 GCA_013399475.1 Chauna torquata
AGTTTCCTGCTTTCAGTCCTTTCAACTGATGTTGCTTTCTCTGAAGTGTGTTTTGGATTAGGACTTTTTTTTTCTTAGACTAGATGCTTCCAGGCCAGAGGATTTTTTTGAAGTTCCCTTAACGTCTAGGAGCTAATTTTTTAATGTTCCTGGGACTAAGACTCAGTCCCGGTACTGTGCCTACAGTAGACAAGATGTTGTGTCCAATGCTGTCTGTGCAGTTGCCATTCAGGCAAATGTGGCATGCTAGATCGTGTTAAGAGTCTGCCACATGATCGCGCTGTGATCACAAGGTGTACCTTAACTATCAGAGCATATTCCGCTATGGCACAAGCTATGCACGCAACTTTGCTCAGAAATATCTCCATCTCCAGTGTGCTCAGAACAGCTGGATGGGAACTCCATGTGTGCCTTCATCAAACATTCTGGAACTGTTTAGACATCTAGGTGTGTAGATTAATTTCTCAGAGCAGTGCTAAGATTGTTATTTGCTTGGAGGACTCAAAAATGCCCGTACAGACCCTAAGACGTAGGATGCTGCCTGGAGTATCCGAGGGTATAAGCAGTCATGTCAACCAAATCTCAAGGACAGAAAAAAGCAATAAACACTTCTCACAGTGATTCACCTGTTCATTCATCTCACAGCTGACTTCTTTCTGCTATTGTCCTTAATCTATCTTTTGGAGGAACGGAAAACCTGTTCGTTCTTGCTCATACGAACTTCTGAGAGGAGAGAGGAGCATGGCGGAGGGGGGTTGGGGAGGCATCTGAGACCGTGAGGACTGGTAATCCTCTAGGCATGAATGTTATTTAAATTACCAAGGCAAAATGTGCAATTCATTATACATTTAAATTTGAGACCTTTCTGATGCACATGTGGTAGAAAGAGCTCAGCGGGCTTTTTCCAAGGATGTTTTATGAAAAGGATTGCACTGAACTTGAATTGATTTTTTTTCAGCATTGTTTAAGCACATTGCTATCAGTAGCTGCTTCACAATTTGCTTGTCCTCATTTCCTTCAAGGTAAATATTGAATCTGAGGGAGGGAGAGCTTTTTTTCCTGTGCATTTTGCAGAGCTTTTTAACAATTTTAAGTGAAAGTCCCCATGGAGTCCTGGAATTGAATGTTGCTCATGCAGCAATAAGACTTTAAATTGACTCAAGTGTAGGATTATTTTTAGTTATCTCCTTACAGGGTATTACAAGATTTTCTGCTGTTAATAAGGTAAATGCAGTTTGCTAAATTCAATTTGCTCTGGCTGCAGAGAGGGTGCGCTCTTGCACTGTTCTTATGTCCCTTCGCAAAATAAACAGCTCACCTATTTCTATTTTAGAGGTGGTGCTGCCTTGACTGAAAAAGCTTTCCTGAGGCACAGGGTAGCTTTAAATATAAATTGATTTTATCATATGGATTATACTTGGAACATTTTATTTGTAGTAAGTAATGAATCACTGGACAAGGTATTTTTTCTATCAAAATTGTCTGGGAAACCATACACTGTTTTTGTCGTGTGCTGTTACACCACCAACACAATGTTTCATTCTTCCAGATGATAAAATGTTGTTTCCTTCCTAGGGATCTCTCAGTCCCCTAACTACGCAAATCCAGCTCAGGTGCATGAGTTCCTAATTGTTTTAGCATGCAGAGGAGATTATTTTTTATTACTAAGTGCTCATGGGAATGGGACTGTGACACTGACAAGTTTTCACTAGCTAGCCCGAAATGGCTGTTTTTTTTCTTCAAGTTTAAGTTGTCAGCTGAAAAGAGTATACTCAGCATGGATGTAAAAGACACTCTTGGAAATAGCTCCAAGCATCATCCAGACTGGGGATTCTGTGCCCTTTGTAAACAGGTACTAATGTTTCTTGTGTTACCCAGCTTTGGTTCAATGTTCAGTTTACTGCTAGCACTATTTTCTAAAGGTTAAAGAGTAGTTAGAATGAAATATGTAGTCAGTAACATGATATCAGCAATCATCATGACAAATGAGTTTGTGTTCACTAAATGTACATGGGAGGAATAGATAGGAATAGGGTTTCTAACGTAGAGCAAAGGCCTGTGCAAGCTAGAATTTCATTCAGTTCTGTGAAGTCCAGGCTGTATTTAGGGAGTCTGTGTTACTGTCGACTTAAGAGTTAATTTTGTGCTTTTAAAGAGGAATTGGAGTCACAAGTAAAACAGGCTGAATCAGACCTTGTATTTAAATAGGATCTTATATTCAGTTAAGGAACTTCTACGCGCCACTGTACTGCTCACGAGGTTCTCTTTTCTTGCCCCAAGATTAGTTATTCCAATTTGTTCCCCACCACCACCCCAAACATTTATTGGCCGTTTTTCTTATCTGCCTCCTCACCTCTCCCTGGAAGTTACTGGAGATAAGGGTACTAGCATGTTTCTCATCCTGTACTTTTGTTGCTGGGGTACTGCATCCAACTTAGGCCAACAGTAAGAGCATCTAAGACTTTCATTGTCTTGTGTTTATATTGACACTGTAAGAAATCAGTGGTTTTACAAAGCCTGTTATCTTTCAGCCTCAAAAGTAAGCATTTGCTCTACTGTAGCATAAGGGTCTTGAATTTTCTTCCAGAAAGAGGTCTTCCCTAGAGCCTATTTCTCTTTCCAGCTGTTTCCTAGGCTGTATAGTTAGTGTGCCATCAGAACAATTAGTGGTTTGCCACTAGCGTGCATTAAACTTGTGTTATGCCAAAACTTTGCTACTGGAACTTCACCGAATACTTTTAGACTTCTGGTTTGGTATTGTATTTCTTACCAGGAATTCAATGTACATGAAAAAAAAAAAACTTTCAGCAATGCAGCCCAGCCCATATGTCTTTTTTCCATATCAGCTGCTTACATATAGCTGTCAATCATTACATGCATGCTTGCATTCAGAGCCATCTATTCAAAATATGGCCAGATTTGGAGAGGCTCAGAGTAACCTCTTTTTTAGATTGGAAACTATGCAGTTTATATACTATAAAAAGTTTTCAAACACATAGAATTGGCTCCCTTCATCAGTACTGGGCAACTTCAGGGCCCTCTGGGCTATATAAGACTGTATAGAATACACAGAGTAGCATTTTTCACCCTCGGTAAGAGGTAAGTGAAGACGGATATGACAAGGTTCTAAAATATCAGGCTAGGTAATAGTTGCCAGTCTCTTCTAACAACAGCTAAACAACATCAAGCAAAGCACGTAGGCGCAGTTTGAAAGCAAAGAAACGGAACAATTTTTGTAACTCCTGGTTAAGCTGCTGAATTTCTTCCCAGAAGATTTTGTATGTGAAATCTTACTTGAGCTTGAAAAGCAGTTGGACAAATACCAAGAAGAGAAACCCATTCGTGGCTATTAAATGCGAGATAACACCTCTGGATGCAACAACCTGAGCTGCAAAGGGCTGATTTGGAAGGGGGAACTGTGTGCTCTGGATGGAAGGATCTCTCTTCTGCTACATCGCTTTTCATCCCCATCAGAGGCAGACAGCTGTTTCCAGAGCTTTGGCTGGCTTCAAGGTGAGGTAAGCAGTCTCCAGATAAACTGGGAGTGGTTTGAGTTGAGGAGGAAAGGGATTGAAGAGAAAAGGAGTTTCTGCAATGAAAAGGGTCTGGTAAAAGGCATAATAAGATGAAATTAAAGAAGATTGCATTAAAAGGGGCTGGTGATATGGCTTCTCCAACTCCGCAGAAGTGTGAAGAGAGGTAATGGGCTTTAGAGTGAGGAGAAAATGAGGAGCAGGCTAATTACGTGTGGGTACTGGAGAGGAGGGAGCAGAGGGAAAGATCAGTGGGACCTGTGGCAGGTGAGGAAAAAGAGGAAGAATAAAAAGACAGTTGGTTTGCAGACATTTATGGGGCCTTAATTTTTTTTGTCCATTGTGCCCCGTTGCATCACTTATCCATCTACCGTGTAATACCACGCGTTATTAGAGCCTCCAGTTACTATTGTATTGTCTGCAACCCACCGCTGCTCTGATGTACCTTTGCCAGTCACTGTCACCTTTCTGTGGTGTGGCTAATACGATTTCTAGTATTGCTTTGCTCCTATCCACACATGGGATTCAGGCCAATGGATTCTGTGGTAAATTATTAATAATGCTTATGTATTTACATATCTGAATTCGAGCTTTCTGTAGTGTGTAGAAGCCTGTTTTGTCATTTGCATGCAATTTGTACCGTGTTATTTCAATGTTCTACTGATTATTTTAATCACACTGAATTTCTGAGTGTGGCCTGTAGGTTCTGCCCTCCGGTTTGGACTGTTAGAGGTTCTGGTTGGGTACAGGTTAGGGCAGCCTGACAGCTGCTGTAACTTGTGTTGGAACCCTTCAATTATGTTTTTAAAGAAGAATTTTCATTCAAATATGACCTCGGTATGTATGTAGTTTGTACTACAGTGTTTACTAGAGGTACGCACATCCCTGTACTTAGTGTCTAGCCCTAAATGCTTTCCTTTGTGAAAATCCAGTGATTTCACGTGTGAAGCGTACTAATTAGTCCATTTACATATGAACTTCAGGAGATGGAATCCAGCTGGCTTTTATTACTTCTTCATAAAAGCATTCAGTATACTCCTAAATGGAAAGCAGACATAAGTTGTGTAGACCGTCTAACGTATCATCGCAATTCTTTTGTCCTTATCTGCAATTCAGTCGCACTTTACTTTCTGTGAGGATACTTCCTCTGTTAGTGTATGTCAGAATACTGCTGTGGAATTAGCTGAGTTACAGCAGCTAAGAAACTGCTCCCAAGAGTTTTAATATATAATGCAGGATTTAATGTTCGTGAAATGGCTTGAGAAGTGTAAAATAGCAAAATATTTAACTAATAAATGCTTTCAAAAATCTGGGAGGGTAATACTGTTGAAGATTCAAATGCCCACATCCTCAGTGGTTGACAAATGGAGTATGTAGGAGCTGAATTCTGCATCTTTTGCTCAAGTACACTGCTGTGATTCACCATCCTCTACCCAGCTGCTAACATTTGTGTAACTCAGTCATCTTTGTGATATTCATGCCTTTCAAGCCTGATTAAAGCTGGCCAACAGAGTCAAATCTTGTAATAGAAGACGTAGATGGATGACTGGAAAATGGAAGTGCATAAGCTTCATTTTCTTAGGAAACCCAGCTAGAAATATGGTCTTCTAGACCTATTCATTAATCTTGCATCCCACTGAACTGCAGTTTTTCATGTGTGACAGATATCAAGATTTGGAAGCAGAGAACATTTTGATTAGATTTGTCTCCTTTTTGCTGCAGGTACATTCTGTGTATTCTTAGAATGTAAATCCTACTGCTAATTAAGTTGTTCACTATTTGAGATGATAGCCTTAAAAAATATAGCACACCACAGGGAGTCCCAGAAAGTAAAAATGTCCATGCACAGGATTGTAATTTACCAGGAATAACTACTGTATATCCATTCAGTGGAAACAATTGAAGCTATTTTCACTTTATTCTTTTCAGTTTGCAAAAGTTACTTTTGTTCTCCATCTGAAACAGTTATCATTCTGAAAAAGTGACATATCAATGATTCGAATTGAGTTGAACAAAGCAGAATAAAATTGTTCAAGCCAATCTGTTTGCTTCATGCTCCATTTTCAACTATAAAGAGGAGAACAATGAATAGATTTAATCATAGTATCTATGCAGAAGCAATATGCTTAAAGGGCTACTGCAAATACAAATCTTACATAATGAGTTTGATTGAATTTTGTATCTGAAGAAAACAAAACCCAATAGAATCAGGCTGCTTCATGACCAGCAGAACTAATGAATGTCTCTTCTGATTTTATTGTTCCTATCTCCTACTGGTGATCCCAGCTCCTCATGTGTAGCTTCTGATATGACCACATCACAGCAGCTGCAGGGATGCACAAGGAGGTTATCAAGAAGGTGGAGCCAGGCTCTTCACAGTGGCGCCTGGTGGGATGATAAGAGAACAGGTATAAATTGAAATGTGAGAGGTTTTGGCTGGGTATAAGGAGAAGCTTATTAACTGTGAGGACAGCCAACAATTGATCAGGATGCCCAGAGAGGTTGTATAGAATCACAGATTTAGGTTGGAAAAGACCTCTGAGATTATCAAGTTCAATCGTTAACCTAGCACTGACTCCATTGTTAGACGTTCTCAAGACCAGAATGGATAAAGCCTTAAGTAATGCGATCTGACCTCCTAGATGACCCTGCTTTGAGCAGGAGGTTGTATTAGATGACCTTCCAATGTCCCTTCCAGTCTGAGCTATCCTATGATCCTGTTTTTCTGTCCAGTTTGGCTCACCTCATGATAGCTTTGTGAAGTACTATACAAGAAATCGCATAAATCAGAAAGTACTTTTACATTTTTGTCCCTCCTGCTCACTTTATAAAAAAAAAAAAAGCTTCATTTTGTTTGATATGAATAGGTACAGATTTTGTTTCTCTCACTGGCAATATTTGTGGGGGAAGGTATTCCTACACCTCATCCTACACCCACAGCAGATCAAGGGAAGTGAGGAAAACCCTCCTATTAAAGCAGGACCACTGCACAAGATGAGCTGAAGAAAGCTGTTTATACTTTGATATTTCAGTTTCTCTTGCAAGGGTTTTCAAGGGACTTAAGCATCTCTGTTCCCACCTATTCAACATTTTGAATATTTCTTAATATAATTTGTCATTAGTTTCTTAATCCTACTATTAATAAAAGAGCTATTGGTTTAAAGTTTGATTCTCTTACCATAATTCATTCTCTTAGTAGGAATGTTTATTATCTTGTAGACTGACATCTCAAACAGCCTTTTTCTTCTTTTACAGCCATGCTTGAACATGTTTCCCAAATTGTGAAAGGAAGAAATCATCCCAGGGAATCAGGAATAATCCTGATATTTCTTGCTAATACACTTAATTATGAAAAAGCCTGGGAGACTCATTTTAGATTTCTACTTTAGATTATCTTTCTGTTATATGAATCTGCTACGCCTGTCTTGAGTGTTCTGAGATCTGGTGACTGCTCTATCCCATTTCTATGCACTACTGTGATTTTTATATCCTGATATAGTTATTTTGGACACAAAACAATTGACGGATCTGTATTTTTTTTAAAATCCAGAATGTTTCTGAAGACAGCTCGTTACATATGTTATATTATTGAAATATTTCTATTGCATCATTAATGGGTGGAATTTTTCTCCCTTGAGCCACGGTATGAAGTGAAGAGCTTAAACAGGGTCAGAAAACAACTGGCTCTCTGTATCATTGATGAGAACCCCTACTGCAATGTTAGATAAGACAGAGAAAAACAGCCAAACAAGCAATATTAGTTTGGACAAGATAGAGGTATCAAAAGAATTCCAGGGAAAAGAGGTGGGAGAGGGAACCAGCCCATAATGTTTTTGAGGTTTAGGCTAGACAAAAGGTTTTCCTCTTACAAGTGGAAAATGTGTTTTAAATTTGACTTAGCTCTGAGAGAATATGCTGAAAGATCAGCTTTAACTGCTCAAAATTTAACTAGCCAGAATATGTACGGAAGGTTTTGAATAGTTGAAAAACACACTTTCTGAAAGGAACAATAATTGATAAACAAGAAGCTAATTACATACTTATCAGTACCATTCAGAGTCAGCTTTAAAGGCTAATAGGAAAGGAGAGCAAAGACACTGTGGTAATTATTTCTCCTAATATCAGTAAGAAGGACTTTTTTTTCCAAATTGCCTATTACTTATTAGGTTAGTGTGTGATAAACTGTTATCACTCATACCTCTGCCCTAGAATTTAAATCATAGCTGATGTGTATTTTCTTTGTGAGGGGGTAGTTTTTGCTAACCCCAGAACAAGATTGCGCATGTGACAGCAACTTCACCTGCCAGCCACTGTTTCTCCTGGCAGTGGCCAGGAGCTACCATGGGAACATCGTAGGCCTCTGCTCAGATCCAGCTCCAGAGGAGGCTGCCACTACCCTGCAGGGAGCGCCTGGTGCCTCTGGCGAAGTCTGGGGCAGAGGGAGATGGCAGTTCTGTATGTTTCCTAATACATTTTTAAGTGTTTTCTCTTTGTTTCTCTCCATCTCTGTATTACATCAAAATTTATTTTGTGTTTTATGTATTATTGTTCTGCTCTCTTACCGGGGCTATATTTCTCTCTCTATACTGTATCAAGTTAGAGGCGTAAACGTCTCATTCTACACAGAATAACTTGCTATTACTGCTGTCTATATAAAGCTATGTTTGTACAACATGAAGATAAATACAAATAAAACAAATTAGCTTAGACACATGGCAACTGTGTAAACCGATTTAAAAATAACCAAGTAAAACAAACTTGCAGACAGGAAAAGCTGAGACAGAACAGGTTTGAGAAACCCCTGGTCTGGTGCCTTTTAAACTCAGTACAAAGCTTACGGCCAATGGCAATACTGTATTACAGAGCTATGTGGTCAAACTACTCGTAACTTCATTCCAGATCTTCTAGATTTGTTTCAGTCAGTAAGTTGGGATTTGCTTAATATTCTTCAGATCTGCTTAAGAAACAGTAGTTCCAAAGGATAGTAGCTTGTCGGCTTCTAACATCGCCACGTGTTGGGTGCCACACTGCTTCTATCACAATGGAGTAGCCCGTTCAGTTTAATGGCTATGATGTCAGGCTCCAAGAAATGCCATATACAGCACAAGCTTTTTAAGAAGCAAATAATGTAGTTCTTGGTTGTAGTGGTACTTCCGTAGAAGTACCACATAAACACCCTGAAGAGCTTTTAGTTCAGCCTGTATTTTAGTAGAGGCTGTATAATACCTCATCCATCTATCTACTGAAGGAAGCTTCTTGCCTTACTGCTTTTGAGACCATGGGTTCACAGTGCTCTTAGTGTCATAATGTTCAAATTGCCTGTGTTCTCTTCTCTTTTTGCCTTTGTTATACAACAGGTTAAGGTGATTGTAGGTGAGCTATTCAGTGTTTGCATTTTTGTTGCCTTTCAGATTATCTGAGCTGTTTAGCCACTGCGTATTTACCCTTCATTTTGTCTACAGGGAGAACTATTCCCATGGGCACTCTTGAATAGACTTTGAATATTTCGATATCATGTCAGTCAATCAATTTTCATTAAATACCTAACCTTCAGGAGGCTCTGCTGGGAAGGTCTGAGACTGCCTGCTGCAACTTGTTGTGGATCTGAATAAGACCTGTCAGTTAAGGGCAAGTATGAGGCTGGCAAGGGATAGAAAATCGTCACCAGCAGTTATTTAAGATGCACTTTTATTACAAATTTAGGTACAGGTGCCTATAAATAAATGAAAACTTTGGATAATATTGTTAAATGTATAGCTTGTTTTTTAATACAAACAGAAGACTCCATTTTCTAAAAATTTTTTTAGTAGTGCTCTTTCTCGTGGGTTTAAATGATTTCATTTTCAACTTTACAGTAATTTACAGATAGGGAAACAGGGATATAATATGCTTAAGGGTCTGTCCAAAGCGTGATTGCCACTGTTCAATGGAACTTAGGAACAACCCCTGGATGGCCAAATTTGTCCAGATGTATAGCAAGCATGAACTGACATCCATTTTTAAACTGTTTGAGGTTTTTCATCATCTCTTCTCAAAAGCCAGTTTCAGAACATGATAGATTTAATAGTCTGGATTCTCATTTCAAATGGGTATTTATTCATGGCTCATTAATAGTCCTTTGTTCTCATATATAATCCTTCATTTTCTTCCCTGATGTTAATTCACATATCTGCTATTATATATATAGGTATACATGCATAGAATAATTTTTGCCTTTTAGAGGAGGATTGCTTGTAAACAAACAGCAAATGCTTTCTCACAATTTCTCTTAAAACAGGCTCCCTACTCTTTCATCTCTCAGGCGTTCTCCATATACCTTGTGAGACTGTTCTTGCTTGAGTACAGGTCATCAAACTTGGACCCACCACTGAGATGACAGATCATCGGCACAATTTTCCATCTACTGGGAATACCTCTACCGACAGATTTTATGATTTTTTTCTTTTTTTTCTTAATATGGTATCACACTAGCAATTTATGTAGGCATACCTAAGCAAAGCATCCCAATTCCCAGCACTGTCTGTAGAAAGAAAATTTAATACAACACTGGCTCTCTGGTTATAAAACCAGAACATTCTGCCTTAGTGTATTGTGATATGCACTGATCATGTCGATGTTGAAGGCAAAGCTTTACTCACTGCTTCTTGACAGCATTGGTAGCGACAACAAAGTTCTTCAAAAATCTTCAGATTTTCAAAAAAGAGAGAAAGAAATGAAAAATCTTACCTAAAGGATTTTGCTAGCAAAGCTACAGATCTTCTCTTGCAATAGTATGTTGGGAACAAAGTCTAAGTTTCTGATTTTCTTTTAATTTTACATTTCTGAATCTGAGGAGATTCTTGATTCAGTATTTGTTACAATATGGTATTTCCTTCACATATACTCAAGGATCTATTTTAAGTCTTGCTTGGTCTGTTTCAATACAGCATCTGTCAGTCTTATGCAATTACATACAGTATATTGCTATACTTCAGGAAAGTAGACCTAAAATATAGTTTGCAAAATGCAAGTTGGAGGAAAACTTGCTTCCAAACTCTTTAGAACAACCATGTAACTTGAACTGCACTGTTAAACTTTTTTTTTCTTTCGATGCATTGCTTTTCTTTGAAGAGATCTGGTTTTTACTATAAAATATGTGAGGATCTGGGTAATCCCCTACAACAAAAAGTTTCTTTTTTTCTCGTTCTTTCATCACATCCATCACAGTGGCAACTGTGGCTACCCTGAATTCCAAAATCTGGGACCTCTGAAGCACTTGGATTTAGAAGGATAAAAACAGAAATGAACTTCCTGGGTTTTCTAGATTCAGTCATATCTGACAGGAAGCTATCTGGTTCCAAGTCTTCTTCCTGCATTGGCATCTGTAATCTTTATAGGATAGTGTGATTCTTGACAGTTTCTCTAAGGTGTGAAAGCTAGATATGACAAGGTATGGAGGTTCCTGACAGATCAATTTTTTAATGATTTTTTTTAAAAAAATGAATCACTTTATTAAGTGATTACATTTCTTTCTTATTAATTGATTAATAAGTAATAGCTTAATATTACTAAATATTTGAATAATAAAAGGAATATTTAAAATGCATTTTGGGTATATTTACATACTGTTGTTATTTTGTATGTATGCATACATATGTATAGTTAGTCATTGTATCATGCTACAGAGTGATCACTGACCATTTGCCAAAGACTGGCTTATGTCAAAATGATTTGGGTCTATTCCCAGTGCTCCCCTCTATGAATGACTGGCCTTGTACATATAGCACAATGCTTAGAGAAATCCTTGTCTCCGTATGTCCTACAGATTTTGCACGTACCTATTCACACACCACATGAAGATAACATGTATTGCATGCTAAACATTTGTCTGCCTTACTTTGCAACAGCCTGCAGTTCTCTGCTGTCTTTTGCATCTGTTTCTGCTGTTGGTGGTACTTAAGTGGTTTGTTGCTTGTGTTTGTTTTCACCACATGAGGCCTGTTACTGGGCCAGCTTCATCAGCAGACAGCTGTATGTCCTGGGGTACGTGGTCCGTCAGAGCTTCCAGAATGTTGAATGTGTAGAGCAGATCAGTATCTTTGCAGAAAGTCCTTCACGAGACCTTTCAAGGAAACTAGCTAGCTATGACATAAGACAGAATGCCTGTGCATCAATATATAGCTGGTTAAAAAGGTAAGAAATAGTACGTAAATGGTTAGGGCTGGCTAGAGAGAGGGATCACCAACGGATCTACAAAGAGTTGTGCTGCTCACCGGAAAAGGAGATGAGCAACGAGGAAAGAAAATTGCAGACGGTAAAAAAGTTATTCGTAATAGTAAGGTTTAGAGCAGACTGTGAAGAATTGAAGGACATTGCAAAGTCGCTCAGTTTTGTAATAAACTTATGCAGATGAAATTCAATAGAGGTAAGTGTAAACTGATGTGCATAGGGGAAGATATACATAGCTTCAGTTGTAAAATAATGGGCTCAGAGCTGATCAGTACAACTGAGGCAAGATGGTGGGATTGGTTCAGTCTCACAGTCCAAAAAGCACATCAAATGTAAATTTTTAGGAAAAAAAATGCTGTTCTTTCATTATACAAATGCATTCACCTACCATGTAAGCTGGGGGGGGATATAACGGGTCTACAAATCCATGAATAACACAGGGAAAAATGGATGGGGATTGACAGTTCACTATCCTACAATACAAAAACAGGAGGCCTAAACTACTAAAGCTAGTAGGAATCAGTTCAAAATAAAGGGAAGGTAGTTCTTTGCACAACAATTATATATGCAGATTGATAGTCACGTTTTGAAGATCTGTTGTAGAGCTTGTGCTGTGTGCAGCTTCTGCTCTCTTCGTTTTGCTCCTGTTTTTCTTCATTGCTTGCTCTGCTAGTCACACCTGCTTCTTGCTCTGCTTGCTGCTGTAGCTAATACTGAAGTTTGGCTGACATTTTTGTTATTTCAGCACCTAATTAGAGTCTATGCTACTTCAAAAAGGGACTGCTTGAACACAAATTTTGTCTCTTAAATTATAGCAGAGGTCTTAGTCTTAACTACTGCGACTGTAGCCTGCACAACATTCTGTAATTACTTTCCAGGTTACAGCAGACTTCTAAACCAACCTGCTGCCCTTTTGTCAGGTTATAATTTCTGTAACCCTGAGCTGGGAAATACTGCCCTAGGATGACCGCTACTCCTGGCATACTTAAGTGTAACCAGTAGGGTCGTCTTCTGTTGTTCTCTTTTGTATGACTCTTTAATAGACCCTGTCCCAGGAGGACTACTTGGAGGAGAACTCCAGACAGAATGGCCTACAAAATGCTGGTGTGAGTGATCTCTGACCTTGGGGGGAGGAGAGAGGTGCCACAGGGATTACCTGTAGAAAGCAGACTGCAGGAGAGTAGGTGGTGTGGCAATTCTCTGATGTGATTTTTCCAACCTGTTTCTATATATATGAGGAAGTAAGCAGGGTCCATCTCATCCCAAGATAAACCCAATGACTTCCTGTGTTCCCTGCCTGAAGCTACTGTCACCCTCTGATTAACCCACCTACAGACTAGAATGTTACTGGAGAACAACTGGGAATTTTCTGGTGTTGGGTAGGGAAAAGAGGACCAGATTTCTGATTTGCCCCTGTCACCTCTGTGTATGCGGATGTCCATCTGAAACGGTGCTGTGCACCCTGTTCAGTTCTGTGCATATAGCCAGCACCCTGTACGTAGCTGAATGCAGTTTGGCATTACAAATCTCTCTCCTTCCTGTTTCCTCTAAGGCTTGGGTTAGCTTCAGGCATGCAGTTATAAGGACTGATACCAACCTACTTCGAGTAATGATACTATTATCTCAGAGCTTGCCAGAATGGTGTTTCCACGGGAAACCAGGTTTGCACGTGTATCAGTAGTTCTGGCAATTTATTTGTGAGATAAGCTAGTACCAAGTCTTTGTCTAGGAATGATCAGCTTGATGAATGCTGGTTATAAAATGAAGATTCTTAAATTGCTGACCTTAGGAAGGACAAAGAGATGTCGTCTTCAGTCTTGATAGTTACTAAAGCTACACCTAAAATACACTGAAGTTGTATTTGCCAGCATGAAGGTAATCCATCAGGAAATGAACCAGAAATTACCTTTTTTTCACCCTCCTAAAATTCAATACATATGGAGAATTTGCAGTTGTATTTAGGAAAATAAGGAAATTACAACATTGTTAATATTTCTCTGTATGTTGTCTGTCAAAAGACTGCAATGCTGGTAAAAAAATAAATACCTGTAGTGAATTGGAACCAGACCCCAGGTTAAATTTGAAGTTTTATGTGAATGGAAAAATAGAAATGAACTAACTTGTTGTGTGTTTATCACAGTTCAGGAGAAATCAAAGTGGAGGAGTTCAAATTTAGAGCATGTTTCCATTACTGTTCCATGTGCTGTTCTGTGTATCTCTCAAATCAGTTACTACAGCTGGTATGACTTTATTAAGCTATGACTTTATTAGGTTGAACTCGTCCAACTGTTCAGCTCACAAACAGAAAATGCTCAGAAATTGACTCTATCTGTCTTTATTATTTATCCACAAGGGACGAATTATTCTGTACATCTGATGAAAAAGCTATGGTTCATTTCTAGGACAACGTTTAACAGTGTCTACTCTGACATTCGCTCCCTAAATGTCCTTAGGGATTCCAAATATATGCTATTAGTTATGAAGATGACATAGATGGAAGAGATATATAATAAGCTGGGAAGAAAATAAGATTTTAATGGTCAGTTGAGAGATTCCTTTTTAATCCAGAGGGAAATGAAAAACTGTGAAGTAGTAAACATTTAAAATAGCAGGCTAATGAAAAACTGTATTATAACTGTATTATTCAGTTTTAAAACAAAATGTTCTACTTCTTAAGGACCACAACAACCTCTCGTTTTCACTCTTCAGTGAGGAAAGATAACTAGGAGCAACATGAAGCATTCATTTACTTCCATTGCTCACCAGCATACATGCCAGGCATCCAAGTATCCACAACTCATTTTCAACTTCCCTGACTACAGGTGACCCAAAAATTTCATTTGTCATGACAAGCTGAAGACTGGTATTAAACAGAGTTGAGCTTACATTTGTGTATTTATTTATTACCAAGATAATGATATTTTAATTTTATGCTGTAATTTTTTGTTCATATATACATTCTGACAAAAAAAGCTTTGTTGTAAAAACTGAAGATCTACAGAACTGGACACATGTAAAACTCTGGGATTTAGCAGTTTATCCAGGGGTTTACTGATTATGCATCCTGACAAACATTTCTTCCAGCAAGCCAGAACTCAGTAATATGAGATTTTTGCATATTTGACTGTGTCCTAATGCTGAATTCCAGATTTAAAGCACACAGGAAAGTTAGGTGTTGCCAGAATCAAACATGATATTCTTAACATTGCAGTCACTTCCTATAAAAGACTATGTCCTGAAGAAAACTCCACTGATTGCATCCTCCTTAGGGGGGAAATGAAAAAAATCTGGCAATGAACTATGGTGAGCTAATAAGTGGTAAAATTCTAGTGTTCCCTCCAAGTGGCACAAGTAACAAGAAAGGTTGAGCTCAATTATTGAGAAGGTATCATCCTTAAAAATAAGAAAAGCTGCAAAGCAGGGGAACCGAATTCCATCATCTAGGCTCCCATGGCGACTAACACCCTTGGCAAAATTGGGGAAACCTCATGGAGAAGGCAAAAGGGGAAATAATGCATCTGGGGAAGACAGCAACGAGTAAATGGATGATACTAAGATGATCATCATGGCATTAGCTATCCTTGACTTGCCTCATTAGACGCTCAGGACTTTGTCTCCATTCACTGTGGATTCAAAATACAGTGCATGTACATATTTGATGCTGAATAAAGAAGTCCTAGCAAAGTCCCTCAGGTACAACAGAGGTCTGTACAACAGCAGCCCAAATAGCTCTGTCATTAGGTAGCTATCTCTGCTTGACTCTGACCAGTTTCATGTTGGTCTGCTGTCCTAGTGCTGCTCCCAGGCTGCCTTGGCTATCTGCGTTGTGGATGTCACTATGCTTTTTTCATCTCCAAAGAGGAATCGGTGATATGTAGGATCTACTTAATAAGTTCTTATCCTGAAACAGAAAACCTTGGGTAGCACTGTTGAGGCCATCTCTCCCTAGACAGGAGCGTGGGAGTTCAGTTAGTAGGCCGTTAGCTCTAGATGTAACAGGTCTCTTACTGGCTCACTAACCAAAAGGCTCAAACTCAAAACTCTGTTATATTCTACCAAAAAAGCCCTGAACTGTGGTAAAACTGAAATTTTAGTAAGGCCTGACACATGCAGTCCCCTTGCTGACCAAAAGCTCCTTCCCGCTCATAGGCTGCCTACTTACCCGGAGTCCGCAGGAAGCCCTGAACTGGTCCTCGTCCTCATCAACAGCAATGTCTGTAGTGAGCTCCTCACTGCTTGGGATTCCAGCTACAGGTGGGTGTTAGTTAAGGTAATGTTTTACAAGTAGGGAATTAGCAGGGAGTAGGTTATTTTGTTCTGGTAATATCCCCAACCAGTACAGTGTTTGCTGTTGCCTAATGGGACACCAGCTGCCCAGTGCCCCCTAGCAGAGGGGGCTGCGCTGCCTTCTGAAGGAGTGGGATGGGGTGAGCCCTGAGCACCCATGCGGCCTTCAGTTTGGCTTGCTGGACTGGGAACTGAGCTGCGCTTTCTGTACAAAGACAACGTCTTTCTGTTAGAGCAGACAGAGTGCTTTTTTTTTTTTTTTTCCTCCTCACTGATTAGAATGTAACCAAACAGCCTGTAATTTCTGTTTGATGGGAACACCTACAAGCCATGGTCTGCCTGGGTATCTGTCATCACAGTACAGTTAGTTCCTCTTTCTGAACATCTCATCAAAACAAAACAAGGAGTTCAAGGTGCCAGCAGTTGTACACTGGTGTAACTAAAATGCTCTGTAATACAAAGAACAATAATTTACAGTAGTGTAAAGATTCAGTTGTCTGAGTACAAGACATACACAAATGCACACGTTGCCCCTTGCCTTCAAGGTAAAAAGAACTGTGAAACTGTCTTGAGCCCTGCTCCTGTTTATATGAACACAGGGTGAGACTCGTATTTAGCCCCTGTTTTGTTAGGGCTGGAACTCCTGATACTCCTTGGGTGGTGCAGTCATGTAGGTGCTGTGCAGCACCTACATTTGGATCAGGGCTGTATCCACTCTGGTTTACAACAGATAGTCTTTAAAAGTACTGTGACCAGTGACTGAGGAGGGGATGAATAGGACTGATAATTACCCCACCCACTCTACTGGAGAGAGAACTCCTCCCTTGTCCTTTAACTGGGAGAAATAAGGGAATTGATACTGTCCACAAAATCCAGCCAACCAATTGTGGATTTGGAGATTTAGGACTTTGTGTTTCAAGCCTCTGATCTTCTTAATAGTATTCAGAGCTTCACACACACATGCACAAAACCCATCTCTTTGGGTACAGGAGGGTCTAAAAAAAGGTGAAAAATTCATTATGTATTTTGTGGTTTGGTGCCTAGATTTTGCATGAGTGTCTTGATTTTCAAGCTTTTCTCTGCAATTCATTGTTCCTAGTCTGGATGTCTGAGTTATGCATCCTGGAAATCTTTCCTCTTGTCATTTATAATGAGTGCAGCCAGACCAAGACTTAAGCATCATGGACAGGCTCAGAGAATTTGGAAAGGTGCAGTTTGGTTATTAGAAAGCAGATGTAACATAGATGGAGGAACAAATAAAAGAGATTAAAGATAACAAATCAGTGCTAGTCCCAAGCTCAAATGGCTCTCTGGGCCAGCATGTGAAACACATCCAGTTTCTGTAGTCAAAGTCTACATAACATTACATGTAGTACTACCTCTAGTGCCTTCTGGTGTCATCTCAAGGATCTGTGCCTGGGTGGGTTGACTGGAAGCACCCTTTGGGGCAAACACTAAATTCATATCTCCAGATTCTGTACCTGGGTGCCTTTGCTCATCTGTCACCACCTTCTCATGGAAAAGATTAGGAGGACACAACTTTATTTGATGAACACGTCAGCTAGATCCTGCTAGAAAAGGAAAAATAGATGTTTAAAAGGGTAGAAGTCACTAAATATACCTGGCAAAGAGTTAAAGTGTATTCCAAAAACAATCACACTTTGTGATGGATTTACATCTAAGCAGGTATGAAAGATGAAGAACCATAGCAAATATTTTTCATTGTAAATTAATGCTACAAACTCATAGATGCCTAGATTGAAAGCATAGTCCAAGACTTGATTTTACAAAGCATCTGTGTACAGAGGAAAGAGAAGGCAATAATAGAGATAAAAAATATGAACAGATATGGAATACCAGAGGAAATACAGCATATTGACAGTGATGAACTAGGAAAGAAATTGTTCAATGCCATCTTGCTAGCAAACTGTTTTGAGAAAGTAAACTTTATTTTTGGGCTAAGAATGGGATTGTTCAGCAGAACGGAATCCAATCAACAATGTAAGTGATGATAATCAAGACAAAGACCAATTTCTTTGTTGATTTTTGCATATTTTACTCTGCAAAAGTATCTGGAAAAAAAAAAGGAAAGAAAATATTTGGATTTTTTTTTAACTGTACTGAATAACAAATTGCCTTTACATCAGACAGTCTATCTTGATAGATCATTTTTATTATTCACACATTGGTGCATTGTTCCTGCAATTTTTAGTACCTCATAGATGGAAATTCCCTATCTATTTCATTTAGTTTGTCAGTAGTAATAAATCACAGTGGATTTGTTTATATGTCCCTGAAGTAAGACAAATAACTTAGTCTCACTGCACTTAGCCCCAGGCTTCCTTGTGGGTGATATGTATGCCTGGAAAATTAAGTCAGAAGCAATAGTTGTTTTTTTTTCATGATCCAGTTGCTGTCTGTGCAGCTCTAGAGAAAGGAAAATTAATACTTCTATTTTCAAGCAGTTGGGACTGAGCTGCAAAAAATGACCTCCAACCTGGAGCCTCACTGAAAAGATTTCACAAACAAGTGCACATAACCTCTTCTAAAAAGAGGCAAGCTTGAAATACAAGGGAATGAGAAGTTCTCACTGACAGCTTTCAGCTTCCAAAGAGTTGTGGTCAAAATTCATTGAATTAGAACAAGGTAATTTTGTGGTAGCTCTAGCATCATCAGAAGGTTGTGTTTGTATTTAGGGCAGAACTGAGTAGTTCTGAAGATGGTTTTAAACAGCTTACTTGCTAAAACATGCCTGTTTGAGAGAAATAAACAGAACCAAAAATTTAGATAGAATAGTTTTGTCTGAAAAAGTTACATAAACTGGAAAGGAGATGGTGCTTTCCTTCTTCAAGAAGATCTGACCTCTTGGATATTCAGGGTGCTGAGTGCACCAGAAAGCCTTAATGTACCTCACCAGCCTCACCTGGAGACTCCACTTAAACCTTCTACCCATGGGCCAAGGGGCCTCATTTATCACCAAGTTTGAGTCTTTAGTCTTTGCCCCACTCCTGGATAGGCCTTGCACATAAGCAGTAGGTAACCTTATTTCCACTCCAGCCTTTGGCCTTGTCTCCTGCCAGTCCTAAGTGGGACCCCCAGCATGGACCCTGAACCTTATTGATTACTTTGCCTTGTCTGGGGCTGTTGACGGAGCCTGTTACCAGCACCCTGCTCTGCTCACTATGCATGGATCCTGTGGGACTGTGTCCGGTTGGTGAGACCACCGCCTAGGCTGAGGTTGCCCTCAACTACCGGGTTGTCCCTTCTCTCTAAGCAGCTCCCATCTTGCTGTTCTGTGGCACAACTTTTGTCTAAGCAAAGTACTATTCATTCTTTGCCTGTTTTGGAGAAGGACTCCCAGCAAACACTTCTATTTTCCAGAACAATTTCCTGCCTTATAGACCCATGGCACGATGCCAGGAGGATGACTACATGATGCTCTGGAATGCAGTGTTTTGAGCATTTTCTCTGAAAGATGTTCCACTCTGCCAGTCCTAATGTGGTTAGGTTGTTCATATGGCGTGTGTGTTGCACCCTCCCTTGCAGTGGAGGCAACCCACTACATTTAAATGCACACAGCTGTACACCTCCCCTTACACTCATGAAGTTACAGAGCACTTCTTACCCCCCCTTCTTTGTCCTTCTGAGCAGTTGCAGGGTTCTTCTAAAGTGGAACAGAACTAGGAGAAGCAGGGCTGTACGGGCCATCCCAGAATACTCTGCAGGATGCTGGTTAGTAGACCTTTTGGCAAGGCAAATATTTTAAACAGTGTTCTGTCAGTGGTAGTGACTGCTCTGGCTCTGGTGGATAAAGAAGGTATACAGCACTCCATCCTCACTCTTTCTGAATCATAGAACCATAGAATCACAGAACGGTTTGGGTTGGAAGGGACCTTTAAAGATCATCCAGTTCCAACCCCCTGCCATGGGCAGGGACACGGATCCACTAGACCAGGTTGCTCAAAGCCCCATCCAACCCGGCCTTGAACACCTCCAGGGAAGGTGCATGTTACCTAACACCTAACACTATTCTATTTTGCTTTCAGGATCCTTTTTTTTATGCCTCTGTATGGGATAAATGGAGTATGACACAACCTTATAGATAAAAATGAAGTTGCCACAGGTTTGGAGGAAAGGTCCTCTTATGGTTTGAAGGTTAAAGAACAGGAAGCAAATGATCATTTTCACAGACCACCCCAACACTTAAATCAACCTCTAGTCTTCAGAAGAAGTATCATTCAAAACCTTGGATATTTCACTGTGCATTTCCTTCTCTAAATTGTTGATGAACATATTGAACAAAACAGGTCCCTCTACTGATCCTTGCTGGGGATTTAAATGTAAATCTGGGGGACAGGCACTTATGTTATGACTATACTCATGAACTAAACTGCACCTACAAATGTTCCCAGGCATGGTTTGAGCCAGGGAAAGTTCCTGGTTTCCAGGATAAGTGAGATGGTGCAATCTTGGCAAAAATCCTTCTGGTTCAGTCCTTCAGCTCTTTTCCATTTGGTCTGGTGTGCCCACATAGACCAACATATCATGGAAAAACACCCCTAGCATCATGTTGTAAAAGCCCTCTTACCAAAAGTTGCTGCGTTGTGGAGCCTTTGAAAAGAGAAGCAACTCAGAGACACCTGGGATAATGAAGAAATGAAGGCCCCTATTTTGGTGACCCTGAGTGGGAAGATGGACAAGGACTGTGTGTATGTGGGGGGTGAAGGTGCACGTAGAATCAGATGAATCTTCCTAAGCATATGTGAAGGGGCAGTGTGACTATCAGTGATTTTCCACCTGATGCTGGGACAAACTAAAAGCTTGCATTGCTAGTAGGCCCAGGGCCCAAAGCTGCCACCCTGGTATGACACTGTATGGAGCTGCAGATGTTTGAATAAGAGAATGAAGTGGATTTGTCTTTGGTATATACCGCTTAGGCATCCCAGATCTGCAACTTCAGCAGTCCCCCTCCTGAGAAACATCTTCCAGATATAGTATCCCCGCTGACAAAAGTCTTAAGAAAGATGATGCTGGAGAGATCCACTGCTGTTGCTGCCCCATCCATCAGTGAATTACAGGCCAGAAGAGAACTCCACTGAGTGTAAATAAGGTTGCTACACTTTCTTTTGGGGGCGGAACAAGGACCCTTTCTAACATCAGATGCTTGGTGATACTGGGCAACCTGTGCTGAAACACAGCACATGCCTTTGCAGACGGTGGAAAGCTACCATCTCCTCAAATGACAGTCTCCCATGGCAACTGCAGCAGGCGATGCAGCAGCTGCCAGGGATTAGGGCTGAGTAGGAACCAGCTACTTCACAGACTGGAGTGTTGCCTCCTGAGAAACGATAACGCAGCAGCTGTAAACATGTTCAGGCACCTGTCTTCCTATCCAAACTGACAAGGCCGTCCATGCATGCGCACTCCAGCCATTTCCTTCCTCACTAGAGCACATAAAACCCCAATAAAACACCAAAACTGGTGTTTTGTATCTTGGCCATACAACAAAATTTCACCACCAAGCTCCTTGAAGCATCCTTGTGGACGATTTATAGAGGCATCCCATCTCGGTGGAAGAACTACTACCCTCCCTCTCTCCTCACATCCAGTGCAGACCCAGCTTGCAGTTTCAGCATAGTCTCAAGGCAGCGCTGGGCAGCAGCCTCAGCTGTTTTCACCTGCTCCTTCCTCCTGCATGTCCCTCAAAGCCCTGCTGCTCTCCAGCACCCTTGCTGTACTTTTCAGCCAGCTCTTACCGGGCTCAGAGGTCTGCGTATGATTCTCACATGCCGTATGGGGATGTTTACATCAGTAGTACAAGAGGGACACTTCTCAGTTCCTCATGCAGGGTAGGGATCAGGATTTGCAGAATCAAACAGTGAACTGCAGCAGCCTCACCAGATGCCTGATCCAGCCTGCTCCCCTTACATGAAGCACAGAGAAGTATCCTTCTAACAGGGACCCTCTCACAGCCTGGGTTGTTGGCTTCTTCCCACCTCTTGTTGTTCCACTACAGGTATTTATAGACAAAAAGGAAGTCACCTTTAATCTTGCCATAATTAAAAATATAATCAAAACACCACAATTATTATTTTTTATTATTATTCCAGTTACAATAACGCTTACATTTAAAGAAAAGTTTCATTAGTAATAATACCCTTAAAAGGATAAGACTGGATAGAAGGAAGAGCTTTTTCACCATGAGGACAGAAAAACAGTGGAACAGGTAGCCCGGAGAGGCTGTGCAGCCTCCATCCTTGGAGGTTTCTGAGACCATGCTGGAGATCAGACCAAACCCTGGACAAAGCAGATGGATTTTGTGGCTGACCCCACTTCGAGTAGGAGGTTGGACATTCCCTTCCAACCTGAATGATCCCTCTGATGATAAGACAGACCTCACTCAGAGGAAGCTCCTGGATGATACCCGGTCAGAGCTCAGGCACTGTGCTGCAGGGAGGCCTGCCCTGATGTAGAGCAAATGGCTTGACAGGAGTGTCACCAAGTCCACAGGCAAAGGCCAGCCTCTGCCCCAGGCAGCAAGAAGTGCTTTACCGTTAACAGCAAATGCAGCAGGGAAGAGGAAGGGATTGCAGCTTGTGGATGATATGGAACACGTGTGGCAGTGAGAATGACCTGTTCAGAAATTTAGCGTTAGACAGCATATAGACAAATGCAGATTTGGTAATTTTGGTCAGGTGTTGTTTTACAATACTTATGAAGTGATTGCAGGGAGGGAAATATATCAAATCTTCAACTGATTTATGCAGATTTTTTGAACCTGGAGTCTATGAGCAGCTCTGTCCTGAAGCTCTCAGTATGCATGACTGGTTTTATTCTCCCATGATCAATTTAAGCAATATGAATGTGGGGCCATTTTTAAAATGGGTCAGTAATTAGTTTGTTTTGCTTTGTTTTGTTTTTGATCCACTTTTTGTTTGACCACCACTGTTGTAAAAGTAGCTGCGGATGCTGCACACAGTCTATCCTCAGTTATAAGATTAATGGCAAGAAACAACACTATGTAATCTAAGTAACAGGGACAGTAATCTCAGTTTTGATGATTGTCTCACACAGCTCACAGCAGGGAAAGATCTGACAGATGCAGAAGTTTTACAAAAACTTTTAAAAATTTAAAGTTTTAAAAAAGTTTTACATGACCTGTGGGTGTTTCATGAATTGGAAAGGCACACTAAGTGATATTCTAAGTGAGAACCTGCTATGTGTTAATATATGTCAACATGATGTATGAGGGGAAAAATGGCTTTCGGCTGTCATCACTGTCAGATGACAATCTCTAATATCCCAGGACCCATTTATTTGTTTTGCACAAGGAACATTATTATGGGGTTAAGGTTTCAGGAAGGCATTTAGGTCAAGACATTTTTATGAGGTTTGTCATTCATTATACACGCATGTATAAACCTGCTAATATTACTGCTATCTCTACCTGCCATGCATCTGTGAGGATAACATGGGCACAAGAATAACGTGCCCAAAGTAAGTTCCTAGCCTCAGCATCCATTTCCTAGAATCTTTAGATATTTTCAGCTTAGAAACTAAGCAGCCTTCCCCAAGCACTGCAATTCTAGGTCTGTGAGTTTTATTCCCCACCATTCCCTTTTTCTTTTTTTTTTTTTAAACCCCGTTGAAAACCAAAATTCCTCAACACAAATATGCATGTCAAGGAAGAAAGGTGGCTGGCTGCTCCCTCAGGGAGGATGAACTGAGTATGATAACACAGTCAGCAGGGCTGGTGCCTTGCTGACCTGATCACAGTCCTACACTGCCTGGGCAAGATGAGCGGGACAGACCTGGAGATGGTGGCCAGGTTGAACTGAGAGTCCACATCATAAGGCAAGTCATATCCAGGGGTCAGGTCCAACGAGTCAGGTCCAGGTCAATCCAGGAAGCCAATCTGCAGGTCAGGTTCAGGTTTGGTCAGGACAAGCTAGAGCCCACTGGTCGGTGCCTGCGGAGAAAAAAGCAGTTCTTGAAATGGCACAAAGCAGCTAAGGAGAAAATTTTCCACCTGCAAGAAGAACTGAGTTATTTCCAACAAACAAGACATGAAAATTTTGAACGGCTACAGAAGTGAGAATATGGTGATGATCATCTCCCATGCTATGAAAGATGGTGATGAAAACGTGTAAGTGGACTGCCGAACTGATCCTTTTTTAGAATGCGATGCTGGCCTCTGCATGTTCATGCTTCAGTTAGTGTTCCTCAAGTCTAAGACTGACACTAAAGGATTAAAGTGCATAGTGAGATTTCAAAATAAAATCTGAGGATAAAGGTGTTCAGTGAGGTTACCATGGCCTCTCTCATTTCAAGTGACTGTTAAGTACATTGCTACCAAAAAGCCTGTGCAAAAAATTAATTTAATCTCATGTAAACCTTGGGCTTCACGTTAGCTCTCATTGCACCCAATATGACAAAATCTTATCTGTTAGCAGGCTCCCATATTCCCAAAATCTTTTCATAAATTACCATCCCAAACTCATTTAATGCAAATTGTAACAGCTTTTGAGCTTGCCTCTGAACTTGTTTTTATATGGTATTGACCTTCACACTGCTGGAGGATGGCATGTGAAATCCTGTCTTGGTTTGGATTTTAATGGAAATCCCCTGAGTACACAATTCTCCAACAGCCATAAACTATCCTTGCTCCACAGACTATTTCATTGCAGAGTGGCTAAAACTACTTACATTCTCTCCCATAAATTGTGCCTCACCACCTTTAAACAACTCCACCTCCAAACAACAAAAATCACATACAGGTACCATAAGAAGCAGAGCTTTGTTTTGGTTGATAATTAGACTTGATGTTTTTTATTTCTCTTTCAGGCTTTGTATACAGCTTAAGGTAACTGTAGTGGACCTGGCCAGAAGACTATCATCCATCAAAAAGTTAGTGATCCATGGAAGAGTTGAACTAACAGGCACAGGGAAGGTAATAAGACAGGTCCAAGATCAAGCCAGGAATGCCAAACAACATCCCAGGAACAGAGCTTAGAACAAGCAAACCTACTACATAGCTCAGGCAGGGATTGAGCTCCCAGCCCTGAGCTTAAATGGAGACCCTGGGCCACAGGTGTGAGTGGAGGCCCCAGCTGAGGATGTTAGGAGTGATTATGGCCTATTAGTGCCCTCAGGTCCGTGATAAGTTCTTGGCATGGCATGAAGCTAATCAGAAGGATATGTCTGACCTGTAAAAAGAGCTGGGTTGTTATGACTAACAAGATGTCAAAATTTTGAGGGGGGGCAGTGGATCACAGAGGAAGGAGATTATAGTGCTGACCTGTCAACCATTCTATCGGAAAGAGGGTGATGAAACGGGGAAAGTTTATCACTGTATAGGTACCTCTCAGTGTACCACACTAGCCTGTAATGTGTGTCCACACATTGGTTTATGCTCCCTAAACCTAAGAGAGTAACACTCTTCCATCCAGAGGTCTATCAGAGGAAAAAGAAATATTCCAGTTTCTATTCAGTGGCTTATGTATATGGCCAAAATACTAAAATCCATCATGCATTACAAAGCAGAAAATACAAAGTGGGAGCCTAACTTCTTGGATGGCTATGCAGTCAACAGCAGGGTGCTGACAGCTTTTGAATTTAATAGGTATTTTTCCCACAGCTGTGTCAAATGCTGCCATGGAAATGAGTGAAACTTCCTAGTGGGGTCCACCTTTGGGTATTTGCGTTACACAACACAACAAAAGACAGACCACCTGAAGAGAGCAGGCTTTTGCATTGGATTTATGTGGGGGCAAGAGTGGGCTGCTGTAATAAAACCAGATTGCGGAGCTCTCAGCCAGGAGCAAATGCTGCTGATCCCTAGAGGGGCACTCTTGGGAAGCAGGACAAATGCCTTTTCTGTATATTACAGAGCAGACCCTGATGAAAAGATACAATGATTTTACTAATTGTCATTACTTCAACAACAAAACAATATCATCTTGGACATCCCAAAGGTGAGAGCTCTGACACCCTGACGGCCTACTGTGGGCTGGTAAAAGCAAACACTACCCAGCGTTATCCATGTGAGAGAACCAGAGGAGTTGTATGGCTACCTCTTTTCTCTGACTTTTGGTGTGTCCATCTGTCAAAGAGGATGTGGCCACTGTCTCATGGAAGCACGCCAAAGGAGGTGTGATGCTGGAACACAGCACTAACATTCCATAGCTTGCTGCACCACTGCATACATACACCTGGCGCTTTATGATCTCTTAGGTGCCCTGTAATACCATTGGCTTAATCACAACACAGACTCAGATTTGATGAGTTGTTCAGGGGACTGGAACACCCCCTGCTTAATGACCATTTAGGCAACCTGACAAGTGAACACATTATTGAGTTTGCATTGTCAGGATCCAAATCCTATGGCTACCTGCAGCATGCACAAAAGTTAAAGGCAACACTCAAACTGCAACAAACAGCAAACATCAATTCTGAGTTGCTGAGGGACCTCATCCTGGTCTACAGCATAAATCCAGACAGTGATGTACTCGAAAAGATCGTGACAGAGCAGTGCTCTATTGTCAGGAACAAGGAGAAGTGCATGGTAGAAGTAAGGCCGCTCTAGAAGATGCAGAGATGCTCTTTGACAGAAGGGTACTCACTAAATGTTAACAGCCAGTTTTGGACCACTGGTCAGTTATCCACTGTTAGGAACATCCCTTTTCTGCTATTCTGACAAGGCACAACAACTGTGGGAAAACTCACTTAGTAAAAAGTCTTGGAGAATGCCAGCTGTTTGCTTTCTGCTATGCCCAAGACTGTCATCTTCAGTTACTCTTGTTGGCAACTGTTGCATCAGAACCAGCTCTCTGAATATTATTTTTTTAATGTCAAATTTGTGGAGGACCTAGCTGAAGATCTTAGTGACTGCTCTTATGAGGAAAGGCTGAGAGACCTGGTATTTTTCAGCCAGGAGAAGAGGAGGCTCAAGGGTATCTTATCAATGTGAATAAATTCCTAATGGGAGGGTGTAAAGAAGATGGGGCCAGACTCTTCTTGGTGGCATCCTATGGACAGACAAGAGGCAATGGTGGACACATAGTAAAATACAAGAAATTCCGTTTAAATTCCACTTAAACCTAAGGATTTTATTTATTTATTTATTTATTTATTTTCCCCAGGGAGGATGGACAAAAACCGAAACAGGTTCCCTTGAAAGGTTGTGGAGTCTCCATCTTTGTGGATATTCAAAATCTATCTGGACAAGGTCCTTAGCATCCTGCTGTAGTTGACCCTAGGGGCTGATCGGGGAGGTTGGACTAAATGATGGCCAGATGTCTCTTTCAAATTTTACTACTCTGTGGTTCTGTGATAATGGCTTAGTTCCTCCTAGGAAAGTAAATGTATGTGGCTGATGATTCAACAAATCTGGTGAAAGCAATGAAATTAAAAAAGCTTTTACTATGTATGTACATCACAGGAATTTAGCATCCTCTACTTTGTCCAGAATATTCTCTTTGCAAGGATAAAAAGATCTGTACCTTGGTCCTCAACACGAAATATGTGGTACTATTTAAGAACCCCTGAGGTAAGCTCCAGGTTGTGTCCTTAGCCAGGCAGATGTGTCCCTGGTCCACTTCATTTTAGAAGCATCTGAAATTGCTACTTAGACACTATATTTGTACCTGGTTGTCAGTTTAAATGCTTCCAGAGGCTTTTAGGGTAAGAACTAGATTTTTTCTGCCAGTGCAGCTGGCCATTTACATACTGGAAAAAGCCACCAGCATTCAGTGCTAAATAGGGAGGACCCAGATCAACATCCTGCCTTTCTATCAGGGCAAGCTTAGGTGCATGATGTTTCCTCTTCTGAAGAGAAACCTGTCCCTCTGAGAGCTGTTTGTCTGTAAGTGCACTCAGGGCTATGCCATCTCTCACTTGGCTACATACCTAGAAATATTTCTCTGGCATAGGAGCTGCTGAGAAAAAAAAAACAACAACAACAACAAAAAAAGGAGAGCTGTTTGGTGTCCATTCTCACTTTTAGTCAAAAGGCACAAATCTTCTCTGGCTTATTTCTAACACATTTAAAATATGCTCTTCATAATCATATAAACAGTGGTAGTCAAAACCCCTGCAAACTATATTTCTGCTCTAATGTTTCCTATTATAATCACTTAATAGTGATCAGCTCATTCCTGATCTGGAAACAGGTCAAAGGCAAGCTGGGTATAGCCATGGGTGAACTCTTCTCTGTAGGTTGACAGCACGGGTGATCTTTGATATGGTTGCTGATCCTCTGTATGAGCTGCAGATGTTTTCTTACACAGCAGCTGATCTTAAAAATCAAGCTGCAGTGGTTTCACTAGGTTTTGTTCATCATCCCCATATAGAGCCACAAAATCTATATCTTACTGTTTAAAGTTGAAAGGCTTCTAAGCATAATTGCTGCTAAAAGCATCATTATCTATGAACAAAATAACAAGCTCGGGCAGTTGTCCCAGAAACAGATTTTCCTGGATGCTGACATGCCTGCCTGCCTGTTATGTTGAATGCTTTCATGACCTCCTGGTCAACCAGGTATTAAGCACTGGTCATGTGTAAAGGCTCAGCCTGTCCCAAACGCACCCAGTGTGCCACCCACTTGACAAACTGCAAGACATAGGCAACAACCAGCTTGCAAGCCCCTGTTGCCAGGGAGCTCATCAAACAAACGCTGTCTTTGCTGCGCATCGGCTTAATTTTTGCATCCACGCTATTCAGTGAAATCTTGTCTTGAAAGAACAGGTCTCTGTGGAGCGGTCCCAAGCGTTCAGTCCTCCCCCTCTGGGCCGTCAGAGCTGAGCGTTTCCTAAACCGCCTTCCGCTTTCTGCTCTCTGCTGCCCAGCCCTGTCTTTGCAGAGCAGCCCCGTGGACAGTGTCACTGCTGTAACTGGCCAACTAATGCGCAGCAGGGGCAGCAGCTGTTGCTCTGCTTAGTAGGTCGGCCTCCCGGTGTAACCGATGGAAAAGGCTCATGGCCTTGCTGGTGCTGAGGCTGGACTCATCAGCATTCACAGCTTTGCTGCAAAGGTACTGCAGAGGGTTGTCCACAGCCCTGTAATCTTCCCCATTCCCAGCCACGACAAAGTCCAGAGATGCAGGCTGCAACAGTGGAAAGTGGAGGCACCTCGGTAAGCAGACTTTTCTCAATACTGGTCTGCACTGGGGACACTTCAAACAAATCCAGCTTGATTTGGTACATCTTTCCGAGCAGCTGTAAACAAAAGCCAACCCTGTTAAAATGTATCCCCTTCTCATGTGGTAGGGCAGGCCCTCTTTTTCTGGGCTTTCAGTTTCTCTTGCACCACTTGGCCTGGGTTTTTCTTTCTCTTTTTCCCAGCAAGACGGCTGTCTGGTTCTTCCTATCCCTTTCCTTTTGAAGGGCTGGCACAGGCCATCTCTGTGGAGGCATGACAAGTCTCTCTCTCTCTCTTTCTCTCTCTCTCTCAATTAAATCTTTTTCTTCAAATATAAACAGGCCACAAGCCCTCCTTGATTTGCCTGTGTTACCAGCATGGTCTTGGAAATGTGTCCAAACACATTTTTTGCAATGTGGAGTGATGCTTTCAACACGTGACTTAACAATTTCCAGCCCGCTTTTTGAAAGCAGTACAGCCTATCTACAGCTGGAGTATGTGTAAGTACCTCCTGCATGCACAGAATATATGATGGGCTACAGAGTATACCTCCTCTGCCTGTGCCATACATCACAGGAATACCTTGAAAACCTGGGAGACCATTGCTAGCCTGGACTGCAAAATTCATTTGCAAGGCTAAGTCTCAGTAGCAATTTACTTCTTCCGTGTTGGTGTTGTTTATTGAAATATAAGAAACTTGCAGGGCTGCAGATGATACTTTACATTGCCTTTCCAAAGCAAAATAAGATGTACTTGTTCTGGTCAGTCTTTATTTCAACCTTGATTGTGCTAATATTTGGGCAGTTTGCTGGCACACTGTGCAGCTACAATCCATTGCAGAAATGATCTCATTGTTATTAGTGCTGGTTGGAACACTGCAATAATGCAACCAAAAAGTCTCCAAAAAGCTGGTACTCTACAAGATGCATGTAGCTGTAGACCAAGATAAACCCTCTGATGATGTCTGCCAAAAAGTGAATTTTTTTTGGCAGCAGCCCCTAGTGAAGCCCTTCCCAAATATGTGCTAGAATCCCAGCTTCATAAAAAGTGTAAGGATTTTGATCTGTTTTGAGCTTTTTTCCTTATGACAAGATTGTAGACCAGGCCTATGTCTGGAGAGTCGAGGGCTGAAGCTTTGTTGTGAGGGTTCATAAGATGGTGCACACATGCCACCAAAATGGACCATCTTTCTGCAAAGGATCCTGCCATGGCTACTCCCCAGCAGCGCTATTTCAAAGACAATGTTTTCACTGATGTTATTCCAGCTGTGTAGGTACCGTATTTCCTTTAGCTTCACCTCCTATTGGAATGAACACCAGTGGCCTGGCCGGCTGTACAGGGAAGTTTAAGATTTGAAGTGTTCTGTGGGAGAATTCTGGCACTGGTGTTGGTGGGTATTGAGAGGGAGAAACCACTGTCCACCATCTTTCTTTTTGCATCACTCCAACCCGATCATTAGATGTCCTGGTATTGGGAGGCTTCAGTGCAACTGTTAAATGTCTGGGGTGAGCCACGCCACATCACCAACTTTTTCCTTCCTGTCCCTTTTGTAGTAATGATTTTATCAATTTTGTAGTGTCTGGCCTTATCTAGATTCACTTTTTTGAGTTCTCCAGGTACAATGGCCCTTTCATTCCTTTATGACTGTGGTCCATTGAGTAGTACATGGGTATCTCTCACTTTTCACAGTTTTAGCTACTTTGAAAATCTCATCCACAAATGCTTATAACCATTCTCAAATCTCTCTTTTCTTGCAGACACCGTTACATGGTCTCCCTTTTTGAGGAAAGATTCTGTAATTTAAATTTAATTTTAATGCAAATTTTAATTGAACCCCACGCAGATTTTAAAGGTTTCACTTCCACAGGCTCTGTGGCTGTGATAGTTCTGTGGAAGCTGTGGTTATAACTCTTTGTAAACTGTGAAAATATATCAGTGTAGCAAAAAGATTGTGTGCTATAAAACATCTCCACATCTTGGTTTTGAGTGGCCTGTTAAAGTGTTCTACAAGGGAGGCTTTTACTTCATTATTAGTAGCAAAGTGTGATTGTTATACAGCTATAAAAGCTTTTTTAAAGGCTGGTTTAAAAAATCTTTTCCCTGGTCAGTAATTTCTGAGGTTGTGTGCCTCTGATAAAAATGGTTCATAAACCTCTGGCTATTTCAGAACCCATTTTCTGTTTTAAACCAGCAGCTCAGGCACGCTTTAGTAATACACCTACCACCATGAAGATGCACTTAACACCATCATTGTGTTTGGAAAACTGTTGCACATCCACGAAGTGTGGCTGTCTTTGTGCATTCACCTCCACCATAGCCACCTTGCTCCTTTTACAGTGCTTTCTTGCTGCCTTACGTAAGCTTTAAGCTTCTTGGTTTGCAAGCCACGTTGCCATTTGGCTGCTGTTCGGGTAGGGAACTTGCCTTTTAGCTGCTTCAAACAGGCGATAGTTTCCTATCTTCACTGGAGAATTAGAAGAGTCTTCTAACAGAAGCTGTGGCGTAGGCATGTCTACCAACACACCACCACTACACGCATTAAGAAATAGAGCACTGGACAATCAGTTTTACTAAAGTAATTGGTGGTCAGGCTTCTCCAACTCTGGAACTGATGAATCCTCCCTATATGTCCCTCATAATCTTTTCCTATTAGATATCTTACATCAGAGTTCATATCATATATGACTGGAAGACATCAGATTCTCCCATTTCTTGAAGCTGATTTACAAAGTAGCAGGTGTAGTAAGATGTACTTTTCTTCTCTCCCCTGGTTGTTTGGGATGAGTTTTCTTTCTTTATGTATCTGACAATGTACTTTCACAGGGTCAGTAGAGTTTGTATGCAGCATTGTGATAGCTATGCTGATTCACAGGAAAGTTAGGTGTTGATTTTGAGGGAAGAAAAAAGTGAGGCATTCCCAAATTACGAACCACAGTGGAGAATGTGGTGGATGTGCACAGGAGGGAAATTAAACTCATGACTCAAAATCCACTGCCTTGTTTGTTTTCACATTCCACCGCTGTCAATCTGAAGACTTCATAATTGACATTGCAATTGAATGTATACTCTACTGCACTGAAATGTTCTGTTTTGTTCTTCTGATGCAGTATTATCTGACAATTTAAAATCATACTTCTGTTTTTCCATTCTCCCAAGTTAGCATCCTAACAACTTGGATACAGGAACATTTAAATCCTGTTTTTGGCTCAGCAAATGTTTTAAAGCATGGCAACACAAAGGAATGTAGCCAACCAAAGGTTTGAGTTCTGTTCTGATTTCTTAATTTTAATATCAATTTTATGCTATTTTTTTAGTATAGGTTGTTCTTCCTCTTAAATGTGATCTTTTAAAAGACTAGTCATTTCCTGAATAGCTGTGCTTTTAATTTACATCATTAACATACATCCAGACCATTGTTTATTTTGTCAGACCATTTGTGATTAGAATTAAAAACTTTGCAATCAGCAAGGCAAAAGCATCTCTAAAACTAGGTGCATTTTGGAGTGTTACACTCAGAAAGAGCTTTATAGCCAACCAAACTGTTTCATTCCCTTTTCTTACATTTTCTGACTGACACAATTTCAGTCACTGCAGAATGATGAGAGCAACATTTGACTGAAAAATCTGATTCTTCAGATGAAAAATGAGGTTCTGATTTTTTCACTTCCCAGTTGCACTACTAAACTCAGTTCAGAACAAGAATGAGAGGACGTCATTACAGTTCTGTATCTGCTTTTTAGTAAACACTCCTTCACAGTTCAGTACCAGCACAAGAGGCTCGATATATATATATAAATGGAATGTTGCTTCACTTCTCTCTCTTGCCCTGAATGGCTTGTCTAAGTCTGCAGTGGAACAGAGAACAGATGTATTGATTCCTGGCAATGTAATTTATCAACCTGGGGAAGGAATACAAGGGGCCAGTCTGAGAGTTTATCATTTCATGATCTTTCATAAGTATCCAATTAACATGTATCTTGTAATGCAGTCACAGTAGTAGAAGAGCTATAGCGACAATTTGGGGATTTTTATTCGAATTAATTTTATTATAAATTGACTTCATTACAAATACTTAAAATTTGTTTCAGTTCTGTATAAAATATTGCTTACTGAAATGAAGTATCAGTAAGAAATATGTCCTCTAAATTGCATCCAAATTGTAAATCATATTATAGCTACAGTTTTGCTGTTAGTCAGAGGAGGAGACTGGAAGACTTTCACTCATGCTCTCATAAATTGAATTCTTTTAAGTTCAAAATATGAATTAAAATGTCTGTAAAGGAGAAGATTGTAAGTAATAACATTACAAAGTACTACTAAAGTAGCTGGAAAATGAAAAAGGAAACAAAAATGAATAGAAGACTGTACAGGAAGTTGTGGTAACTATTAAGAACATTCATTTTGCAAAAAGAACAAGAGCTAGGGCATATAGATTTTAAGAACAGAGAATGATTTATTAACAGAGGCAGTAAGAAGGCACTTAGAAAAGTATCTTCCCACAATGATCTCAGAGAGCACTGCATACAAGCGATTAGAAAGTCACTGGGGGGCTGGGTGAGACAGGCCTAAATCCTGGTGTCAGTGCCTTAGTGATTAGGTAAAAGGGAAATGATTGCTCCTTCTCTGGCAGTACACACAGTAGTGGCAACCTATTTGATCTGTGCCAGGTAAAGTGCTATGATCTGTGTATCTCAGGCTGCATGTTGGTAATATACATAGCCATGCACCATCTTTGTCCAGGGCTGAGGCAAACAAATTCAGATCCTTGACTCCATACCTTAGTAAGCATTTGGGGAAAATAGTATGTAATGGCTGGTGTTCCCGAATTGCACCTCTTCCTTTGGTATCTTGCTTCTCATTCATACCCCTGACCCAAACCGCAAGACAGTTTCCTCCGAGAGCTGGAAATATTTTTGTAAGTAAAAGTAGCATGCCCTACTGTTGTTTACAGAGACTGAAGCTAGTGTTTTAACAGATACCTTTGCAAATACTGTGGAGTCTGCCAAAGCTAAGCATGAACACAAATACTCATTGTATAAGCAAGATGATCTCTATGTCTTTTACTTTTTGCTGTTTCTTAGTCTTCTGTTTGAAAAGTTCCAGTCATTTCAACCACAAACCCTGTGCTTCTAAACCATATGGGCACCAGTCACACAGCCAGAGAAGGCAGGAGAAGGTCAAGGATGACCCTGGGTCAAGGGAGAAGGCAATGTGGCCTCAGGCAGTATCCTTCTCAATCCTTGTGATCAAGAGGAAGGACTTGGGTAAGAGAAAGCACATCTGGCACAGCAGAACCTAGAATCATGAAATAATGTAGGTTGGAAGGGACTTCCAATGTCATTTAGTCCAATCCCTGGCTCAAAGCAGGCCTAATTTGATCAGGCTGCTCAGAGACTTGTCAAGTCTTGAAAACATCCAAGGATGGAGATTCCACAACATTGCTGAGTAACCTGCTCCTGCAATTGGCCACTCTCATGGTTGTAAAAAATAAATTAAAAAATCTTATCTAACCTGAATTTTTCATGCTTCAGCTTGTGGTTTATTGCCTTTCATATTATTAGTGTACACCTCTGAGAGGAGTCTACTTCTATCTTCTCTTTATCCTGTGATCAAGTAGTTATAGACAACAATGAGGCCTATCTTTAGCTTTCTCTTCTTAAGCCTGAACAGGCCCAGTTATCTTAACTATTTATATGTTATGTTCCCCAGCTTCTTCATCATGTTCATGGCCCTCTGTTGGATTTAGCCACTATGTCCATGTCTTTCATATCTTTCTTGTAATGCGGAGCCTAAAACAAGACAAAGCACTTCAGATGTGGTCTCACAAACGCAGAGTAGAAGGGAAGAATCACTTCCCTGGACCTATTGTTTACATTGTTGCTGATACAATCCAGGATGTGGTTGTCCTTCTTTGCTGCAAGGGTGCACCAAACTTGTGTTCGGATTGTCCACCAGGACCACTAGATCCTTTTTGCAAATGTGGTTCCTTGGTATCTGCCCCCTAGACTGTGCTGTTGCAGGGGTGACTATCTGGTGTCTTCAGCAAGCTTTGATTTCTTTGATCAAGGCCCATCATTTGATGAAGATGAAGGTCTACTAGGAGAAGATGGTATCCACCTGACAATAAAGGATAAAATCCCTGTGAATAGGCTTGCTAACATAATGTCTTGAACTACACTCAAGGACAGGGACTTCAACCCAGAGGCAACCGAAAGAATGGTGCATACGGAGGACATACACATGGAAGAAGGTTACAAGGAGAACTTTTCACATTCCTGTTCAAAAGGAAGTGTACTCAAAGGTGTATCTCAAATGTCTGGACACAAATTCACAGAGTTTGAGCAGCAAGCCGGACATGCTGCAGGTGCGTGCACCGTCACAGGGCTCTTTCAACATCAAAGAAACTTGTAAACATGCAGCTAATAACAAGACTTTTTCATTCTATACAAAATGAGCTTCATGAAGGAAACCGGCAGATATAAAGCCATTCTGCCTGCCTTACAGTTGTTACTGCTGTAATCATTTTCTCCATAATTATTTTGATGGGTAGGTATAACTACCACATAGGGAAGAAGAGACCTCTTTATCTACAGCCTTTTCAGCCTGATACGTTGCCACCAAAAGACTCAAAGTGATGATACCTTGCATTTCTTGAGAATGTATAGAAGTTCTTGGTATGGAAGAACATATGGAAGATAACTTTTTTCCCCCAGATTTCTCTCCTAGTTCATTTTCTTTTCCCACATCTCTCTCCCAAACTTTCATTTGCTTCAGCAAATCCACACTTTTTGTCAGCAGTATCATCTTTCAACACTGGTGAAGAGATGGGGAAAGAGCTACTAGTAACATTTAGTAAACTTCATTGAATTATTTCCCCTTTATTTGGTTATATCCTGCTCTAAGTCTATGTTTTTCTTCAAGTGTGCACATATCTTCCTTTGGGAAGATAGAAATTTTATTTCAGCAGAAATGTGTGCCTTCTAAAAGGACAGCCTTGTCCTGAAGAAAAACAAAACTATGTTGACAAATGCACATATTTTCACAACCAAATGCAATTGTTGCTGGTTCTTTGTGATCTGTTCATATACTAGTAAAATAAAAACTGAAACCAAATTTTAATGGTAGAAATCTGAATGACCAAAATAGCATGCAAAAATCTTTCCCTTTCCACTAAATCTGCTCCTTTTCTGTAGCTTATTTATCCAGGATGAAAGAAAATTGTGGTGTGCTTGAATGTCATGATGAATAATGAATTTTTCACAGGGAATTAAGCTTTTTAAAACTAAAGAATGTGAGTCAGTGGAGTACATTTAATCATGAACCAGCTCAATCATCTTCAGTAGTAATTTTTGCTTGATTAAGGATTGTAGGGTGTGGTTGTTCACGTGATGTGTGGTAGTCTTCTATGTCGATAAGAACTAAGATAATGTCGGCATGCTACTGACACATTTCACCTCCTATTCTCAACAATTACAACTCAGTACATTCTCCTTGGCTACTGAGACTTTGGAATGGCAGAAACAAGGCTGATTAAGGTCCATCCTGGATGAAGTGGAAATATTTCTTGCTATAAAATACCGGTAGTAAATCAAAGCAAGCAGGGGCTATTCCATACAAAACATTATTAATTGTCTCAAATGTTTTTGAATGTCTTAAACTGCAGCAGTAGCTACAGCAAAAGGCACTCATGTCTTAGATCTGTCTATGAGAGACAGCCAAAATATTCAGTGTGTGCAGAAGTTGTCTGTTAAAATGACTCGACATAGAAGTTTTCACTGAAATGTAACTGTGCTTTAGGTCAGGATTTTGGCTTCAGGTATGCAGATAAAGAGAGCAAGCTCACAAACAGTATCAATTATCTGTCTGCAGTTTTTATGTAGTTCTTTCCCTTAATAGATTCCTCTGTCTTTGATGAAATCCGACAAAAGTGATGTCCGCATGGATGATTTTCCACTATCGATACTATCTCTTGAAACTGTAAGACCCAAATTCTTTGCACAATTTCTTTGCAAATATGCAACACTTCCTAGAATTTTTGATCCCAACAATTCTACTAGTAGTAAGTGGAAAAATGTACCTACTCACCACTTTCTTTTGAATGCCATTCTTATTTATTGGTTGATTGATTAGTATCAAAGGATAAAAGGACACAACACGTCATCATAGACAGCCCAGGTTTCCAGGAAAACTACAATGAAATAGATTTCCTGAGCCTGATACCTAGCTGCTAGAACTGGGCTTCTTGGGCATGCCATCCTGGCTTTCAGAAGGCTGAGAAATCCAGCACGCCTTGTGTCCTGTGTCCTGGCCCAGCCCTGTAGATTGGAGGCTGCTGTGGTTCTCAGACTCAGCCAGTAAGGAGGCTGAGCAGGTTTTTCTAATAGGTGAGCACACACATACATATGCGTACATGCGCACACTGTACTAACATGACTGCCCACGCAGAACAACTCTGACAAAACACGATGCCTTTTACCAGCATCCAGATAAACACACATCACGCACAGAAAGACAAGCAGCATGGATGGCCTGACCCTTTTCTTCCCCTCCAGTTCATCAGGATTGGACTTTGCTGGTGAAATAGACACGCATGCACACAAACTACAGATCTCTTGATCGTGACCTCCTGCGGACAGCATGGTCCCTCTCCAGCTGCTGGTGCTCAGATCTTTTACTGTTACACAGACACACACATGCACTGCGGGTCTCTTCAGGAACTGGTCTTAGACACTCAGTCTTTTCAGTAGCAGTCCTCCAGGCTCTGTATCCTCCAGTTTCTGGCACCTGGACTTGCAGGCATCCTGGGCTCACAGCCTCTCACTCCAGTGGCTAGCACTCAGACTACTCCTACTCACTGGTGAGTCCTCCATGAAACCTGCAGGTGTTAACACATACACACACGGTGTAATAAGACAGAACAGAGTGCAGACATCACATGCAGGGCTCAGTCAGGCAAGTTTACTGACCAGCAACCTGTTCACACGTGGCTGGTACCTTTTATACATTTTTCCTTCTATTTTCCTGTGCTTGTTTCTCCCCCAACCCCCCCTTTCCCCACCTTTAGCTCCTCCCCTAAACATCCCATAATAAGTATCCCGTATGAGACCAATACCCCTGTAGGCAGTAACCGGTCTCAGACTGTAGGATGATCCAGTGTCAGGTAGCAGTGATGGCTGGCTGCTCCCCAAGGGCTGGGGAGCCAAGTGTGGTAACATGGCAGGAGCCTCACCAGCTACGGCCTGTCCTCCCCATCGGAGTCAGGCAACCAGGGCAGTGAAAGCAAGTCCCAAAGACAGTACAGGGATCATCAAGCAGAGACAAGCTAGCAAGCCAGGTCCAACCAAGACTCCAGATCATCAGGCAAGCTCTTGGTGATGTGGCAGGTCCAAAGTCAAGATAGGAACTCGATTTGTAGGTCACAGTCAGGATCAGGTGGATCCACAGTGACAATACAGGTCTGGGGCCACATATGTATATGTATATGTGTATTATTTGCATGTATGAACGTGTACCTCCTGGGAAAAAATGCTCAGCCCTGCTACTGGTGGACCTGGGGAGATGGAGCTGCAACAGCCTCACTTGTTTAACTAATACAGTCCATGATTCAGAGCTTTAAAGGCTTTGTTTCTAGAGCCATGCTTGGATCTATTACCTGTATTACTTTAAGTTGTTTAAGATAGGCCAGTGATCAGCCTATTTTTCTGAGAAGAAGAAACTGTGGATCAGTACAACTTAATTTCCATGCAAGAAAAACAAGCTTAGTGCCTGAACAACTCAGTGATAGAACTTATTTCTTTTACTGGCTGTATTAAGGACTTCCTGGTGTGAACAACGTTTTTAAGACCTCAAGTTGCCAAGTTCCAATATTTGGCAGTAAAGGCTTTCACCAGATTTTGATGTGAATTTTCTTGCTAATTCCTTCAGATGTTTCTGCCTCCCTCATCAGCATTGCCACAAATGAATCTTTATTTGCTATGATATTATGGTTCATTTAGTAACCAAACTGATTTCATGTCTTTTTCCACAAAGGTGATCTATTTACTGCAACATTTTTTACCACCTCCCCATTCCTCAGTAGTATCTTCACTCATTTAAGTGAATGAGAAAAGAATAGGAAATTGCCACAAGAAGTGAAAGGCAGCTGCCTGTGGTATCTTCTATCCATACAGACCTGCATGGAGTACCTGCTGCCTGATAGTGTTGGTTGCTCCAAGAATGCAGTTATAGCTGTTTGACCCCACCTAGAGACTTAAAGATCCTATCACAAGAAGGGCTGATTGTGTGTCAAACCCACACAATATTTTAGATGGTTCTGAAGAATATATAGGCCAGAAACTGTCCCAATGTTAGTAAGAAATCTATTCACTTGTAGAAATGTGTTGGGAGTTTCTTCTCCATTCCTCAGTAAAGGAGAGTTCATCACTGTTATATTTTCTAGTGTTTTCTTTTTTTTTTTCCTCAAATAAGCACATCATTATTTCTGAAATATTCAGCATTTCTCTGACTATATTTGGAGTTCAGCTGGTTGTGAAGTTATTTGTGAACTGAATTGCTTCTATTTTATGTTTATAAATGTTAATTTAAATCTGCTGTTAATGGAGAAATCATTTTGAGAACAAAGCCTTTAATATAATGGCTTTACTGTCCTAATAGTGATTTTCCCTAAATTGTTATCAGCCTAAGGAACATGTTGGTACAGCTACATGGCAACCTCTGCACAATTTAAAAATAGATATTGGGGACACCAAGATAAGTCCAAGTGAGCAAAACAGTGCGAGTTCACAAAACAGTAATATTATTTTAATTATTGCCCAAAGGATTGTTCTAGCAGCAAACATTCTACTTGTTCATCTGAAAACAGACGCGAACCTGTAGACCTGGTTTCAGACCTCCCCCTAGACTGCTTATGAACGTGCCCTCTATTCAGCTACAACCTGCTCACACTGATATCACCAGTGAAATCAGAGGTCATCAGAGTGAAATGGTCTTTTTCTAAGTGCCTTATCTGTTCTAGCACTCTGCCACCAAAGGAGGCTTGTTTCCTCTCTGAGAGGCAAATCCTTCAGAGTTCCCATCTGCACTCACCATGTCCATTCAGTTGTAGTTGACAGAACAGCAATAGAGAATCAAAATCTCATTTTAAGGGTTGCAATGAACCAATATTGAACATTGTAGTTATTAGGTAAAGACAATACAGATGTGCAAAATCCTTTCACATATCTTCATGAGCTATGCTATGCCATAAAATGTGTGGAGTGCTTCCATGGACATTTTTCCTCCAATGAACTGCTAACTCACTAAAAAAGAAGTACGAGAAGAAAGATTTTTGGAAATGACAAGGTTTAAAATACTTCTTTTAAATATTTCACCACTGCTTCAGAAATTTGCTATACATAAAAGCAGGGAATAAATCTATGGAGTTCTTCTGTTTCCACAGTGTTCAATTGCCAGTGCTTTTCCCCTGAGGTCAATATACAGGGGAGATCTATGGAGCAAATGAAAATATGGGTAGGCGAATGAACTAATTCTCACCCACCTAATGCGGAAATGAGAGCAATGAAGACATGATAGGCTATACCTCAAATGCCCTAATGCAAACCCACCTTCATGAGCAGTTTAAGTTGATACTGGACTGTGGATTGAAACATCTCCAATACAGTACATTGTGTTCAGCTAACTGGTAGGGAGAGGAAAAATCAAGCTAAAGTCAGGATACTGAGTCAGGGCAATAATCTCTTAACTTACTTCAGCAAGGCAGGGTACACCTATCCATGTTACAAATACACCTTTCTTGATAGTATGGGCACATGTACCAAGTTGCATGTTGAGATTAAAATTTAACTGTTGAAGGGTACTGATGTAGAATAAAAAAGTTTCCTACTAAGGCACTAGGTCTTTATTCATAATTTATTCTATGTAGAAGTTCGTGGAGTCACAGCAGCCTCTGGATGAACCCTGCTCTGAACCTAACTGTGACTTCAGCGCTGGTCTGTGCAGGGCTTGTGCATGTGCCTACTGGGAACTCATGCTCAGCCCTGCTGCTGCTGGACAGGGGGCCTGGAGCTGCAGCTGCCTCGGCTCTGCTGGGCTGCTGGATCTGGCAGCTCCTGCCAGTGCCCATGCACTACCCCTGCCACAGCTCCTCTGGGACTCACCAGAATTCCCCAGTGCTCCCAGTGCTGCTGTGCTGTCAGTTCATCTGCTTGGGGTGGTCCAGAGCTCTGGTCCCCTCCTTATCCCACTGTGTGCATAATAGGTCACCCTTTGCATCCAATCCAGAGTAAAACAGCTGGGGGAAGAAATTCACGTGTGGAGCAATAAACAATTTACCTGAGTCTATACACAGGGGTGTAGACATGACTTTCCTTTATCCAAGCCATTCCCCAGGCCCCACCTGGAGTACTGCATCCAGGTCTGGGGCCCCCAGCACAAGAAAGACACAGACCTGTTGGAGCGGGTCCAGAGGAGGGCCATGAGGATGATCAGAGGGCTGGAGCACCTCTCCTGTGAGGAAAGGCTGAGAGAGCTGGGGATGTTCAGCCTGGAGAAGAGAAGGCTCTGGGGAGACCCCACTGTGGCCTTTCAGTACTTGAAGGGGGGCTTGTAAAAAGATGGAGAGGTACTTTTTACATGGGTAGATAGTGATAGGACAAGGGGGAATGGTTTTAAACTAAAAGAGGGAAGATTTAGACTGGATGTTAGGAGAAAGTTATTGGACCAAGTTGCCCAGAGAAGCTGTGGATGCCCCATTCCTGGAAGTGTTCAAGGCCAGGTTGGATGGGGCCCTGGGCAACCTGATCTAGTGGAAGGTCTCCCTGGCAATGGCAGGGGGGTTGGAACTAGATGATCTTTAAGGTCCCTCCCAACTCAAGCCATTCTATGATTCTGTGATTCTATGATTCTATGGTGTAGGCATGACTTTCCTTTATCCAAGCCATTTGCTCTAGTGGGTGACCTCTTATATGATGAGAAATCCTCACAACAAATCCCAGCACATCTACCATGAAAGCACAGCTCTGGTGAGCTGCAGAGCTCTCACTATTCTGCTTTCTGTGCTGTTGCTTACAAAATAATGAGGTAGCAGAACCAGAGAGGGTTAACAGGGGCACCTGAAAAGACTTGGTTTCCAGCTGTGAAAAACTTAATGACTGCTCATATAACTAGAGTTCAAGTGCATAGGTGACAGCGAAGAGTGTGACAGTAGGAAGAGAAGCTGCTGGAAGATGAGGAAGTGGGAGCAGGACTGGGAGTTTCTTTAGGGGCTGTTCAAGCCCCTTTTAATCTTCCCACTGCAGCCATCCTGGGAACTGGCCAAGAGATGGGGGCTTCCTCACCAGGACAAATCATGGAAAGAACAGATACATCTCTTTCTGACATGCAGGTACTGGGTACCCATATGACAAGCACTGAGTCTGAGTTCTTAATAGCTACAGACCGTATTTGCTCCTGCAGCTAGGAAGGACTGGCAGACCATCTTTTTCTACCTGATACTGTCAACAGAAGGGTCAATGAGATAGGTGGGCTGACTGAATGCAGCTAAATGTCCCCTTGAGAGTGTTAAATCAAAGTTGCAGTGGAACCTCCCCCCCACCCCCAACTCCCACCTTCCCGCACCCAGCACCCCTGGAAAACCTAGCAGAGGTGTGGCTGGATTCAGTCCTGAGGCTGCTCCCACCTCTAAGCAGTGAGGGTGAGAAGCTGTTTTAGTCTCTAAATCACATTAGAAAGGAGCTCAGATGCAGCTCTGATGCTTGTTTTTCCACTTTCCTGCTGTGAAATTGCATTAAAAGAAACTAAAAATACACTTTCTATTACTGCTTTTTCATGCAATCAGATGCTGTACTTACTACAGGGATGTTATTTACCTGTCAAGATAAAGACAAGTTAAGGCTTGTAACAGGAAGTCCCAGAGACATTCCTTCTACTTCTCTGAACTCCATGTGATGGTGCTTAAGGGCTCCTGACTTCAGTGTGACAGTGTTGTGTAACTGGGATTGACGAGCTGAAACTTAAAATTTAAAAATAATAAAACGTTTTGAAGAGCAACACCTAATTACTAAATAACAAAAAGAAAGTGCTGGAAGTCTCACTGGTTATTAGTATTTAGAACTAGAATAGAAAACACACTAAAAAGGAATAGTGGGAGAAGCTGTCCTGTTCTTTCATAGTTTCTTCAGATATTGGCAGTCTAAAAAAAGCCTCTTTTCCCCCAGTTATATAATTAGAGGAATTCATACATTTGCATTTAGGGAAGCAGTCACTTTCAAATGTGCTCTACAAAGCCATTCTATGAAAAGAGCCATTTCCAAATCATGCTGTTCTTCTAAGTGCGCTAAAGCATAAAGTGTAATTAGACTTCTTGCCTTAGAATTTAGTGGGAAATGTTTTAAACGAATTCAGCCCTCCTTAAAGCATGAGTCATCAGCTGGCTGGGGCCTGAGGAGCCACAGCACGGTCCTCTGTCTCTTTGTTAAAAGGGATGCTTGTATATGAATTTATCTTTACCAAAAAAAAAAAAAAAAAAAAAGAAGTTTTGCTGGTGGTATTCCCATATGGTTGCAGAGAAATGCTGAGACCCTTCTGTCACTATGCATACATACATATTCTGTACCTGTCTCCTTTTCTAGGACTCCCATTCCCGTTGCAAGAAGGACTAGCAGAGAGAGTCTGCCTCTCCCCCTTTTGCCCCATGCTCTTTGCCATCAGAGGAAGCACTGGGAAATTCAAAGAGGGCCTTTCTCTTTCGTCAGTCAGGAGAAGGATCTGCAGGAAAAGTCCCTGCAGCCCAGCACTGAAGTGAGACATATACAGACCCGCTGTGGGCTCATGGAGCACGTGCTGTTTGCTTGATATATTAAACAGTGAAGGGATGGACTATACTCAGTGAGGGCCACATCCATAGAGAATTTTGTAGCCTTTTAAGTGTATGTATAACTTCTGATTTCTCATTTCCAAAGAATTGGTATTTGAATGTAATTGGGAAGCCTTGAGAGCCAACAAAGCCTTCCTGGTACATACACAGTTAACTTCTTCGACTGCAGAAGTACTAAGGCTTTTTGAAGAAGTATTTATAAAAGGGATTTTTCTTTTTCTTTTTTNTTTTTTTTTTTTTTTTTTTTTTTTGTCTTATTATTTTCAGCATGGAGAAAATCGTGTTTTGGCACGTCTGTCATAGAAATGGTTGTATTACATGAGTTAAAATTTAAAAAAGGTAACAGTCAATTGAAGCAAGCACATAGATGAGAGAATTCAAGCCCAAACGGTTTAAGATTCACAAGGTTGTAATTAACAGAAAACAAGTTTTATAACAAAAAATGTTAGTCCATCTGAAATATAAGCTAAATATGCCCTTTGTTACTTACTTATAAGCATGAAAAATTTAAAAGTCAGCCTGCCCCCACTTCCAATACAGTGTTAGTGGATGCATTCAATGTGCAATGTGAGGGCCATGACTTCTAATGGAAACTAATTTTCACTTGTGCTGCTCAGCGGGACTTCTACTGAACCCTTCATATTCATTTTAAATCAGATTCAAAGTAGTCTTTACCAGCCAGTCTAAGCTCATTTGGAACACTATTAGTTTATGTATCAGAAAATGATCTGTTTAACACCAGACTTCTCTCATCCACATCCTTGAGTCATGGTAACATGATAGAAGAAGGTAAGAGCATGTTCCGCATGTTTCAGTAACGAACACCCAACCAGACTCCAGATTTCTTTGAAGCATCTTCTAACCCCAGTACAACTTTCTGTTCAACTTTCACCTGGCTGTAGTGTTGCAATGTATCACTCAAGCAATGTCCTACAGGAGAAACACAGAAGAGGTGGAGCACCTCTCCTATGAAGAAAGGCTGAGAAAGTTGGGGTTGTTTAGCCTAGAGAAGAGAAGGCTCCAGGGAGACCTTACAGCAGCCATCCGATATTTAAAGGGGATCTATAGGAAAGATGGGAAGGGACTCAGGGAGTGTAGTGACAGAACAAGAGGTAAAGGTTTTAAATTAAAAGAGGGTAGGTCTAGATTAGATATGAGGAAGAAATTCTTCATTCAGAGAGTGGTGAGGCACTGGAACAGGTTGCCCAGAGAAGCTGGAACTAAATGATCCTCAGGGGTCCCTTCCAACCCAAACCATTCGGTGATTCTATGACTTTATAAGTGTCTTACAGTGGAAAAACAAAATGGCAAGCTGTAGATGAATTACAAACAAAGCTTATGATAACAGTCCCTAAAATTTTTGTAGGTTTAGTTGAGATGTGCATGTATCTTTTCAAGATTTGGGCCTGTTTTATTTACAGCAGAAATAATGTGTACCCAGAGAATGCATAAAGATGACTTACATTTGTATTTGCTTTCACTTTAGTTAACTTAGTTACTTTGTATTTCCTTTAACTTAGTTAACAAGTAAATTATTTTGAAATATTTTGGTTTTCTCAAAAAGGACATTTTACGCAGCATTTTTAAGAAGTGGAACACTAACAAACTGTATGGTATATTTTGTATCAAAGATGTGCAATCCTCTTGTTGCTCTTTAGCTCTGAAAAAATGCTTCTTGTACCATTAAAGTTGAGTTCTGCTGAATGCTTATTTATTTAAAATAATAAGTGAGCATTTTCTTTAGCTGACTGAGCATGGTTTTAGTACTTTTTTTGCTAGACAGTATAAATGGAGGGCGCATGGTATATAGAAAGAAAGCATGTGGTGTAGAAATAAGGGAATCTATATGTGCATTCAGTACCTAAATACTGCTCAGCTGTTATCTTCACTATTTTCACGATCAGAATCTGTATTTTTGCGTTATTTCTCATCCAAAACAATACCAGCATTTTTTTAAAGTGCTCTGCCACTCAGTGAGTAATTTGGATTGACTCTACAGCATGAGACAAGTTACCAGCTGCTTCTGGCAACAGATTGTATTTGTATTCATTACAGTCTTAATGCATGCAATATACACTAATCACAGTATTACTTTTGCTTTTGAATGAGTCTAATAAGCTTAATGCCATTGAGGATTTTGCCTCCTGTCAGACCAAATTTTACAGGTTATTATTCTGGAAGGATCAGAGTTTCTGAAGCAGAGTTATTGGTGAAATCCTAATTTTCTTGCAGTCAGCTAGAGTCTTCTCTGAAGCTTAGCTAACAGTCAGCTTTCTATGAGGAGTTTCTCCTTTCTGAGGGATGGGTCTAAGAAGAAAGGGCTTGGATTTTTCAAATCCAGTATTGATCTTTTCAAAAAATCAAGGGTCAGATAGTGCTTGTGTGGGCACAGGAGAAAAGAAGCATCTGGAGTAAGACAGAAGATATACAAGCTTCTCTCTGTCAGAAAATCCTCTCTGACCGTTCCCCTCCAGAGAAACTCCTGAACCACTAGTACCAAAACACTTGACTGTAATCATTGCAAATCTCCACCAAGAAGGCCACTTTGCATTCTTCATTCATGTTAGCCTCTAAACCAAGACGGAATGTTGTCCTGACCTTACAGCACAAGGCATCTCTAGAGGGAAATGCCATATAAGACCAGGGTGCTTAAACACACTTGTCGCTGGTAGCTACCTTTCCTCATCCACCATTTCTAGAAGTGAAGCTTCTCTTATCTTGTTTTTGAGTGGAGCTGAGGCATAGATGGCTTCGGAAGATGGTCCAAGACAGGAGTGCAAAGGTCATTTCCCTGTTTTATGTTTGTTGTGGATACAATAAGCAACTACCTCAGTTATACTCTGGTCCTCCAACCTCAAGTGATTGCAAGGAAGAAAGGTGTGCTTTTTATTTCCAACCTCTTCAGTAACTCTAGGCATAGCATTTATTACAGGATAAGGTAGCTAGCTGCATATGACAACACTTACAGATAATGGTGACCAAAGACCTGTAACATGACTTGAGAAAGCACGTGATGTTGAGGGACTCCGCTTAAGATGAGGTTGATGGATGATCTAGTTACTGCCTACATCTTGGTGGGCAAAGATGATGGAACAGTTGTTAGTGCCAGATACTAAAACAACGAAATACCCTAGGCACTATGTGAGGGTTTTGCAGTTTTCTCCGCCCAGCAGCTAGGACCCTGCTCTAGCACTGCCAGGATGCCAGGGTGATCCCTTGTGCAGTCAGAATCGAGGATTCAGCTGGTTTACACTGTGGCATGCCACGGTATTTTTATAATGGACAGAGAGACTTTGCAGAGCGAGGACAGTGACAGTACTACCCTATTCTACTTTAGTCCTGGACGAGTTTCAGACCCTTTCTCCAAAAAGCTCCCCAACGGAGAGAACAATGATACCAGGTCTTTTCTGAGCAGTAGCTTTTCCATGGCCTGTGGCAGTGATGACAGGCAACAGAGGGAAGGCAGCACATATTCAGAGCGGTGTCTCCTCCTGAGGCCAGGGGTGACTTAGCCTGCGCTACACTGCATTTCTGGTGTGTGCTCCCAGACGAGCGTGTGAAGTACTTGGCTTAGAGGTAAGATGGCCTTGTGTGGGCCAGCTGGGGCTAGTGCTTCTGCCTTCCCATGGTTACTCCAGAGAGCCTTCTGACCATCACTGTTGAGGTGAAACACACTCCCAATCTACCTGTGGCTGTGTAGGTTGCCTCCCTAGCATGAGTCTTGTATGATCCAAGTCTTGCTCTTCTCTGTGATTCAGAGGTTTTCCTCTTTGTAGGCACCTTCTGCAGGGATGACGACCCTCCTGTATGGGCAGTACCTGCATCCTGCCTGTGCCATGGAGTCTGAAAAAATGAGTTACCTGTGGGACGGAAATATCCTGGGGGCATGAGGTGATGCGTATGTCACACTGCCCTTGGGGTACATACTGGAGAACAGGGCTGCATTAGCATTAAGCACTCACAGGTGAAAGCCAAGGTAACAGCACGTTGGCTGGAGACACTCTGGAAGGCACTGTCAGGGCCAAGCAGAGTCACCAGGGCACCTTCTCCAGGCCTGCAGCTGTGCTTCAAGGCCAAATGCGCTGTTGCTGCTTGGGGAATTTAGCCTTATATATACTGCCCGACATGAATAAAGCAGGAGGTAGTAAAAATGTAGTGCGGTTGTTTGCCTCCCTCTTTAAGCACTTAAACCCATTGTTTATGTATGTTGTTAACTTGTACAAAATCACTGTGTAGCTGTCTAATTCTTTGTAGACCTGTACCTAACAAACTCATCCACATTTCTGCTGGTGGGCCTGGACACAAATGCTGTAAGGCTGAACCTGTTCTGCAATTAATAAGCTGCTTGGTGGCCTCGACATGCCTGAGGCAGAATTCCCCAAGGCTGCTTCTCCTATGTAATCTGACAGTGGAGCCAATTCTGTGACATGATAAGAGATGATGCCACACAAAACGTAGCTGGCACATTATGATACGGTATCACTGAATGACAAGAGCTCATGTGTGAACAGAGGTTCAGATCCTTCCTGTATTTGACTGGAGGTAAGTGGGACAAACCCAAACAAACTAAAAAAATGGGTAAAATAAGCCCACAATAGCCAGTGACTTGTTAATTAAACATATCATTCAAATATTGGAGTAAAATTCCTGCTTGGAACCTCTCATGTTTCAGTTTTGACAATTCAACACCTATACTCTTCCTTTTTCACACTGTTTTATGTGCTTCAGTCCTTATAAGTCAACATATTTTGCTATGCTTCTTTCATTATGGATATTTCCTATGTTGGTACATGTTTTCTTTTTTATGCTTCATTATATATTTCTGTTTCCATCTTCCATTATGCACTTCAGCTATTGTATCTCCTGTGGCATTTCATGTCATGCTGCATTAGGATTTCAGTTCTTGTTTTTGCTTGTCATTATGAATGATCGTTATCACAAATCATTATATTTTTGATTTCACATCTCATTACGCATTTTCCAGACCCTCACTGTGGATTTCAGTGTTCATGGTACACCATACACCAGGGGGTTTACTTCCCTTCAAACACAGATTTTTCACAACTTGTTAAGGATTTTCTCTTTTGCATTTCATCATGCATTTAATTTTTCATAATTCATTATGCATTTTCCCTATTGCATTACATGATTCACTGCTTAACTTTGCATCTTATTTCGTTTTGCTTCTTTGGTCTTAAGGTGCAGTTCTGGTTTTGCCTATCATTACTCATTCAGATTTTGTATTTCATTGCTTATTACAAATTTTCAACTTACTATGCATTTCTGATGTCAAATCCTATTATGAGTTTCCCTTTTCACATCTCATTACCCACTTTTTTGATTTTGCATCTCAATATGAGACCTTTTTTGCATCTCATTTCCAGTTTCCAGTTTTGGTTTTTGCTGTGCGTTTTCATTTTTATTTCACTGCTTGGTTTTGCTTCAATGTCTCATTATGTACTTTTGAATCTAATTAGGAATTTCGTGTATCATTGCTTATTACTCAATTTCCTTTTTGTTGCCCATTACAGCTCATGCACAACATTCTGAACAAGAGGTTTCAGATTTCTCCATGAATTTTCCTTTTCTCATGGTTTTCAATGGACTTCTTACATCTTATGATACATTTCATATTTTCCTGCTAGCGTCTCACTATGATTTTTCATATCTGTCATTTTTTTTTTACACCTGAGTAAACTGTCTTTCTTTCGCACCTCAGTAAACATACTCTTTTTGTATTGTCATTACTCGTTTAAATGATTTCACTTCATTGCAGATTTCATTTCTGTGTCTCATACTAAGTTTTCATTTACAGAATGCATAATGAACTTCCCTTTTTATAATTTTTGCAACATTCAGGGGGATTGCCTCTCAGCATACATTTTCCTATCTGCAAATCCTCAAGCATTTCCTCTTCAGATTATGCATCTTTTTCTGTTTTATTTTTTTTTTTTTTGGAGCTATTTCTGCACTTTGCCCAATGCATGTGAATATGCAGCTTGATTTATTTCTAATGACATTTCAGATTTTCTATTTCATGACACATTTCTGATTTTGAGTGCTATCATGCTTCTCTATTTAAGCATTTTTATTTTTGCATTTCCCCTTTCAAAGTGAATTTTCCTTTTCGTCTCTTGCCATGTTTAAATTTCTCTCAGAAATTTTTGTTTTAGCATGGATCACCTGGTTCTATTTTCTCACTTATGCACAACCTCCTTAGACATATATTACATACTTCAGATTTTGCGTCTCCCTTTTTAATGTTTATAACTGTTCTGCATTTCATTATACAGCTCCATTATTTACATCTTGTCGTTAAAGTATCATTATATGTTGCCATTTTACAAATGCTCATGCTTTGTTTATGTTGCATTTTTCAACTTTTGAGTACTTGCTTGTGTTTTTGAGTAGCTTCATATCTGCCAGATGTGGTTTTTGCTTACCTCACCATCCATTTGTCCATCATCTCATTACATTTTTTCAGGTTTTCCTTTTGTTAGATATGTTCTTATTGCAGTTTTTTTTTTTTTAATAATTGTTTAGTTCTTAAATTACACATCTTTTTTTCACCTTTCATTGAAGTTTTTTTTTAAACTCACTGTGCATTTTTAATCTCTAACATGCTTTTTTTCCCCTGTAGTTCAATATGTTTTCACTTTCCTATCATGTGCATTCACATCCCCTTGCACATATCCTTGCATCTCTTATTTCCCACTGCCACTATGTTGCACCATTTCATTTTCATTTTCAAAGCACGTGCCTTTTTGCATCATGTTACAGCTTTTCATTTTTATTTCTTATTTCGTCATTTCCTTCTCCCAACTTACTCTAAATATTCTCTTTCCCAGGCTGTTATGTTTTCTTTTTCACACACACACACACACACACTTTGCATTTCCTCCTGATTACACATTTTTCTTTATTACTTGTTAGTCTATGATGCCTTTTGCAATTCTCTTACTTCTTCCTCATCTTCTTCTGTACTTGCATTTCATTATGGTTTCCTTATTTCGTTATGCCTTTTTCTACTCACCTATGTTTTTTCAAGGTTTTGCTTTACAATTTTACACACAAGTTCATTTTTATACATCACCTTTCATTCTGTAACTTCTCAGAAGATTTTTTTTTTCATTTGTATTTCATTGCTTTTTATTTTTTGCTTCTCCTTGCATGTTTTCCTTATTGCAGCACAGTGGATTTCATTGGTGTATCACAGTTACACCTCTCTTTTCACATAGTGCTGAAATTGCCTCTTTGCCCCTCATTGTTTAAGTTCTTTCATGCACCACTACAGATTTTGCTTTCACATCTCATCATTCATTTGCATTCTCTTCTCTCTCACAATCGTTTTGAGCAGTTAATCACTTGGAGTTATTTATTTTACCTTTGTGTATACATATTTAACTCTGAAACCAAAGTGTACTTCCTCATATGGTTTACTAGGTAATTCTTTTTTTCTAGTTGCCACTTGTGTGTGTAAGAAAAAAAATTGATATTTCTTTCTTTTCTCCCTATTGGATGACCAAGTGCTCTTGGTTTACAGAAAAGTCAAGAGGAAATACAAAAGAAAATACATACATCAGGACAGAAAATACATTGCAGAGACTATGAGAATACAAGAAGTTGAAGATGAATGTATGCACAAAAGCATAACTAAGAACCTTTTGTCATATTTACTCATTAAAATCATACATATTTTGAAATGTTGATTGCGTTAGCAAGCACTCATCATTTACACTATCAGATTTCTTTATCAAAATCACATTAGGCAGGTTCTCTGCACTTCCGCATGTACCTTGGTGGATGAGAAGAAAGGTAAGAGGAATTTGGTTCTCTGATTTGGTCCATGGCTCCAGTAATACAGATTAGAAGAACGGTGACTGAGTCTATGTGGCTGCTGTCCCCAATCAACCATGCACCGTAGTTGTTACAGTTCTGAAGAACCACAGAAATAATGTTTGGAAGGCACCTCTGGAAGTTTCCAGTTCAGCCTCCTTTCAAAGTCATGAGGGCACTGACTGACCTTACTGGCCCTGACCAGCCTCACCTTGGACCTCCTTCCACTCCGGCCATGGCTCTGGAGGCCCATTTGATCTTATTTACCCTCACCAAACCTGACCCTGACTTGTGGACTGACTTTGTGGCTCAGTCTCAGACCTGCCTCATCAACACAAACTAGCCTGATGATCTAGACTCCTGGCTGATCCTGGCTGCCTGCCCTGGGCCTGTCCCACTCTCCTTCCTGGGGTACTGTGGGACTGGGAGCTAGTGGGCTTGTGAGCCCCTGTCCTGCCAGCTGTGGAGTGATGCTTGGTTGTTTGTTCCCTGACTGCCTCCTCTCAAGCAGTAAAACAGTAGGTTGTGTTAGCCTGCGTTTTGTCGAGCCATAGCTTGAAGGCCTCCAACAGTCCGCCTCTCACTGGGCAACCAGCTCAGGTGCTGCATTGTTCTCCTGGTGAAACTCCTGAGCTGCCAAATGTGGCTATTGCTATTTGTTATATTGCCTGGCACTATGGTGACATGTTTTTTTCCCTTGACTTTGCAGTTTCTTCTCCAAGCAGTGTAGGCAGCAATTATGTGGTCCCCTAGTCTCTTTGCCAAATAAACAAGCTCACCTCTTGCAGTCTTTCCTCCTTAGGCTACATGCTCTGGTGAACTGATCATCTTGGTAGCCTTCCAGTGGACTCACACTATTTTTTTAATATTCCCTTCGAACAGAGGTGCCCGAAACTAGACATAATACCCTCTATGGAACCTCTCCAATAAATGAGGATAATGGCTTCCCTTGATCTGCGGCTAGTCATGTTCCTCCTAAGGTAGACTAGTACCTTGGTTTACTTCCTTCACAATGAAATCACATTGTAGAATCATATTTAATGTAGTGCCCAACATAGCCCCTAAGGCCTTAAAAGCAGGGCTGCTACTCAGACTCTCTCTTTTCAGATGTACTGATGTGTGGAGCTATTCTCTCACTAGTGCAGAACTTGTCCTCGTCAGACTTGATGAGGTTTCTGTTGGTCCAGTTTTATCTTCCTCAAGGATCCTCTGGACTGAGACTGTATTGTTTGTTGTGACTGCAAGGTTATAAGATAAAAGGTTCATTTCCATACAACAGAAAGGAGCACAGGGGAACAATGGCAGACGAGGGAACATGAGCAATACCTTGTCCTAGCTCCATCTAGGCTATCAGAGATCAGTCCTGTTTGAGGGTGATATCCATCATGACAAGTCAACAGCAAAGGATCCCCTTCTCACCTCACATGCTGAGGGGGGTCACTGCCTATAGCAGTATGGGACACATTTTGGGATGCAGGGGAAGAGCATTTTGGGATTGCACAAGACTTATTATGGGCTGATTAAAGCAGGAACCAAAGGTGGGGAAATAGAAGGATCTAGGGGATTTGGAGAGGAACAAGTGTGGGAAAATAGAGGGATAAAGGGATAAATGGGGCTGGGTGTGTGTAAGCAGGCTGCTGGCCAGGACACTTGCCTGGCTATGCCCTGTGCCTGATCAGTGCAGTCTATCCTGTCTTCTGATTAAACGCCATATGTAACTCTTTTCCTGGGTAAGGGGCTCCTTATTCTGTGTGCAGGTGTGTGTACAGGGGTCTACATGCAACAAGTGGGGTCAGACCACAGGTCAGAAAGCTGTTCAGGTGTGCGAGTGAGTGTGTGATCACTAGTGAAGATCAGGCTGGACTAGCTGGCGTGTAGGTGACACAACCTGGGAACTGTGTGAGTGAGATAGCTGCAGTGGTTGGCTGCTGGAGGAAGCAAGGGGTCCAGGCCAACTGCCAGAGAGACTGCGGGATCTTGGGGTCTCCTTGAGACACACTTTGGGGTTGTGTGGTGGAGGCATGTGAATAAGGGGGTCTGTACCAGCACCTGGAGCACAGCTTCAGCCTTGGAGTCTTCTATGTTCAGGTGACAGCTAAAGGAGAGACTGGGATCCAGGGGCAGCTACTGGTGAGCCCAGCTGCTGGAGCCAGCCGCGTTGTACGTAAGTGTATATATATTCTTATCAGTGGACCTCCATCCTGCTCAACCAGAGAGGGCATCAGGAAGAGGCCATTGGTGCTGTCCCTGTTTGTGTGTGCTGGGTGTGCCTGTCTGTGTTGATCCGTGCATCAGGATGTGTGTATACGCCTGTATATGGTGAACACGTGTGTACAAGTGCATGTGCCTGTTGCCAGTACATGCTCAGCCTGGCTACCGGAAGGTGACTTCCACTTGGACATTGATCACCGCCTCCTGAGCATGTTAGTCCAGGCTATGTTAAGCCCATGTAACAGTCTGCTCATCAAGTTACACATCCTCAGTTTTCAAATGCAAATGCTGTGGGAGGAAGCACCTAAAGTCAAGGTATATCATGTCCACCTCTCTCCTAAAGTTCTGTGTCCTTTTCTATTTCCTTTTCCTTCTGCTTCCAAAAGGCACCTCAGGAAAAAAAACAAAACAAAACAAAACAAAAAACCCCAAACAAACAAACAAAAACTTTCTGATCACTAGATCTTTCCTATGGTAGAAATTCCAGACATGTTAATATTTAATATTTATTATATTCATTATTATTTCCATGCCTGATATGAGCTGCTACAAGCCATGACTGGGGAGAGGCAGACATTGTGGCTCTCTTCTGGTGGCAGGTGGCTTAGGAGAAACAGGCTAATGAGGAATTAGTTCCCTTAAATCCACACTAGTTTGATCCCACCCCAGTGAAACTTTTTCCTGCAGTTTGATCAAGGACTGTGGGTCTTTACAATTTTCTACATTATCAATGTTATCAACACTATTAGTTGTCTAAATATTATCTTAAAGTGCGCTTAACTGTAAAATTATTTTTACAGGAGAAGAAACAAAAGATGTCATTCACAAATAAACTTGCCTGTTGAAGACAAATGGTATCTGAAGCTGAAAAGTGAAACAAGTAAGAAACAACTGAAGTGTTACTCTATTTTCTCAGTGCCAGTAAAATGAAGATCTTATATTGATTTCAGTTGTAAGAGAAGTGCTTGGGCACAGGAATGATTCTCTTGCTTCATTTCATGGGCATGTAGGGTAAATAAGTCCATTTAAGTGAGCAAAAAGTGTTAGACAACATGAGCCCCACACATTTTTGCATCATTCTTGAACTTCTGCCTACAGAGGAATTTAGATCTTTGAATATTCCTTTGATTCTGTCCTTAATTTCTGCCTTTCTGAATGCTTAAAAGCAACATGTGTAACTTGCTCACATGTCATTGTTAAAATTAAAACGTAAAATCCCCAAATATTATAAGAATTTAAATGGACATGAATAAATGAGATTATGAGGGAAGTTTTGTGCACTAACCCCTCCTATATTGACATTATCTTCCCTAATGACTGTTCATTTAGTTTCAGTCCATGCTAGGAAATTTGCATTTGCCTGGCCAGTTTCCTGTGAATCTGGAAGGCAGTTGCTTTGTGGCTGTACTTTATTTAGTTCCTTGCTGATACTTGTAGCAGTAATGTGTAATTTGAAATATGGCTGTAGCTTCTTATTGCATTCATATTTATTTTGAAAGAAGGTAAGCAAGAAGTGCAATAACTTCTTTCAACCTCTGATCTACTTCAAAAGCACATACAGGGTCAGCATCATTTGTCTCATATGTTCCTTTTCTGTGTATACATAAATGGAGGAGAAACCTTTGAAGATATGTTTTTAGGGAGCTGCATCCAGTTTCCACTTGTCTGTCTGCTGACAAAGAAGCTGAAGGATGGATCATCGCAAAAATGGCTTGCATGGTCTATGCCAAGCATCAAAAGGAAATGTTGGCTGAGTTTCTTGAATTTTTATCAGAGCTATGTAATGGCATTTCTTTCTGCAAATGCTGCAGTGTGAGCAGGCTTGTCCTCCTTACAACAGCACTTGCTCCCTCTTGTGAAAAGGCTCATGGGAAAAGCCAGATTCTGCTGCCCACATCCACTGAGATATATTTAATTCCTTGAGACTTAAAGCTCATTTGTCATAACTAAATAGTCACTAAAGGGCAGCTGAGGAGGTGTTGGTACTTGAACCGTATCCTGAAATACTTTAGGAATTCTTTTAACTGTAACTCTGATTTTCCTGATTACTTACTTGTGGGTAATCATAAAATCCTTACAGTTTCTCTAAATAGTTAATAGTAATTGAAAACTTTTTTTTTCTTTATTAACCTAGTTCATTTTTATATTTTCAGGAAAAGGAAGGTTACCAAAACAACTCCCATGCACGTTTATACATTTGCATTCTGTTGGGCCTATGGCAACTTTAAGCAAATAAAGTAGTTCTTGCTCATGGCATAGATTCCCCATATTGTCTGGTTATCATAAATACAGCTAAGGTATCCATATATATTTCTATATTTAAATCAAATTCATTAAGATACCATATTAAAATATCATGCTGCTTCTTTATGCATAAAGTAATTTATCAAAAATTTTAATACAGCTGTATGTTTTTTCCTTATTTTCCTTTCCTGTGTCAGAATATCACTGAAAAATCTCACTTGATATGCTTCATGTAAATAAAATCAACAAGAGTGTAAATACAGTATTTCACTGTTTACTTGTAAGCCATAAAACAAATGAACAGCAAAAAGATAAATTTTTGCCTTTCAGTGAATCAAACAAGAGTATTATTTTCCATTTTAATTCACTGTCTGTGAGAAACAGGATGCCTGCACTTGTATTCTGACAAATTTTTGTGGGAATGGAAGATAATCAAGAGATTCTTCTACTGAAGATTAATATTCTGGATACCTGAGAGTCTGGGTTCGGTTTTTGAGTGCTTGCTTAATGTTCCCAGGTGGCCAAAGTTTTAAGCCAGCTAATGACTTTTACATATGTACACAAGGCAGCTGAAAGTATTTTAGAAGTTCAGGGGCAGACTAGGCTGGCATGACCTGGGAGTAGTGCCTAAAATCATACACTGCACTGGGCTATTAGCCAGCACAAAAAAATTTGGGAAATATCAGAGCAGTGTTCAAGGTTAGAGTTCTGACATTCCAGCTGCCTCCCCTTTGGATGTTAAAAAATGAACAAACAACAAACAAACAAAACCAAAGTGTTGCATTTTGTTAGAAAACTGATGGTCTAAAATATCATCAGGATAAGGCCTAAAGGTAGTGGTATCTTATTAGACTAAGTTGTATAATAAGGAAAGAAATAGACAGGCTTTGAGCAGGCAGTTCCTTCTCCAGGAGCAGCAGACTTCAGACACGACTGTGAATTCAGAACACTTGCTCTGAGGCTAGCTACTTCTCAGACTAACTTTGAAAGGAAAGATAACTGGAGTCTTCAGAGTAAGTAGGATATTAGTGCTCAGGGGGGAAAAGAGGGAGACAGAGCTTTTGTATTCTATGCAGCACCAAAAAGTTGGAGGTAGGGAGAGGGAGACCATAACATGCCGTAAAAATTGTCTCTATTAAATCCAAGGGTTTTGATGTCCTAGTGCTACTCATTTAATTCCCAGGTGCATCTGCGTACAGTGTTTTATAAGACTCCCTTGAGGATCAAGACTGAGAGATGAAGTGATTGTTCCGGACAGAGCGTTCCCTCACTGGCAGCTGGATGCTTTGTCCTTTACACATTACCACAGGATTTCATTCTGTCTCAGAGAGGCCACTTACTTTCACCTCCGCAGTCCTTGAGAGCTTTCTGAGATCTGATGAGACAAGGCCTGATACAACTTGCAAGCTAGTCCTGTTTAGAGGAGGAAACTGGTCTAGATGACCTTCTGAGGTGCCTTCTGTCCTAAAGTATTCTATAATTCTTTGAATATGATCCTATGAACTGAAGGTATCTAGTAACTTTTTTCTGTGCTTTGTAGAATACCATCACACAGTACCTCACAGCCCTACAAAAGAATTTTCTGTGGTATTGGCTAAAGAAAGTTGGAAGAAACTGTAGATAAATATTACATAAATGCTAGATAAATATTACTAGGTGCTATTTTTACTTTGAACGGAAGGATATGTTATCCTACATTGAGAAATTATGTATCAACATACAGTTCACAGTAAAGAATCCTATGCCTGTGAATACTGCCTTCACCTTGTTTTCTTCACCAAAGTTCATGATATTTTTCTATTGTTATTTTTCTTCTGAAAACAGAAGATTAGGATAATAGAATAACTAGATTATTTTCTTCCTCAGTCTAAAGAATCAATTTTTTTATATGGAAGGATTCACATGAATTGCATAAAGAAAAAAAAAGATTTCACATATGGGTGATGGAAGTTGTCTGTTTTGCTTTCTGCTGTTATCACAGCCAGGTTTCTGCAAGGAGCAGTAAATTCTTAATGGTCCACCATTTTAGCCGTCTGATAAGAACAAAGTTACCTGTCAAAGAGTGAAAGAAATACGCATCCTGTGTAGGCTGAAGTACAGACCGCTTGTTAACTAGATTTGCAGCTGTTGTGAATTGTGAAAATTACATAGAATAACGGTTTATATATATTTAAGTAAATGAGAAGCCCATCCACTAATTTTAACTAATTATACTCTGTAAAGATTGAGGCACAAAAAAACATGTGATTGAATAATATCAAAGGATGGACTGGAGCCTTTTCTATGCCTGAAGCGCACTCCAGTTTCAAATAGCAGAGTTTCATATAGTGTTCAAAATCTCCTCTGAAGTCACAAAAGTAAGTGACCCAGCTTCCTGATCTCTGGTTGTCTTCAAAATTCTAATCAAGAAATTCTTGACTACCATAAGAAGTTTTGATCTGACCAATGCATCTCTTGAGGAAGAAAGTTTTGCCCTTTAGCTAATTAGGGAACACCGTGAGCGACACAGCACGTGGTGGTGACTCATTTTTGAGACCTAATGTTGTTTTCATATTTAGCTTTTCCCTGAACCCTGACAAAACTATGCTTTCTTAAAAATTGAAGATTAAAGCAAAAATCCATAACCACATTTGAAGCAAGACAGGGCATCATCTATGAATGTAAGTCAAATCATTTTATGATGCCTGTTGTCAGAGAGTACCATGGGCTTGACTGTCAGGGAGCCACAAGCATTAGCTGCTCCCTAAGGGATGAGGAGCAGGAGCTGAGTGCAACAACGTGGCCATCAAGGCCCTCGCCTGCCATGGTGCAGCCCCACAGTACCCCAGCAAGGTGAGCTGGGCAGGCCTGGGGATGGCAGCCAGACTCTACCGCAAGTCCATGGTGATGAAGCAGGTGGGAAATGTGAGTCATGATCAGGTGTAGTGATGGCAATCTCAGATTCAGTCCAGTGATTGCAAGGAAAGTGCCAAGACAAGTCCCAGGTCAAGTCAGGAAGTCAGTCCACAGGTCAGGCTCAGCAATAGGGTCCACAGCCAGGCACACAAATGTGATGATGCAGCTAGAGATAAGTAAACCTACAGCATAAATCAGGCAGGGACTTACAGCCCAGGACTGAGTTTAAATAGGCTTAGGTCCATGAGCAGAAGGGGTGGATGGAGGCTACAGATGAGGCTGATCAGGGCTGCTAAGGACTATTAGTGCCTTCAGGGCCCCGACACTTTTTGAACTGTCAAGAAATTTGTCATGTAACTGTTTTATTATATTCAACTTGATCTTAGGCAACATCAGACATACCAATGTCAAGCCATTTCATCATTTATTTGGATAATGTTTTTTCCTCTTCATGATTTCATGGAATTATCTTCCACTGCTTTTTGCTTTTCACTAGTGGTTTATGTGGACTCTGCCTTTACACAACTAATTTCTTTTTTTTTTTTTAATATATATCAGTTGAAGCTGTAGTGATCCTGACCAGAAGCCCATTGCACGTGAATTAATGGTCCACATGACAGCTCACCTGTGTGGGGCCAGGTATTGCTGCTCTGTGCTGCACATCCAGGAATGCCTTCAGGCCTGATCCATGCTGCACAAATCCCTTGGCTGTTGGATAGGTTCAGTTGGTTGATGGCAACAGAAGAGCCTGCAGGCAGCTCTGGCTTGGTACCAGCGATTATGCCACCTGTGGGTCCTCGCCTTTACCTAAAAGTGCAAGTTCTCAAATGAACATCCTTTTCTTTTGACAGCAGAAATGATGAACAGAGATGTTTTTTGCATAATCCTGTGAGAGTTCAAAATACCAGACTGTTGGGTAATTTCTCCGTGGATGGGATCTGCATGGCGTGCAGTGTTCTGATCAGAGGCCCATTAGATGCTGCATAAATTGTGCTTCCCAGCATCTGAAGTGTCTAAGGTCATCTATTCTTTTTTTCTTTTTTTTTTTTCTTTCTTTCTCTTTCTTTCTTCCTTCCTTCCTTCCTTCCTTCCTTCCTTCCTTCCTTCCTTCCTTCCTCCCTCTCTTCCTTCCTTCTTCCCTCCTTCCCTCCCTTCCTTCCTTCCCAGGTATTCTTTAGCAGCCAGCCTCAAGCCACTGCANTCCTTTCTTTCTTCCTTCCTTCCTTCCTTCCTTCCTTCCTTCCTTCCTTAAGTAGTAGCTCCAAGGAGGAATAATTTCAGAGTCTGAGTCACTTCTTACTGGGGTCACAGCAAACCAGCACCTCCTGGTGCAAAATGGAGGGCAAGACAGATGTTCATATTGATTGCCTACAGGTCATCAGCAATGTGAGAGGAGAAATTTTTCATGCATTTCTGTCTCCTAATGGCAGCAGTACACCTCTTTAAAATTGCATGAGCCCAGTTCACATTGGAGGAGGTTTAGACAGGAAATATTTACCCTGAATTGCATGGAATTAAGAAGAGGTATAACAAATAATCACTAGAATTACACAAAAGGTGGCTTTAGGAACAGAAAATATTGAGATTTTGGACCCTGAAGTTGACACAGTCCACTGTGAGGCTTAGAAATTTATTAGATGTTTCCTATAGTCATCCTACCTCTTTCAGCGTATAGACCTGCTGGAGATAATTTAAGCAAATGCCTCTTCAGTGTCCTGTTTTTTCCTCCTTATTTTTCAATGAGAACTTGTTTACTATATACCATTCAGAACTCATTCAACAGAAAAAAATATTTTCTATACATGCTTTTGTCTGTAACTCATCACAATGTTATGAACATGCATGAGACATTGCCATTGTACAGGTTCAGAGAAACTGCATTATTGATTTCATTTGAAGTGCAAGTACTTGGTACAGTTGCAAATAAAAAAAAAAAAAGAATTTAATAGTCAGGCAATACAGTATCAGTTAATGAATCCAAGAATAGAGGAATATAAATGAGTTATCACCTTCAGGTAACTTCATCTAGTAATTTGACAAGCATCCTTACATGACCACAGAAGAGGCAAGGCTGCATACTAAGTCTGCTAATTAGCATTTAATTTCCTCAACCAGGAGATGGATGTGGGTCTCATATGGCCTCCTGCCTTGATCATGTCATACCTTCAAACTCTGTCAGTTCTACTGCCTCTGTTATTACACTGTCCTGTTTCATCCGCAAGGCAGATACATCTAGTGCAATGAATTGGATAGTTAACAGAAAAAAGAGGATTTTTTTTCAGGTAATATTAACATTTGTATTTCTTAACTTTTTTTTTGCTTTACTCTACTCATAACATTTCATTGTATGACATTTATACACCTTGTTTTATGCTTAAAAATGCATAGATCCCATCACAGAGGGGCTAGTCACAGAGTCCATCATAAGCAGATCTCTTGCACACCTCTTTGTTACTAAAGATGATGAAAAGCTAATATCAACAGCTGGTGTTATCTTCTATTTAAATCAGCCCTCATTTTACAGATTTTTTTTTGACAGCAGAGGAACAATGAAAGTTGAGAACTGTAGGCACCATTAGGCTTTCCAGAGTGGGAAGATACACCAGTTGCCACAGACTGCCATCCCATCCCAATCTTTACTTGTGTACCTTCTTCTGTCTTATCTCCCCAAGGGAAGCCAAAGAGAAATATGGTTGCATTGGGAGTCTTATGGAAGATACTGTGCTTGAGGAGTTGGTGACCTTGAGCAAGCCCTGACAGCCATGCTGGGGCTCGTACTTGAGATACCCCTGTGTTCATGTGAACAAACTGCTGCATAACTCAGGTATATAGCAACAGAGGGCAATGTGCTGGAAGACTCTGGATATGCACTGCTCCTGGATACAGGTCCTATACATTCACCTAGACATTCTCTGATGGGCATAAAGAAGAGACCTGTTGAAAAAAGATGCATAGTTTTGTTTTCTATGCTAGGTACAAGGGGTTATGGTACTGGGTGGGAGTGAACCTCACCACAGATGGGATCTGCACAGCATGCTGTGGCTATGCATCTGGGGCACATCCAATGCTGCACAAGAGCAGAGTATCCAGCATCTGAAGGGATGTAAGGTTTACTAAGTATACGTATTTTTCTTCCTATTTCTATTGCATTATTATTATTATTATTATTGTTGCAGTTTTGTTACACCATTTGTTGCTGTGCCTTTCTTACTGTGATCCAGAAAGAGTCCTGCACTCTTCCCGGTGCAGAACAGCTGTGCAACTGAATGAAGAGGAGGGGAGTTAGCAGATCCTTTATGACATACATAAATGGTACTGTTTACATGAGGGACTTTGTCAGGGTCATGTCATTTAAGGTTTTGAGGGGTAGAATGTCGCTTGTGATATGTAACTGTTACATTGTACAGTGAAGGAATGATGCTATAGGTAATTTGACTGAGAAACATACGCATTGTCATACTACTCCCCCATGACACTTTGCATCCTTTTGCATACTGAAGGAGAACAGCTCCAAGACCTGGTGGGAAGGTTGTATCATAACATCAATTCATGGAGAAAGCATTTCAGTGTTTTGCATCTAAGCTGAGCATTGTATATAACTCCTTTATAAAAAAAAAAAAAAAAAAGAAGGAGTGGAACATTGTAAAAAAATCTTTAAAAAAAAAAAAAAAAAAAAAAGAAGGAGTGGAACATTTTTGCCTCATTGACTGCCTATCTGTTTTACTCTTCCTTTCACGTAGAAAGCACTTTCAGAATGGATAACCTAATCTTCTACTAGTAGAACATTAAGTTCTACTACTAAGTAGAACTCCTGTGAATACAAAGCAAGTAAGGCATTTCACTTCAATCCATTGTTCTATTACCAGGGATATCATCAGCAGAGTTCATTAAATACTTCTTTCTATTCCACTGAAGGCTATCTTCAACTTCTCATCTGGAGGCAACAGTATATTCCTCAGCCTGCTAGGTAAAACACACAGAAAAAAAGCCCTAGGAGGCTGAATTATCAGCAGTAGTTTCTTACTCTGAACTCTCATCAGTCAGAAGATATGGTGATACAATACAGTGCTATCTCCAAATCTCAGCTTGTAATTCTCAGTCTTAGCATGTGCAATCATACTATGTTTTCAGCTTATCCAAGAAAAGAAAGAATCTATCTTAGGACTTTGCTTTTCTTGTAGTTTCTCTTCAACAGAGAAAAGAAACAAGGAGTTCAACACTCATAGCTAAACCTCCTCCTCTGCAGAGATGAGCTGGAGTTGCTCTGTGGAGTCATATATCTTGTTCTGCAGTTTCCTCACTGAACTGAATCCAGAGCAGTTGAGGACTCTTTCAGCAAGGCCAGGAGAATATATGGTGTCTCCATGGAAATGATGTTAATTTCTTACTTGCCATCTATTGTTAAGTATTCTGCAAAGTAGTCCCGTGATTACCAGTCCTAAAGAGCAACCATCTAGCATCTTGTACCCAAACAATCGTGAAGCCTTTTAGAAAGTAAATATCAGGGCTTGGAAAATACGGCATAAATCATTTAGAGAAATTAGATATGATTTTGCTTGGATAGGCTCACCCATTTTCATGATAAATTTCTATCAGACACTTGATTAGTCAAGTACTGTCCATACAAACATTTGTCCTGAATTATTTTATTCCCTTGAGAAAATATTATCAGAATGCAAAGCACAAGAATTAAATTTGCCAGCTTCCTGTTTGGTAGACCTTGGTGCAACAATGAATCTGGAAGATAGATTTGCTGAGAGATCTGATAGATCAGCAGAAAGATTACAGGTACAGGGAGACAAGCAATATTAATGAAAGAGAGAAAGAAACAAGTTATTTTAATAATTGTTTGCATTAAATTTTTTTTCCTAAGCAAAAACTCAAGCAGAACAACTCTCACCTGTGAAATCAGGACTAATGATGCTCACAGTTACTTCTATTATCAATAGTCTCCTTTTCTATATTTGTTTTCTCTCTGCATGAATGATCCATTCTTCTACCACCTAAAGGGGAATTATAGAGAATGGGAAGCGTGGCTTATAACAAGCACAACAGATAAAAGACAAGAGGCAGCACTTACAAGGGAAATTCTGAATGGGTGTATGGAAAAAATTCTTCATTTATCACTGCAACAGGTTGCTCAGGGAGGCTGTGGAATCAGCACCCTTGGAGATGTACAGAACTCGGATGTATAAGGCACTGAGCAACCTGAACCGGCCTTGAAGAGTCTTGCTTGGAATTGTGCTTGAATCAGAAGACCCCAGAATTCCTTCCAGTTCAAGTGTTTCCGTTATCCTATGACCTCAGTTATACCACTGAGTGGTAAGTGAATAAAAACCACCAGGACTAACAACCAACTTTGCCGAGAAAAGACACGAGACTGCATGAGTATGCTAGGAGCAAACAGGTCAATGCTTTACATTCATCCCTGAAAAGGAGTAGAAGAGGGGGCATTCTGGGACAGTGATAGCTGCTGAGCTCAGAAATACATGGAAGTGCCTCACGCTGCATATCAATGTGTGGAATTTTCTGCCTTGGGATGTCATGGTGAGAAATACTGAAGTAAAGCAATGTCTTAGGTTAGCTGTATAGAAAAATAGTGACATTTGCTTCTCCATAATGCTAAGCAAGGTGCAATCCAGTATTTATGTTTTGAGATATAAAATGATTATTTGCAACTCCTTTTGTATTTATGGCACTGAACACTAGGCCGCATGCTTTTAGATATAAAGTCAGTTAAATGTCTCTGTTTTACAGAGCTCTGTAAAGAAAAGCAGAATGCTAGGATGAACAAGTCAGTGATAAGATGCTATCAAATATCATTGCTATCTCTATCACTGTGCTTCTCTGTGCAGATTAGATGCCTGTAGGCAAGTCTCCCTATGCCCTGTGATGAAACAGTCTTTCTGGTATTCAGGATTAAAAAAGAGTGTGCTCTCCTTTTTCTCCCACACTTGCAGAATGGCCAATGCAGCAAAAGGATTGTTAAAAGGTAAGATGCAAGCAATACTTTTGAAATTGCAAAGGTGTCCGTGCCTGCTTACAGCTGCAGCATTCTGTACGCTGCTATATATTGTTTTTCTGAGTGTACTACGGAGCTACTACTTCTTGCTGCAAAACTGTCAGTCTGTTGGATTAGCAAAGCCAGCAGGTAACACACTCTTCTTTTAAGGGAGTGTCTTATTTGCTCTCTAATATAGAAGGTTATAGTAAAATGTGAGCTAATATGACTATAATTTTATAATAGACATCAATGATTCATGGCATCAGAATGTAACTTGCATTCTGGGTGGATCACAATGTCACTCAAAGTGATAAAAGCATAAGCATTGACAAGAACTTTTAAACTTATTTAAAACCTGGAAATGTGTGTTGAAAAAGACCTCAATCTGTTTCCTTTTATATTCGTCTATATTCTCTACCTCCTCATTTCTCAGTTGTTATCATTTTCATTATTAATAAGATCGGATTACATTTGAAATAGAGCTATTATAAATGGCTTTGATCCTCCAGAAGTCTTTTGACAAAGTATTCCAAACATTGTAAAATCTAATTATGGTAACTGCATATAATGCATTTCTAAATTTATTAGAGCAATTTCTAAAGATGAATCTTAAGAGCCAATAAAACTAGTGAAAAGTTTAGTCTAGATTCTATTTTGAATAATTAAAGTATTTGTGGCAGTATATTTTAGGACAGAATAATATTCAGTTTTAGATATGGAAAGACTACTCATCTCTCCAGTTATTTGCTAAAACAGTGTTTTCACCTATGAGAAATTCAGTCCACATTTGGTCTGAAGATAACTGAAGAGAACAGAGATAACGTGCCCACATTACTAGTCTTTGAATACTACCTGATGTATAGAGATGCAGAGAAAAGCTTTTTTTATAAAGGCTATCTCGTCCAGAGGGATAAGGACCCTTATTTATGCAGTACCCTTATTTATCCACGATTTCTATGGTTGTTGCTTTCTATTTTGTAATTAGTTTAAATTATAAAGAAGGTTTCAAGAACAAAGATGAGAATTGTGAGATGATTTAAAAGTATCTGAAAATGTTATTCCCTTCTCCTGTGAAGCCAGCTTCTACTGCTAGCTTCTATGTGAAGACAAGAGGATAGTAAGCTGGTAACCTTAGCAATGGGTGGGTAACATGTCTGTATTTCCATAAAGTATTTTAGTGATGCCAGTACTCTGTTAGCAATTTGTTTCTCCTTCTTTCTTTCCTCTTCTCCTGTAATTTTTGAATAAGAACCCTGTACTAGGAAATTACAGCATGGAAGGAGGTCATACTTTCCTCTGATGTTGTGGTTTTCAGTCAACGCGAGCACTTATCCAGGTCTGGCTACCTACCTGCAGGGGAAACAGAGCAGAGCAGAGCAGAACAGTCATGCTTTTGTAGCCCAGGATCCTCCATCACAGTTTGCTCTGGAGCCACCTCTCATGAGAGGTAGTACCTGAGGCAGCAGAAGCTCCAGCACCATCTTCTGAAGCTGTAAGAACCTGCCTTCTCAAAATGGAACCCCACGCTCGTCTTCCCCACTTTTCCCACTTTTTTATCACAGGTCTCACTTGTCCAAGTCAGGAATCCAAAAGCAGGTTCACCACCTCCTACTACAAACACGCACCTTTTGTCTTGAGGTCCCTCCTCACCCACCTACGGTATGCTCTGCTTCATCCAGTGCCCATGTGCTAAGCCAGAAATGCAGGCACGAGAGGATTACAGCAGGTACCACTAGCTGGGGCCTCCACACGTCAACAAATTATGGCCAGATAAGCACTGCAGCAGCATATTGGGAAGAAATGTACTTTCACAACATTTCCAGAGACGCCAAGATCAGAGAGGAAAGGAAGGTTCTTGGGACATATATTAATGTTCCTACAGAGCAGTTTGAAGAGCAGCTGTGAGAACAGCATGTTTTCAGATCTCCTCCCAACTTAACCATCACAGGAGTCTCACTAACTGCTGAAAAAAGATTTAGCTATAAATTTTTGGGAAGTAGTTGACAGTTACTGGATTCTCGCTTTTCTTATGTTCTTATATAAGCCTCACCTTATCTGGTATCTTGTCTGACAAAGGCCCTGTCTGGTCTCAGTCTGAAAGGGACTCTAGTCTTCTCTATCCACAGCAGAGATAAAAGCTAAGATGTCCATGCTGAGAAACCTTCGGCACTCTGTCCATGTTCAACGGCAGAAATTAAAAAAAGATAATGAATTGGCACAAACTGAAGGAATTGGACTGTGCCTTAATAGTTTAGCAGGAGAGTTGAGGGATTAAGGTTTGCTTCTGTACTGTGAATGCTGATGATACAGAAAGTATCTCTTATAATGTTTTCTTCTGGTGTTATAGCATTTTGTTAGATGTTAATGGGCACAATATTCTCTCTTTTTTTTCCCTCCAACTTGTTCAGAAGTGTCCCATTTGAGAGTGATATCTGAAAATGCTCTTGTGGTGCCAGGAGACATTTTTATTTCCAATTCTGTAATAACATTTCTGGAGATAAATTCTGCCAAAAGCAGTAATTAAAGAGACCTTCCAACTGTGCCTTAAGCTGCACTTTCATGTTTGTTTTCTGCATAGGCAACAAAAATGGTCACGACAGTAAAATATTCCCCTGGCATATTTTGGAGGCATATGTTCACCAAAAAGTCTTGCTCAACTTCTAGATTGCGAGCTCAAATAATTAGCAGTATTGCTATTAAGCTAGAAGTATTATATTATTAGCAGTATTGCTATTAAGCTAGAAGGAGCTAAAACTTATAATTCCACTTCAGATATTTAAGACTATATGTTACACAAGGGCATGCCATACATCCAAGCTTACTACAACACTTTGCCAGGGAACACCTTTTTTCCTGCTTTTTTTCTGCCCATCTCTGGCAGATCAATGTGGCTGTCCTCACTGGCTAAGATAACATTTTAAAGAAGTTTCTAAGCTTCAAGAGTGGGAGCAAGTGCTGTGCCTATTCTGCACTCTCTCGAGAAACAGACATCTTCTGCTTCCCACTGCACTCCCTTCAAAGTCTCCCAAACTATAATTGTCCCTTCCCACTTCATGTCTTCTTGTTGGTACCCCCTTTCTGACAGCTTCCCTTGGTTCTCTTAGTGCTGCTTGGTGGTGAGTCTAAACCCTACTGGGGAAAACCAGAGTAGCTGACACTCGTTAAGTTTTCATTATTTCAACCTCAAATGCCATGCCCTGTATGAGGAACAAACAAATAAAATTTAAAAAATCACATATATTTTTAATACTGGGTGTGGATATTCAGGCTAGAATATAATAAATCACATTTTTATTGAGGAAATTTGTACAATAAAGTTTCCCACACTTCCTGGTATTCCTTCTGTACCTTGCCAACGTGACAAGGAAGTGCCACAGAATCCAGCTCTTCAGGTACATCCTTCCAATAATTTTTGTGAACTTTTTAAGAAATCTGAAATATTAGCAGTACAATAAATGTTTGGTCTTCATTTCAAATAGTAAGTATCATAAGGAGTAATTTTTTTTATCCGTTGAGAATAGTGCACACAGCAGCCAACCAACGTCCTGTACAACTGAACAGCTCAAAAACTGGGTTGACAAATTCAGTCCAAACTTCAAAAAGTATAGTGTACAGCCTAGAACAAAATTCTGAGGGCTGAAGTAATCTCTTAAGCAGACATTAATTGAAGCAAAGCAGGAAAACAGGTTCAGAGCAGAGTGTTTTTAAATAATCAGAAACACAAGGTAATTTGCATAATGTTTGACTGATTTCTTAAAAATGTAACAGAACAGTGTATCTAGAAAATGATGCGTGCTACAAGGTCAGCACTGATAGCAACTGCTTTCTTTAATACATTTAGAGCTATTTAAATAAATTAGCATGACTGGGAACACAGAAATAAATAGTAACAAAATTTCACTTTCATAATATGGGGAAAAATGACTAATGAGGTATCTGTCAAATACAGTGGCCTTAATATGGGGGATTTATGCAGGGAATATTATTAATTAAAAAAATGAGTTTTAAAAAATTTCTGTAGTTCCACTCTTCCCTTCTGAAAGGTCATTTTTCATTAACAAAATAATAGAAATAAATATTCATATTGAAATAGAAATTCAGTCTGGAAGTTAACTCAGGAGGTTACATGGTTGAACCTACTGCTCAAAGAAGGGTTAGCTAAATGAGCTTAGGTCAGGTTAACTTTATCCAGTCTGGTTTTGAAATTCTCCAAAGATGGAGACTGCATAAGCTCTCCGGGCAACCTGTTCCACTACGTGACTGTCCTCATGAAAAAGGTTCTCCTTACAGCCAGTTTGAATCTCTTTCATTTTAGCTTATCCCCATTGTTTGTGGTCCTCCCACCATGAAAAGCCTGGCTCCATCTTCTTGTCAATCTTCTCATCAGAATCTGTGTCAGCTGTCACTAAAACATGCACTCCAGTCAGCAACATGTCTGCTTTAGTGAATAGCAGATCCATCAGCCTTGTTTGGACCATTGAGTGCTTCTATCAAGAAGTTATCTTTAACAAACACCGAAAGTCTCCTTAACTGCTTCCATCTCCCCATGTTGCTCTTCCAGCTAAGATCTGCCGTTTATAGAATTACTGGAGCTTAAGAAAGGCTTCTCTGCAAAGCTGCTTTCCAGCAAATTAGCCTCCAGCATGTACTGGTTATTACAGAATGGATTTATTCCCAGTGTACATGGCATTATTCTTACCCAGGATTAGGGCTTTCATTTCCCTTTGCTGAACTGCAGGAGGTTCTTGTTTGCTGATCTCTCCAGCCTCTGAAGGTCCCTCTAAATGGCAGCACAACCATCTGCGGTATCAGCTGCTCCTCCCAGCTTTGTATCACCTGTGAGCTTGCTGAGGGCGCACTCTGTCCCATCATCCAGGTCATTAACAAAGATGCTGAACAGGATTGGACCGAGTATCAATGCCTGGGGCACATTGCTAGTGACTGGCCTCCAGCAGGACTTCATGCCCTTGATCACAACCCATTTGAGCTTGACAGTTCAGCCAGTTTTCAGTCCACTCTGCTGTACACTTATCTAGCCTGTACTTCATCAGCTTGTCTGTGAGGATGTTATGGGAGACAGTGCCAAAAGCCTTACAAAAGTCAAGGTAAACAACATTGATTGCTCTCCCTTCACCCACCAAGCTCATCAACCCATCACAGAAGGTTGATTAAGCATGATTTCCCCTCATAAATCCATGTTTACTGCTCATGAACACCTTGTTTTTCATGTGTCTGGAAATGGTTTACAGGATTAGTTGCTCCATGACTTTCACAAGGATCAAGGCGGGACTGACTGAGCTGTAGTTCCTTGGGTCTTCTTTCTTGCCCTTCTTGAAGACAGAAGTGACATTTGCTCTCTTCAAGTCCTCAGGAACCTCCCCATATCATCATGACCTTTCAAAGATAACTGAGAGTGGCCTTACAAGAATGATGCTATCATAACACCAGCTGTTATGAAGTGCATCATCAGAGGGAGGACTGTCCTGATATTACATAGGCTATATACATATTTTTAGACCTAAATATGTGTTTGTATTTTGATGGATTCTGTGTTTCCTGTAAAGTTAAAATAGGCAAGCAGTCTGAAATAATAAATCAGGGTTCACAAAATAATGAGAGTCTTAAAAATCATGTGATGAAAAGTAATAAAAAAATTCTCTGGTATTTGCTGTTAGAGTTTGTTAGAGAACATTTTCAACTTTTGCGTGCGCGCGCATGTGTGTGTGTGTGGTTCTAGGACCTAGAATTTAATTGGCTTCAAAAGTGAAAGCTAAAATAATCTTATAACAGCACGCTTTCAAGAGAAAGAAGCTTCAAACTCTGTGTCACGTATTATGATACATTTGACGAAAGTCTGAGTTCTCACATTGCTATTGCTGCAAAAGCAAAATATAAGGTTTCTCATGACCCTGAAAGTGAAAACTAATCTTTAACACTTTTACCATCTTTTTTCATCATTAAAACATCTGTTATTTAGGCATAATATTTAAGAAGTTCACACCAAAAATTGTATTCTAAATACTTTGTGATATGATACTTAGACACTGCCCTTTACTTGGATTTTTCTGAATAGTTTAAAAAGCAATCAGATTTTATTGTGCTAACTGCTCACTTGGAGCTCATCTAAATGGTAATAAGGGGAAAAATGAATCAATTATTCCATTAATTTTTCACATTTTCCATAAGTATTGAACTATTTCCCTTAAAACTTCTCTTTTTATTGATTTGTGCACTCATTTCTGTGGATTATCATTACCCATATATATACCCAAATAATTTTCTTTGCAAAGTAGCTTCTTCTTAGTGGAAAGTCTTAAAACTTTCTGGACTTTTCATATGAGTGAAAAGTAAAACTGAATTTTAGGCTTCTCTTTAAGATCTGTACCCTTTAATATCTGCTTTCTCAGATTTCTAAGATGAAACCTTCGTTGTGCCTGATTTTACACCAGTACCCTGCTAATTACAGTAGGAATGCTTATGATTTGTTATATCTCCAAAACCTAGTCCATTTAACTGTTAAATTAACACTTCATTAAACTCTGCTCACTGACTTAAAATCATGGAAATCTGTGGCAGTCCCATTCATTTCTGAAAGCTCATATTCAGAAGCAGTACGAGATGTTATCTCAGAGAGATGACTAGTTCTTTTCTCATAGAAGATAATAGCTACCATACTAATTTAAAATATCAACAGTGCTAGTTATAAGGTATTTCAACACTGAGTTACCAAAATCATCTCACAGACATCTCTAGCACAACACCTTTCAACAGCTGCCTCCCAAATTAGCAAAAATCGTCATTTCCCTCACTACACAGCTGTGCATTTTCAAAATGAAATCATTACAAAGAGCAGACTGTTATAGACCTAGGTATGCCTCTGGAATAATCTTCGCTGTGGCAGAAGGAAAATAGATAGTATTTCTTTTTTGCAAAATCTCTTGCTATCAGCTTCCTGAGAAGACAACTTCAGGTTGCACTGAACAAGGTGGAAGGCTTGCTTCAAAGCTGACCTTCCTGAGATGAGATGGCATGGCGCACAGGGGAGCGCTAGTGCCTTGGAGTCTCAGCATGGGTTTGCATGAACTCCTGGAGCTTCGACAGGGATCTGAGAGACAGGAAAGTAGTAAGCTGCAGTATATGCACAACTATATCACCTGGGGCAAGCTGTAAGGAAAGAGCTCCACAGCCAGGGAAAGGAAGAAAACATCTCTCTGAAGCCTTTTGCTGAAGTTGAATGAAAGGCTCTTGTTGAATGATGAAGTGACGAACTTTACTGCATATGAGGCAATGCAACACAGAGCAGAAGAATAAAAAAACAGGTTACTGTAGCTCAGCCAAATGACTGCACATCTGCTGGGAGGCAGTAACTGGCTGTTCATGCACCTAAACTTTTCTTATTCCACATTGGATTCGTAACCTTATGCATCCAGAGTGATTTAAGCTGGCCTGTTTGGCTCCACAACTGGAACAAGCTGAGAATGGATTTACAGTCTGTTATGAAGTCTTGGATGACAGGCAATGAATTACTGAGCAAGTGAACTTGATCACTTTCTGGCAAGTGACATGCCCTTGGTGAAGTGTTGGGTAAGATCAGTTTAAAGTAAATAATTCTATATATACCTTTAAATCCAAATAGTCTTGTGGTCTTTCCAAAAATCTTTTTGTCCTTTGAGGAAGAACATCTTTGCAGACTGTGTAATTGTACTGAAACCTGAGGGATTTATTAATATAGAAATTGAGTTATGTAGAAATAGCTTAGAATATATTTGGATTCTTTGCTGTTCTAGACAAATTGGAACATGATAGATTAAGTTAACAATGAGGGATGGCAGTTGGAAGCACGTCTTAAATCACGATGGGAATTCAATTACTAAAATGATGTATCAGTATTTTGAAAATGTGTATAATAATGGGAAGCATCCTCTGAGACAGTTATACGTAATTCTAGGGCTATGATTTGATGTTGGGGTTATTTCACATTTGAAATGTCTGTGCCTGTACTTTCAGGTTATAAATGTAATCTCTTCAAAAGTTATTTAGAGTAAAGCATTTCGATAAACGTGAGATCTGAAGTTAATACAATGTTTCAATTACGTTTTTGTCATGGCTGTTAACTCATCAAGAAATTGAGAAAGCTTAGAAATATAAAAAGGATGTGCTTAAATCTATTTATACCTTTCTATCATGTTTCAATCAATCCAACCCTAAAATCTAAAAATCAATTAAAAAATCTTAAGTATGATCTCTAGCTGTAGAGAAGCAGTCTCTCTAGGGAACTGATAGGCTTTCTGAATACTTCTATAAAAGCAAGCACGGGAATATAATTTAATCAGATGAAAAATTATGAAATTTAGAAGCACTACATGAAAGGATGTCTCACAGACACGTTGCATAAATTGGATGGATGGGTAGATATAATGCCTATTGTAGATTACAATGATAAGTAATAATACATATCCTGGTTTTCTCATGAAACAAAACCCACATTTCAAGCAATGTATGACATTTTGATATTGAAAGGTAACAGGAACTGGGCAGACCTGTAATGTACCTGCAGTACACACTGCACCTTCACTGTCTGCAGTTAAGTTGAAATTTTCAGGCTACATTTATACCATCTGCAGTGGTCCCTGGACCAGATGGTACAGACTTTCTCATATCCTTTTCACCATCTAGAGAGCCCTTTGCCATGATCACAGATTTCTTTGCACCTTTATAGTAGATCATCTCTTGAATATATACTTTTGTTTTAAACTATTTTAGTAAAGGACTGGTGCAGCTTATTGAAAGGTGTGGCAAACTTATGGCTAGCTAGTGCTTTTCTCTTTTCAGTGATTCTGCACCTTTGAACAGGCAATTTTAATTTCTTATATTAAAAATAGCATTGCTTGGTGCCATGCTGGGGGCAAGGAGCCAGCAGTGCTGAACTGCCCAGCATGCTCCTCACGGGGCTATCAGCATATGCCCACGCTGCAGCAGAGTTCTGGCTGAGAGCAAGTTCTTTACAAATGCAGGCTCTGACTCTCATCCCCTCTGGGCTACAAGTTGCTTTCCTCTGATCCCAAGCCATCAGAATTAATAAACACATCAGTATATATAACAGGAGTACAGTTTGCAGCCTGCCAGACTTGATGTTATGCAGCATGACGCCAAGTGCATGGCATGCATATGAGGGTACGGCATATAGCCTGTGATCACAGGAGACATCCTTGGATATCTTAGAGGATTGTATTAGGAGGAAGAAGCAAAATCTGGCAATGGTTTGGGACTAAACTGTCTGCAGAGTTAGGAGTTCAGCAGAAAGCATCTTCTCTTGCATGCCCATGTTTCCCCATCAAAAGAATTAGCTGGTTTGTTTCAAACCAGAGCAGCAAGGATGACTGGAAGTTTAAGGACCCAAACTGAAATAGTGAATGAATAACTTGACAAAGAGATTTGAACAGTAATTCAAATCATTTTAATTTTGAAACGTAGCATTCCCAAGCTATGTAAGCTTGGACTCTTGAGCATACCTCAGCCTGGAGAGAGAGGTGGAATGTGTGCACACCTGAGACGATTTGAAACCAAAGTCAGTTCTGCTCAAGTCCCCAGCAGACACAGAAGTGTGCTCAAGAATAAGCTTAACATACTGAGAACGTTTTCAGATCACTTACAAGTAGCTTTGATGCTGCCAGTGCCCACTTTTTACAGAATTATTTAGTTGTCATTCAGGAAGGTGCAACATTTGGGTTCAATGATTTCCTAGTCTGAAGAGGTTTGAACACAACTTTGATATCCCAGGGAAGTGCCCTCTTTTCAAAGATCTTGAAGTAGCCACCATCCACTGTGTCTGAACTATTTCACAGCTATGAGTACCAGACTTGTGGGACTAAAGAGAGAAAGAAAAATGATAAAACTGGAGCATGACTCAGGTAAAAAGGGAATTTCTTTGATGTAGGAAGTCATGGGTTACACATGTTAAACTACGATAAAATATGGTCATAAGAAGCCATATCTTTGAGTATAATAAGATCACTCCCGAGAGAAAATGAAAAAGAAAAACACAGATTAACAAGAGAAGGAAATTTAAGAAAACCAAGGCCTGACTGAACATCCTTGCTTACTTCAAGAACAGGAGATGCTTACAGTCTCTTGAGAGGGCTATTAACAACGGCAGGACTTTGTTTTAATCCTAATCACAGACAAGTGAGTTTTCATTACAGCTTTCTGATGTTTTATTCTTCTTGCATAGCCACTTCATACTCCAAATTAGAATTTCTAACCATTTTTTAAGCACAATGTATGTTTAATTAGATTACTTCCACTTTTAATGAACATAAAAGTCAGATGAAATTCATTCAATTGCTGCAAAAGCCAATTCTGATAATAATAAGAATTTTAAGTTGCTTTATTTGCATGCACATATTTCTTCCTATCTGGAAATATTCCAGGGTACTGATTAACTTCATATAGAAATCTAATCTTGAATAGTCATGGAAGGAATTGTAAAGATAAAATGAACTTTACAAAAACCAATGCAAATTCAAAGCTGCATTCATGCCCTCATGTAACATTCATTACAACTGAAACTCACCAGTTGTTCCCACTGACATGCAAAAAAGTAATCACTGAAAAATCCTTGTCTTGCAATATCTCAAACTCAATCACCATTTTTAATATCAAATATTTTAGAAAAAGCTTTCTGAAATGAAATTCATGAAAAGCAGTTCAGAGCCCAAAGCAGGGATCAAAAAGTTGGTACTTTTTTTCTCAGATGAACTATTTAATGTCTTAAGCTTAGAACTCACTTGAGAAGTCAGTTATGAATATAGCAGATATCTTTGTTAATTTACACATTTTCTGTTACATGTAACATACTGTAGTATGTGTTTGTATATGAAAAACAAAAGCCTTCAAACTGGAAATCTCTGCCAGTTTTTTTCTTGTTAGAAACAAGCACATCACCAGGGCTTTAAGAGAAAAGGATTATTCAATTAGTCAAAAACTGAACTGAAAACCTGTAACTAAGTATATGGGAGAAAGATGCCAGATAGCAAAGGGCTCTCTATGTAGCAGAAAAAAAACCCTAAAACGTAATTTAGTGCTTTCAATATGAAGCTAGATAAATTTTAATTCAGAACTACAAATTTTAGCAGTAAGTTATTAACCACTGGAGCAATTTACAGAGCGTACAAAGATACTCTAGAATTTGAAGTCTTCAGATCAGTCTCCAGTAAAAGAAGAGATTCTTACTTGTTGAAATCATATGGCCTGAGCTGCTCATGAAATCAAAACAGACAGACAAAACACTGGACTTTTATTAAACTCAAAACCAGTCTACGAGACACAGTTAGTTTGGAAAGTAGATATTTCAAGTAAGCAAACTTTATTTGCATAAGTTTCCCTTGAAATTTCATGTTCTGCCTTCATCCATTTTTAATTTTTGCCAAATCAATTTGATCCTCTCCAACAGCTCTACCTCAAGACAAAACTTTCTATATCGTTCAGTTAAATCATTCCAGGTGCTTCCGAGGAGAAGAATGGGACAAAAAGTGTATCTTTGCATTAAAATGATCTGACAGTCCTTCTGAGACACTGTTGGGTGTTTATACAAAGATCTTGGCAGAAAAAATGACATTTTAATCAGGAAGGTAGTTTTTGCTGCTACAGAAATTAACTAAACAGATTAAGATAAGGGATTTTGACAAATCTCAGCCTGCAAATATATATTAAGAAATGTTGAGAATTTATTTGATTAAGTCTCTAGAGACTTGGTTTTCACTGAGCAAGGTCAAGTATCTCAGAGCTGTCCGTGCTAACTGCCCATCTATATGCATTCCCTACACTGAAGATGCATTCCCCGTCTTTCCACCATTCTGAAAGCTGATATATGTCTATGTATATTATAGCCACCTGGTGACTTGAGTATCCTACTGTCCAGAACTGCAGGAATGAAGCTAACTTTTCTCTGAAAGGTGTAGTAGTTCAGGATTAGAGTTGAGCTATTATGGCTGTATGGCCTACAGGCCTGGTTTGCATTTGGCTAGTCCAAAGTACAGGTGAAATTCATATAGACATGTACTGAAATGTTCTCTAAGGAGATAGAATTCTGTGGGTTGTACTATGTATAATGCATTTTATGAAATATAGATATAGACAGTGTCTGCACAATGTCAAGGTGTTCTCTCCCATTCCCCAAACAAAGTAAACAGGCTGGGCAAGAAGTTGAGAGGGAACATAGCTGGGACATCTCACCCAAACAGACCAAAGGGATATTCCATACCATACAGTACTGTGCTCAGCAATAAAAGCTCAGGGAAAGGAGGAAAGGGGAATGTTCATGGATACGGTGTTCGTCTTCTCAAGCAACAGTGACTTGTGCTAAGGCCCTGCTTTCCAGGAAGTGGCTGGACATCTGCCTGCTGATGGGAGGTAGGGAATGAATTCCACTTTTAGCTTTGCTTGTGCACACAGCTTTTTCTTCTCCTATTAACTGTTATTACCTGGATCCATGAGTCTTCTCTCATTTGTCCTATTTTCTCTCCAGCTCACAGGAGAGGAGAGTGAACAAGCGGCTGGGTGGCTGTTTGGCTGCCTGGTGGGATTAACCCACCACAGCAGCCAAAGGGCTGATGGAGCTCACCACACTGGAAACATGGACACTGAGCTGTGGTCTGTGTCCCAACCTTTTGCATACACAGCTTCCAGCTTTTCCCATATGAAGATGTATTGTGGAGATGTTTTTTGGTCTCTTGTTTTCCATAAAGATGCAGAAAGATGGGCAATAAAGAAGCTATCTTACAGCCTGCTATACCTATGGATATATACCATGTCAGCCAGTCCATTTGCTATAGGTAACAGGAGTGGTCTCCTGTTAATATGGACTCCTATAATATGTGATCTCCTATAATATGGACCAAGGCTCTGAAGCCAAACTGGGAGCAAATCACCATGGTTTAGCAATACATGCACTCTAGTAGTATTTTCTGTTTGAAATATCTGCTTCTGTAAATTACCTAAAATTTTTGTTATGATATTTCTACTTCAATTAGTATCATTACTGAACTAAATTTTAGTGCCAGCAGAAAATAACAGGTTTATGTGTGTTGTTTTCTGGGCAGAACTTCAGGATGAAAAATGGCATAAAAATTGTGCTTAGGTTTTCGGGCCAACAAAAGATACAGAAACAACAAAAAAAGAGACTCTGCCACTCTGAATTTAGCAAAACTCCTTCATCAACTACAGTCATTAGAATACAAATTTTAACTTATGCATTTGAAAACCTTATTCAGAAACTGGTCACTATATGAGATGACAATTGATCAGAACTCTTCATTCAACTGATGACTTTCAAATTTATAGGAAAATGAAGAACAGTCACAAAAGGAGAGAGAAGTCCTACTACTATTTTTTTGCTACTCATTGTTTTAATAACTATAATAATAAATTATGGCAGAAAGAACTGAATGTTGCAACAGTCAGTACAAATTGTTCCCATTACAATGGGAACATTGTGTGGTAGTGGGTGAAACAAACTACTCCAGGGATGTACTAGAAGCAGAGTCTCAAGGGTATCTCTAGGCAGAGCAGTTTTTCTGTAGGTTCTTTATAAGAGCACTGAACTATCTGTTTGCTAAAATCTTGTGTTGTTGTTAAGACTTGGGTGGCTTTAACAGTCACATGGCCAGGAAGGAGTCCATACACCAGCATCCTCTGACAGGGATCTGTTGGTTTTCAACATACAAGATCAACTGCACAGTAATAATGTTACTGTATTAACAATTCATTTTCAGATATCAAACTGATACATAACAGATCCTGAGGAGCCAGTTAGAGACTCTTATTAAGTTCCAGTATTTGTCATACTGTGATGCCATAACTAATGCTTTAGCAGAATGTATCTGTTTTCTGGGGTGAAGACCTTTGCAGAAGTGGTGCATTTGGTGTATGATGTTGTCCTCCCTGTGCCCCCCCCACGTCCCAAAAAATTAGTGTGGAAACTGTCTAGATCATTTTTAGGGATGTAGTTTTCCAAAACGGAAATTTAAGTTAAACAAAAAATAAAACTAAGAATTGGAATAAGAAAAATATATATTATCTTGGGTGTGAATACAAGAAAGTGTTATAACTGTTTGTTTGAGAAGTTTTAGTCAAATCAAACCATGTAAATATGACAGCCTTATACACTTTTTTGAGGAAAAAAAATCCTTAAGTTTCTTCTTGAGATGCCAAAGCAGATAATTATTTGGGTATTCCACCTGAAGCGAGCTTGAAGTTGAGGAACAGAGCAGAAATTCAGCTATGACTCCTGCCCCACGGCTTCAGCATCTTGCACATGAAGGGAGGCAATGGCTCTCCTGTGATCGCAGTACTCCGCCTGCTGGTGACCAGGAACCGTGCATGAGGGGAGAGAAACCTGCGCTGAATGCGGAGAATGACTACTAGTTTGCTATTTCAAGAGCAAACTTTCAGGGAGGTATCAGGAGCAGACTGGGGAAACTTGCCTGATCTGGGAGACTGCACCTAGTGGTGTGGGCGAATGAGGATAAAATGAAGAGCTGGGAAGAGATGCAGGGAGAGCCCAGAATAAGTAGTGAGTAGTGGTTGGACTGAGTATACTAAGACCAAAGGACAAAGGTGCAGAAAGGTGAAAGGTTGTACAGAGCTAAGGATCTCCACTGTGTGAGAAGAGTAAGTCTGCTCTGGTAGACTGTGCCTCTTCAGTGGTCAGTCAACAAAGAAGATGACAACTGTTCTTGCCAGCCACTCCTTTGGGACAACTGAAAGGGACCTCTGAAGAAAATCTGGAATTCCAAATCACTTCTCACATGAATTAATAATGAGATATCACATTTCAGATTCTATAAAAAAAGATCCCAGTGAAGCTGGTTAAGCAGTGGAACAGACTGCCAAGAGAGATGGTGAAATTTCTGTCACTGAAGGCAGTCAGACTTGTCTGGACATGGAATTGAGCAACCTAATTTAGTTTCAGTGCTGCATTGGCTTGGAGCAGGAGGCTGGACTTGAAGGCTGCCAGAAGTCTCTTCCAACCCGTATCTTTCTGTGACTATAGTATGGATTTTATGGGGAGGGTCCAGTTTGAAGAGATGAAAATTTAGAACTTGTACACACCACAAACAAGCAGACAACAGTTTATCTTAATCCTGACATCTTATCTCTCTGCAACCTTGAACTTGTAGCTTCCAATAAGAATTCTTGTAGACTCTTTCCAGGCATAGGCCTATGCTTCAGCTACATAATCTGTGACATTTTTAGGTGACAGGCTGATTCAGGGCTGTGCAGCAGGGAAGGAAGCATTTTCAAGACCATGTTTTGATTCATTGAAGTTGTTGGAAATTTGTGAAGAGAGACTTGCAGGAAGAAAAGAAGTTTAATTCAGGAAAACTTGTGTAGGCCTGGAGAACTAGAGGTTATCCCTGCTTGTGCCACTGAGCTCAGCAGACTGGCTATTAAAGGCAAGTTTTTGATGAAGATTTCCTAATTTTCCATATGTAAAATTTCCCATCCAGAATCTATTTTGTGAAAATGGTGGGCACAGGACAACAAAGCGAATACATGAAACAGCTTCTGTACAAGCAGAGATTAAGTGAATTTAGGGCCTTTCAGCATGGAAAAGATATAATTGAGGAAGGCAACATGACAAGGTCTGTAAAGTCGTGAACAGGGAATAATTCACTATTTCTTACAAGAACTACAGGAAACATCAAAAGAAATTACTAAACTGCAGATTAAAAGAAAACAAAGGACTTCTTCCACACAAAGTATAATTAAACTATAGACTCCATTGCCTCAGAAAGCCATACATGCCAAAAATATAAATCATTTGTAAAAGTGATTAGATGAATCCACGGAAGATCATCCATCAAAGGTTATAACAATGAAAAAAGCAGATATAACCTTTGACTGGGAAAGTCCCTCTAAGAAGTGACTTAGCATGAGGACATCCATTTTGTTTGTTGACATAAGCACACCCGTACTAAGTTTTTCTCATCCATTCACAAATGACAGCGTAAACAATCTGGGCAGATAACGAATGGCATGTGCCTAACAAATAGCAGCGTTATCTCCTTTGAACAGATGCAAAGATAGATACTATGATTTAAGTGCCCATTTGCTTTACACAAAGGATGTGACGTTACAAAACACACTTATTGTATTGCTGTGAAGTCAGTTGTGCTGAAACCAAAGCCTTGGGATCCTGGAATAGAGCTAGCTATAAGACTAAAAAAATGCATGAGCAAATGTGTTATCAGAACACAAATAACAATTTTGCGACATAGTTTTTCCCACTATATCCAAAGAGTTCCCTACTCTTTCTTTTACTGGAGCTATAATTTGGCTTTGGCTTTATTTATTTATTTATTCATTTATTTATTTATTTATTTATTTATTTATTTATAACACATTAACTGAAGGACAATTAATTGTGTGTTTTTTTTCCCTTAACAAGTGGTCTTTCTAGTATTTGACAGAACAGTATTACTCTGTACTAGCCCTGTTTTTATTCTCTTTCCCTAAACATTCAGTTCTGGCTGCTGTTGGGAGACAAGCTGTGGAGATGCAGGGTGTAGGAACCCGTGATTTGAACCAATGCAGCCACTTATATATTCTTGTCTGAGATATATGCACAAAGAGGCAGAGTTAATGTCTTCATTTGCTAAATTTTGAATGAGCAGCTCTGAAAACCAAAGTTCTTTTGATACAATTAAAATTAATTAATTTAAACCAAATATAAGGATTGATAACTAGATCTATGATGCTGGGGTCTGCCATATGACACCAAAAAATTCTAGTCATTCTAGTTCCAGTTAACCTAGCTATGTAGCTAGTTAAATGCTTTCAGAAAAAGATAACTTCTGGATGCTGGACTATGATCAGGTCACAGCACAAATTGACCAGGCATCTTGCAAATATGAAAAATAAGCTATCCCTGCCATAGGAAAAGTGTGCCTGGTACGTACCAGGTGTCCCATATGACTGCTGGCCAGCGATATGGAAGTCTAAGTCAGTTTGATTTCTCTTCTTGAATTCCAAATGAAGGATCTGAGTCCTCTGCACACACTGAATTTCATGAAAACTAAGGAGGATTACTGCTGAGAGGGGTTTAGGACCTACTAGGGGATATAGGGGGAAGATAATTTTGGACAGAGCAAAGAGAACGCTGGATTTGTACAAAACTCATTATGGAATGTCAAGGGGAACGGATACAGAAAGGGAAAGGGCAGGATCAAGGCTGATGCCAGGTGTTACAGCTAGCCAAATTTAGCATATTTAAGACCCAGAGGATTTCACTCCTCTGGTCTGTTTATGTCAAATTTTGTGGAATTAAAGACCCAGGGGATCCTCCTGTCCCAGTCCCATCGATGGGAGGCTGCTGCAGTACCATGTCCCTGGGCCAAACAGTAGTGAGGCTGAGCATGTTCCCACACAGGTGTACACAACACACACAGAAGCAGCTACACAGATCCATGGGAGAGAGTAGCAACTTTCATATCAACCACACAGACGCAAACAGCACTCAGGTAAGTATGAACAGCACAACCGGACCCGTTCTGGTCCTCCTCTCTGACCCATCTGCACCAAAGGTTATGGGTGACACATACACACACACTCTTGTGGTCCGTGACCACACTTGCATCCCATGAATCTGTCGGATATTGGTATGGACCTTAAGGATAGCCAATATCTGCACTCAGACCCAGTGTCCCTTACCCAGTCATTAGGCCAGATATTGAGTCTTTCCAGATGCTGATCTCCTCCTGCTCATGTGCAAAACTTGTGACTTTTACTAGTGTTTCACAAACATGTGCCACCCATGGGTCATTACAGCTGTTGTTCCTGGCCCTTATTGGCACCCAGATTTTCTATCCCCTCAGACCCCAGCACCTCTGTCCAGAGGCTGGCATAAAGACTTCTTATCCTTCTCATTGACTACTATGGCTTGAAGCTTGCTAGCAAATAACACCCAGGCTAAGATAAGAGAGTGCACTCACACAGAAGACTGTTAGAAATGGAATTTAATAAGAGTACAGGATAGACTGCAGCTGTCAAATACAGGGCTCAGTCTAACGAAGTGTACTAACTGGATGCCCATTTACATACAACTTTCAGAAAGGAAAGCTGATGCCACGCACTGAGCACAAACAGACAATTTGGGAAACCGGGATCCCTACGAGTGATGCAACCTTGTATTTATTTGCCCACATTTGTTTGAATTAAGAATTATTTTAAAATTCAGCAGTCTACAGAAGTGAATGGATCACATAATCCTTATATATCCATGCGGTTTTCACATTGGGTCAACTTTACGTTTGATTACCTCAGAACCAGTACAGTTAGATAAGAAATGTCCTATTTTTTAACTTACATTTGCAGTCATGCAATTATGAGTGATGCAAGTGAACAAAAAACATGTAAAACATCTTCCTCCCATATCTGTATAAAAAAAAGCAAAGGAGAAAAAAGGCTTATTTATGAAGCAATTAGACCAGATGGAAAGTATTGTTTTCATAGAATTCAAAATATTCCCTTTTTTTCCCCGTGTGTGGCTGTTTTTTTGTATAAATTGTAACAAAACAACAAATATAAACCTTCTCTTTCTTTAACGAAGACCTGAATTCACGTCGTATGGTACTTTTGATGATGAATTTTCAACCCCTCAGGATGAACATCCACTAAATGTAGAACATAGCAAAAGTAGTTTAGGAAAAATATAGTTTTCTGACTCAACAGAAATATAACAGGCAGAGCAGAAAGCTGGTTTCATTGAACAACTTTTAAAGGTCCTTTTACGTTCTTTTTAGTCTAATCTATTTCTCTGTTCCATGTTTTGCCATCATAATTAAAAAATATTTGGCCTTTGCTTTTTTTTTTTTTTCTCTTTCTTTTCCCTTTAATTAAATTATCCTTATCCCAACCTGTGAGCCTTTTCCTTTCCCATCATACTCTCTTCCTCCCCTCTCCCTTTTAGGAGGGGGAGTGAGAGAGCGGTTGTGGTGGAGTTCAGCTGTCCATCGGTGTGAAACCACCACACATTGCACTGACTTCCCAGCTCAGCAGCAACATTCCCCTTGAAGTTCTTCAGGGGCAGCTGGGCCATGGGGACCGATGAAACTGGAATGGCTTGGACTTAACAGCTACAGAAAGGATCTGGAGGGAGTCCGTGCTTCTTCTCTAAGGTATCAGAACTGCTTTTAAAAGTGGGGTGAAGATATAATTTTTTTTTAACTTATTAAAAAGTGTTGGGAATTGAGTAACAAACACAGAAACAGAATTTAATCCCAGGAGGTGCCTTTTTGCATTTTCAGATTCATATATCTTCTTGTGAGTCCAGCTGTAGATGCTGAAAGGGCTCTTCTCTGATACGGACAGTTAAAAAACTCACTGTGGTAATGCATTAGACAAACACACACCCCTTACACAGTGGTAAGATCAGATCTCTAGCAGACCGAGCACAGTAATCAGCACATCAAGGACATCTGACAGTGCTGCTGACTACACTGTGCTGCTTCTCCTGCCATCCATTGCTCCCTCGCAATCTCCTTCAAATGCCAATGTCTCCAGAGGGTCTGTTGGATGGTCTTGTCTCATTCAGTTCTCAGGACCACTGGCCAGCAGATAGCCATATTTAAGGCCGTGCAGGAAAGATTTTTCTTCTCTTCACTGAAGCAAAGGTGACATATTCTGAAGAACCTCAGACAGCTGTTACACACGCAACATTCAGAGTAGCCAAAAGGTGATGATATTAGAGCTCTCATGCAGGGCAGACAAGATCATCACAGAATCAAGAAAGGTGCCTTATTCTGGCATGGATTTGAATCCTGACACTCAGTTACAGGCTATTCTCTGAATAGTGTTTCTCACTCTAGCCCTGGATATTTTGTATATTTAATTAAGCCATATTTAAGACAGACAGTAAACAAGAGAATGATGCTAACATGCAGGAATGACAGACGAATTAGGTCCTTCAGGCCATGTTAAATAAAATTGAAGTCAGATATTATTCTTGGTAGGCCATAGCCTAGGCATCAAACTGTTGGTTGTACCACACTTTTCTATGATTTTGTGAACTTACTGAATCTAAGAGAGTATGAAATGTGATTCTCTAGTCTGTGAGCAGAGGCCTTCACCTCAGAGGAAGATGAATTAGATTCCGGTTTCTTATTCAATGAATACTTGATATAAAATACTTAAATTTTTATCAGAGCAGCTATTTGAGTCCAGGTGAGCAATCTAATGCAGCAGAGTAACAGCTGTTCTCTATAGACTAACTATAATTTCATTAACACATCTTTTGATGTGTTCAGAACTCCTCCCGTAACACTGCTGTTCTCCCCTTAACACGACAGACATGCAAACCCAATTCTTCCTCCAGGATGGCTGATGAACAGGAAAAGCTGGAAATCCTAATTTCAGTGCACTGCTTCAGGAGATGATTCTGAGAGAGACATCTCTTAGATTATACTAGTGTCTGGAGCATACTGTGTGCCTTCAGAGAAAATCCCCTCAGGAAGGGCATTGATTCCAACCTAGGCTTTCCTCAGCCTCAGCGAGTCTTTTAGACCATTATGAGTTAGACTCTGATGTTGAGTCTGACTCAAATCTGACATTGCCAAAATATCGCAGAAATTCAGGACAAAACCAATGACGCAATTCAGGTATCTGTGCAGTTCATCCTATTGTCCATAGATAACAGGGTTTCCTGAACAGTTGGTCAGAACTGGGCTTAACGGCTTGTATCACACATTTTCAGTAGCTAATTTCCTATCAGCTAGAGAAAAAAGGATATCGAAAGAGCTGTTAGAGAATAGCCACAGCCTCAGGCACAGAACAACTGCATGGCTCTGAGAAACAACTATCCCTGGAGCTCCAAAACTGTCAAATAAACTAAATTAGAACCTTTGTAGTGTGAGAAAACAAAACTATGAGTCATTTTGAAAGATTTTTTGTAAAATGACTACGCTGCCTTCCATCATTATTTTTGCTATCTAAACCAACAAAAACACTGTGCAGAGCCCCAAGTATTGGCTAAGTGCTTAAGTCTAATAAAGTTAATATTATGGACCAAATGTTTTCACTTAATGCAATTATAACACCTGATGGCTGAAAGTTCACAGATCGATAAAACCTTATTGTGTTTCAAAGCCGCAAGCCAAAAAGTTCTCCAAGAAATGTTTTACTTTGGGAATAATATATCAAGATACCATCTTCCTCCACAGGAAAAAAAAAAAAAAGAATAAAGGCATATTTTTAAAATCAGGAATAACTACTCATAGCTCATTTTGTAGTTCTATGGATTATTGTCTGAGGAGCAGTTTATATACAAATGTGAAATATATGAAGTATGTAACCACAAGCTAAAATGCAAGAGCTTTCTATATAACTTAGGTATCATCCTACTCCTTTTGCTTGATGATTAAAGTTAAAGCAGAGGTTAATGGACACGAATCTACAGTCTGCTCTGTCATGTGTCCTTAACATAGCCTCTTTCCAAAGAGATCTAGGATCTGATGAAAAATCCACTGAAATCAAGATAACTGAAATTTTAAAGGCTGCAACTGACATCATAACAGAGCAGGTAGGACTGACAAGTGTTTTACATTAAGGACACTGTTCTATGGCAAACAATAGTTTTGCAAACTATAGTTTCTCTAACTAAATATAGTTAGAGAAACTAAGGATGATCTGACCTTTTTTAAAGATCTTTGGTTCACTATTGCTGATTTCTCAGACTAATTGGGCATGTATTCTATTGAAAAAATATGACCTTGTGCATTTCTAGAGGTTTTTACCCAGGCATCCTGAAAATGAGCAAGTATACTAAATGAAATCAACCTCTGCTGAAACAAAAAAACCTGTGGTTTTCTTGTTGTGATAATAACTTCTAATGTTCTTCACATATAAATGAACATTTATTCAAACCAGATTTAAATATATCACATTAGTATGCTGTATTTATTTCATGAAAGTGGTGGAGAAAGAGTATGTGATAGTGACCATTCCAACACTTCCTTAAGGAATTTTCTCCAAAAAAGGAATTAATTAAGATTGAAAAATAAAGACTTAAAGATAAGGCTGTCGTTACTCAATGCCAAACTGATATTTTAGCTGCTTTCTCTCTTTCTTTTTTTCTTTCTTTCTTTTCTTTCTTTCTTTCTTTCTTTCTTTCTTTCTTTCTTTCTTTCTTTCTTTCTTTCTTTCTTTCTTTCTTTCTTTCTTTCTTTCTTTTCTTTCTTTCTTTTCTTTTCTTTCTTTCTTTTCTTTCTTTCTTTCTTTCTTTCTTTCTTTCTTTCTTTCTTTCTTTCTTTCTTTCTTTCTTTCTTTTCTTTCTTTTCTTTCTTTCTTTCTTTCTTTTTTTGCTCATCTAATCAGGAGGATTCTGGTTTTATTTTCCTTCATACCCAGCTACTCAGCATTCACTCTCATATTTGGACAATTCTGCAATAAAAAGTATTTACAGATGTGGCTTGTATGAAACATAATGACAAAAACTAAGCTTCAATATAAGACACAATAGAAAGAGATTCACAAATATCTTAGAAAAATGTTTGTTTTAATAGAGGGTGACAACAATAATTGTTTCAGCACTTGCATCCTAGTTATCAGGATTGTTCATGACTTGTTTTATCTCTGTAACCAGAGGATCAGTTCAGAGATAAAAAGTCAGACAGGCTTACTGCCAGTAAGTCAAGGTGACAGCACAGAATCATGTCCCCTGTGGCCAATACAAAAGGATGTGTGTTTGGCTATAGGAAAAGCTCTGTATGTATATTAAATCACAGAATAATGGCTGGAGTGTAAGCAAATGTGTGCCATTGTTTTTCTCCCAGATTGTCTTGTCTCTACACGGCTCTCTGCTTGAAACACAGCTGCTGTCTTTCCCTACCAGATCTAGTTTTCAGAGGATAAGCAGTACTGTGTTGAGTGAAAGTGCTTGCTGCCAAAGTCCTACAATAAATACCAAGAATCACAGAAGGATGCCGGATTGAAGGGACCTCCAGACTTCTCTGGTTCAGTATCTGCTCCAGGCAGGACTGCTGTCAAACCTAGAGCAAGCTGCTCAGGGGATTATCTAGACATGTTTTGAAAATCTCCAAGGATAGAGATTCCCCATCCTCTCCCAGCAAGCTATGGCAGCGTGCAGACAGACTTGTGGTGGTGAATTTTTTCCTTTCATCCATTTGAAATTTCCCTTGTTCCAGCCCATGAGTATTGCCTCTGCTCCTTTCTTTGTGCACTTCTGAGAAGAGTCTGACTCCATTTTCTCTACAACATGCCTTTGGGTAGAAGAAGACAGCAATTATCTCCCCCAAACCTTTGCTTTTTTAACCTAAATAACTGAATTCCCAGCCTTGTCTTGTGCATCATGTGCTCCAGCCTGACACCCCCCTGCTAGGACTCTCTATGGTTCTTCTGTTGTGCTGCAAAGTCTATAGCAGCCATCATCTTTTGATCTATTCCTGCTTCTTCCACTACCCTGCTGTTGTAATTCTGAGAAGACCAAACCACAACCATGTTTCTTTTTCTCTTCCCACTTTATTTATTACGTCCCTTTAGGATGTGAATACTTAGAAGCAGGAATTGCTTCTACCACTTGTACGTACAGTTCCAAATATATCAGGATTCTGATCTCTGTTGGCTTCTGGGCATTGCTACAATAGAAAGAGCAATAATTATTTTCCACAATAAGCACACAGGAAAGAAATAATGGAATAGGACAAAAAGAGAAAAACTTAACCATAAAAAGAAAACTCAAATATGAAATGAGGAATTATTTTTTTAACTCTGCACAGATTCTTCTGTTCACAGAACAAAACTAGAAGTTAGTAGAAGCTGCAATAGCCACCCTAATTTTTCCTCCATTCTTACTTCACTGGAAAGCTGCCTGGAGTCACATCTTTGTATCTTCCACAGTCACTGGGAGAAGGTATAGATCTGTTCAAGAGTTTAATCTATGATCGGGATGCAGGATTGGAGTGCATCCTCAGCAAGTTTGCTGATGACACTAAAGTGGGATGTGCTGCTGACTCCCTGGAGGGACGAGAGGCCTCGCAGAGGGATCTGGGTAGATTGGAGCACTGGGCGATTAGCAACAGTGTGAAGTTCAACAAAGGCAAATGGCAGGCTCTGCACCTGGGACGGAGCAATGCCGGACACAGGTACAGCCTGGGAGACGAGTGGCTGGAGAGCAGCTCAGCAGAAAGGGACCTGGGGTTGCTGGTCGGCAGCAGGCTCAGCACGAGCCAGCAGCGGGCCCTGGCAGCCAAGTGGGCAAACTGCGTTTTGGGGTGCATTGAACACAGCACAGCCAGCCAGGCAAAAGAGGTGATTCTCATGCTGTATTTAGTCTTGATGCAGCCTCACCTTGAGCATTGCATGCAGTTCTGGGCTCCATAATACAAAATGGACCTTAACGTGCTTGAAAGTGTCCAGAGGAGGGCAACAAAGCTGGTAAAAGGCCTGGAAAGCATGTTCTGTGAGAAAAGGCTGATGACACTTGGCTTGTCTAGTCTGGAGAAGACAAAGCCAAGAGGCCTCTTGAGGAGGGGAAGTGCAGAAGGAGGTGCTGTTCTCTTCTCCCTCGTCACTGATGACAGGACGCATGGGAATGGCACAAAGCTGCACTAGGGGAGTTTCAGACTGGACACGAGATGTAATTTTTTTAATGTGAGGGTGGTCAAACACTGGAACAGGCTTCCTAGTGAGGTGGCTGATGCCCCACGCCTGTCAGTGTTCAGGAGGCATTTGGACAATGCCCTCAATAACATGCTTTAACTTTTGGTTAGCCCTGAATCATAGAATCATAGAATGGTTTGGGTTGGAAGGGAACCTTAAAGATCATCTAGTTCCAACCCCCTGCCATGGGCAGGGACACCTTCCACTAGACCAGGTTGCTCAAAGCCCCATCCAATCTGGCCTTGAACATTTCCAGGGATGGGGCATCCACAGATTATCTGGGCAACCTGTTCCAGTGCCTCATCACCCTCATAGTAAATGATTTCTTACGTATATCTAACCTAAATCTCCTCTCTTTTGGTTTAAAGCCATTACCCCTTGTCCTATCACTTCACTCCCTGATAAAGGGTCTCTCTCCAGCTTTCTTATAGACCCTCTTCAAGTGCTGGAAGGCCGCTGTAAGGTATCCCTGGAGCCTTCTCTTCTCTAGACAGAGCAACCCCAACTCTCTTAGCCTGTCTTCATAGGAGAGGTGTTCCAGCCCTCAGATCATCCTTGTGGCTGCCCTCTGGACTCGCTCCAACAGGTCCTTGTCCTTCTTATGTTGGGGGCCCCAGAGCTGAATGCAGTACTCCGGGTGGTGCCTCACGAGAGCGGAGCAGATGGGGAGAATCATCTCCCTCAACCTGCTGGCCACACCTCTTTTGATGTCGCCCAGGATACAGTTGACTTTCTGGGCTGCAAGTGGACATTGCCGGCTCATGTTGACCATCAACCAACACACTCAAGTCCTTCTCCTCAGGGCTGCTCTCACTCCATTCTCTGCCCAGCCTGTATTTGTGCTTGGGATTGGCCCGACCCAGGTGTAGGACCTTGCACTTGGCCTTGTTGAACTTCATGTGGTTTGCATGGGCCCACCTATCAAGCCTGTCAAGGTCCCTCTGGATGGCATCCCTTCCCTCCAGCATGTCGACTGCACCACACAGCTTGGTGTCATCTGCAAAGAGGTCAGGCAGTTGGACTAGATGAGCTTTGAAGGTCCCTCCCAACTGAACTATTCTATTCTATCTTGGGAATAACATTTCCCATTTCCTTTACACTAGAGTGCTCTCTCCACACTTCAGCCAGTGCCTTTCTCTGGGTTTATGACAGTACATTGTCACTGGAATATTGGAACTGTGTTGCTGTAACTATAAAGGGTGAGGATAGAATCAGACTGTAGATATGAGATGTATCTTTCAGAAGGCTTGTGGTCTGCAAGATTCTATATGTATCTTCTGTGCTACCAGGCATCTCACTAGGCATCTCCAGGCAGCTTTTGCTGATAAAACAGGATCTCTCATTTTTCAGTTGCTTCACTGAAAGCAAAATGTAGTTAATGTACCAGTAGATCACTTCCAATAAAACCAAAAATTCTTAAGTCCAGGCAGGATATCTGTGTAGATATTAGCGTTTTTGTTACACAAGTGATATTGACGATTTCATTCATGTAAACAGGTGGCCAATTGAAGGATATAACATGCCATTGACTGAAGATTAATGTTCTTCACTATACTGTTCAAGGGTAAACAAATCCTATCACTTAGTAAAACTTGACCTGCTTTACTAGTCATTTACAGTTTTATATAAGCACAGACCTTTCCCCTTTCTGAGTAGGCAAGGAAGAAACTGAGCACATGAAAGTGTTACAGAATGTTTTTCCCCCAAATTATTTTTTTCCAAAAACTTCTTTTGTTCCAAGGTATTAAAGAAATTTCCCATTTCCAGTTTCTAAGTGAAGTTTTGGAAGGAAATTTTGTTGTTTGTTTCCAAGTTTTGGAGGGTTAAAATAAAAAATGTTGTCAAAGATTCTTCTGTGAAAGTGCATAAGAAAAGGCCATCAAAAGTACTGTTGGTGGAAAAGTTTTGTTCACTGTCATTTTTTCCTCTATTTCATAGATAAAGGGATCAGGCAGAATCAATGGCTAAGGTTAAAGAAGTAATTAAATACCGATCTTTCAGGTTACAGTTCAAAGCATTAAGTCCAAGTTCTTGCCTCCTTACATAGAGCTGGCATATACTTAAACTGGTAGACTAAAAGGCATGGAATAATAATGGGATTATCCTGAAACAAAACTGCAATTCAAATTACAAAAGAAAAAAAATAAACAAAAAACTCAAAACCACAAAACCAAAGCAGAAAATTCCTGCAATTGAATTTATTTAGTGTTGAGACCCTCACAGATGAATTCAGAAAATGTGAGTCACCTTTTGCCTATTTCAACTGACACAGTTCCATGTAATAGGGCAAAATGATCTGTGGGTCTTCTGGGTCACCTGTCCTCCAGAGTGTTTTTTAACCCCAAAAGTAGAGGATAGCTGACTTTTCTGGTTTGAAAATGCTATTTACAGTATTTTCTTTGTTGCCTGGATAAAACCCTGCAGCTTTTCCCTCAAGAAACAAAAGAAAAATATCATACAGATGTTTTTTTTTCTGGGAATCATCTAGATTATTCTAATCAAATTCCATTATCATACAGTATTCTCTCTTAAATTAGCAATTGTTAATTTTTTTTTTTTTTTTAATTTGCTTATTACAGACTTGGCTCTTTCAGGAAAATGAGTAGTTCCATGGAAACATCAGATCAGTGTTCAGAGATGGTTAAAAAATCATGGTGAGTGGTAGTAAATTACTAGGAAAAAGTAGAGAATGAATGATACTGTTATGCCACTGACATGCAGTTCAAATACTGTTTCTTGTCAACTTCCTCCTCTCTCCTTTCATGCAAAAAGGCTGTCTCAGGACTGGAAAACAAACAGACAAGGTCAACAGTGAGGACAAAAGGCATGGAAAGCCACTATCAGAACAACTAGACTAGCACTCTTCAACTTAGGGTGGGAGGTGACTTAGGTCATGATAAAGTTATGTAAAAAGCCTATGAAATCAAGATGGCCTGGGGAGAGAGTATGTATGCAGGTCACTATCACTTTTAACAAAACAAGAATGAGGAGCTATCAAGTAAGGCTAGCAGGTAGCTGGTTCAAAGCAAACCAAGGGAGGAGGTTCTTCACACACTGTTGAACTGTGAAAGTCCTTGCCAACTGCTGCTGAGATCTAACAGTTTGCATAGCTTTGAAGGGAGACAGTGTAAGGCAGAGAAATCCATAGAATGGTACTGTATATGGAGAAGTCAATTCTGCACTGGGAAGTACCAGAGCCGTGAATCCTTGATGCTGGAATAGTATTTGGGGCACTTGCCACTACATGTTTTCCTTATTCCTATATTCCATCCCTAGGCATCTGAGCTGGTGACAGGGAAGGCAGAGTAATGCCATCCATGCCCATGTGGCAAAGGCCTAAAGACAGCAGTTCTTGCATAACCATCCATGACTTTCAGCCTTCCTGCATACCTGTCAAAAAAGATATTCCCTGCCTTATTTGAGCTATATTAAAGGCAAACCTCTAGCTCTGGCCAAGCTCACCAGATTTTGAATTTACCTGGACTCCGCATTATACACTGTTTTTGTGCCAGACTCTCTCTGCAGGCTGAATCTAATGAAGCCCCAATTCCTCCTTTTGCTCTAAACACTGCCAAGCCAGAGCTTCTTTGCGCCTGTCCATCTCTGCCATTGCTAACTGTCTGGACTGCTCATCTGAAGTAGCAGGGCTTGCTGAACCTTAAGAGCCACTTAGCAGGCTGCTGCAGATATTGCAGTAGATGGGAAGCAGGCAAAGGCAAAGGGAAGGAGATGGAAGACATTTATTGTGATCATGCCCAGAGGTCTTGCCAAGTTCAAACTGTGTCTTACTGATTGGTCACATGGTGATAGCAGTAGATGTGTTGGTGCTGGTGCCAGCATGCGTATTACACATGCAAGCACTAACCCTGTGCACCCTGTCCAGAACAGCAACTGCAGATGAGCTGTCTTGCCAGGCCAATGCCATAGATACAAACTGATATTCCAGATTTTTGTCATTAATATGATACAACGGCTGAAGTCATGCTAACAAGTCTCTCCATCCATCTGGAGGCACAGAGTCATAGACACATAGAACAATATTGGAGGTCTTCTTGTCAAACACCCTTCTCAAAGCAGAACCAGTTTAAATGTCTGATGAAGGCCTTCTTGAGTTCTGAGCGTCTCCACCTCTCTGGGCAACTTATTCCAGTGTTTGGTCATCCTCAAAAATATGAAAAACTTTTATTCAGCTGGAATTTCCAACTGGATATGACTTGTGTCTACTTACTCTTGCCTTATTGCTGTGTATCTCCTAGAAGAGAGAGGCTCCATCTTCTCTCTACCTTCCCATTATGCAGGGAATGATTAGCTGGAATGACGACTTGGGCAAGTAATGGTGTGTCTGATCTGTTCCCACCTGAGAGAAAGAAGTAGCCCAGCAGAATGGCCAGTGTAGTTGTGAGAGGCTTCCTGGCTCACACCACCAGCGTGACATGCAGTAGTGAGAACTTCACAGATGCCTAACAGAAGCTAAGCAAAGAATGCTCCTTGCATTTCAGTGCTTCCTGCTTTTCAGTGCCTCCTGCTGAAGTTGCACTATGTGGCAAGCCACAGAATCCTAGCGGGCAAGTCAGTAAAAAAGGCCCTTCAACAGCTGGGCTCTTTTCTACACAACCACTTTGCTTTAGATACTGAAGGATTTCAGACATCTGAACTTGCTCTGTTTGTATCATCCTGAAAGAAAAGCCTTTAAAATACAGAAGAAGCCAGTGTTCTCCATCTTGGAGTTAGGTTCTACGGACTCATCACTCTCACTACCTCTTCTTGCCAGCTGATGATTTAGTGTTTTGTCTTCTGGTGACTTTTCTCACATGCACAATGCTCCCATGCATTATTCAACTAAGCTGGTATCTAATTCAGGTTTGAGAATTCCCTTAAATGGTATAGCACCCAAGAAGTTACCTTCATGAGGAGGTTGATGAGTGGATTGCAAAATGGTGAACACAGAGTACATTCCACAAGGAGACAGGCTCCCATCCAAGCAGAAAGGGCTATTAAATCATTTTCGGAATTGTGATGTGCTATAGAAGGAATAGAATATTTATCAAAATACTAATCCCATAATAGGAAAGTCAGAAAGAATCCTCTCTGGTTTCTTTATCAGAAAAATACAAGAGAGTTTTTATTTCATAAATGTATTTTAAAGAGTTAAATAGATCATATCCTATGTGATCTTATGGCAGTCTTCATAGACTATAGATTTTCTCAGACACCATATTATTTCCAAAAAAGAATTTTGCACCATGTTGAGTTATTTCTATCTTCTTGCTTTCCAAGTTATTTTTTTACCTTCTTTCTGATGGTTCATCTGGTGAAATTTAAACTTTTAAGTATGTGTTATTTCAAATGAACCTTGCCAATGACTAATTCAATGTCATTTGGCACTTTTCTATAACACTGAACTAGACCAAATAAAATAGACTTAAATATAGATAATCTAATTAATTTCTGCCCCTATGTGCCTTGTGTGAGGTGATATATTATATGAAGGAAGGATGAGGATGAAGAGTTGCTGATATTCAGCTACAACAGATGTGCTTGGGTTCTAGTGCATATGGAAAGAGCAGCCCTAACTTCCTCAGGCAGTACTGGGTCCCAGTTTTGTGCAGTATTTATCACTCACTGAAGGAAAGAATGAGATTGCAATCTAAGATAAGATAGAATTCCACTAGTGTAATGGTGAAATGAATGGGAAAAGATAGAGTGAGCTGACCAGCACTGTAAACCTGCATTTTCAAAAGCCATTATGACTCTAGTGGTAAAAACATACAGGGATTTAATCTCACAGGAAAATAATTATTAGCAATCCTTGCTAGTGACTTTTACCAGCCAGCAGGTGATTTTCTGTAGGAAGAATTTATAGCAGAGCCTGAGAACAGAATACAACAAAAGTATGTCCTCTGTGTGGTTGTGGAGATGGGAAACAGTTGTGTTTAAACTCTCTGATTCATTCCAAAGGACTGAGATTTAAGTCTGAATGACTGAATATAGATAAAAAGATAAAGCGACGCCATCACTAGCATAGTTAGCATAATTTTTTTTTGGAGAATGGCAAGTACCTTCATTGTTCATACTGCAGAAAGATTTGTGTATGCCTTATTTAGCAGAGATATTCCCTTCAATTTTTTAATTTTCTTTTATTCTTTTTTTTTTTTTCCGGGAGAAATTATCTGTATTAACAGGACACTGTTTGCTGAACTTTTCTATTACTGCTATCTTATTAGATTTTGTTTCAGCTTTGAGTTTCTTTAATATTATTAGATCACTGTCCATATCCTCATATTTGGCTGAACTATTTCTGTTTTAGTGGCTTCAAAATTCTGTCCATAAGAATCATATTACACAAACCTTTAGTCACTATTCCACTACAGTAGATCAGCACCATCAAGTCTGCAAATTCTCTGGGATGTCAGACTTAAGAAGCAACCAGCTAAGTTTCACAAAGTACAGATTTTTTTTTTTTTTAATATAAAAGTATTGCAAAGAAAGCCTATCATTAAATGAAAATCTGTGTCAATGCTAAAATTAATGGATGCTGATTCTTGTCCACTTGTCACTCTGTCAGTTCTGTTATCTGTTATATTGGTTTAAGAGAAAGTCCTCCAAAGCAAACTGGTCAGTAGATACCATTCAGAATTTGTTGTTTAATAATCTTCTTCAACTATTTCAACCCAATATATGCCACTCCTTTCAGAAGTTTCATCAGACTTGTTCCTCTCACTCATTTTTAGTTCCTGCATCAAACTTCTGGGAATCCTCCAAGGAGAAAACAATCTCTAGGTTATACAAATTGGTTGTAAACTTCAGTGCTGATGAAAATGTTAATAACAGTTATCAGAAGATATTACAATAAGTTGTTTTCCAAATTTTTTACAAACTTACCTGTAGCTTCCTTGTTTGAAAATATATAAATACTTTCACATATGGATACTAGTCATGATCTAGTCTGATCACGATCATGACTTATCGTTTATATCTTTGTTTTACCTACTTGTTTTACTACTGAATGGCTTCAGCACAAGTGATTTCCTAGAATTATCTGTTTTGATGGCACAGAAATGACGGTATGAGATTCCCCGCAGATTGTCTACATTCAGGTGTGAAGAACGAAAATGGCTTGTAAGGAGGGCAGTTACCCACAGAAAAAGCAAGTTGCTCAAGCAATTTAGTTCTGCTTGCAACTGAACAATTTTACATTTTTAGTTTTACATTCACTTGTTGCCACATTTGTTTTGCCAAGAGAAGAAAGTCTAACTGCTCACTTCAGCTAAGCATGTGTTTGTTCCATATTTGTTATTTCAGATGTGATAGTTTCCTTTTCCTGTTATTATGACACTGTTTATTTTCCATTTTTATACACTTACACCACAAATAGCATAGATAGGAAGTAAAGTAATTAGCTTGAATGCCTAGGCATCTGTACTTGACAAGGTAGCAGAATCCAGCATTCTTGATATGCTTGAAGGGAGGGCTACCATTCAGAAGGACCTTGACAGGGTGCAGGGGGTGGCTGGCAGGAACCTTAAGTTCAACAAGTCCTGCACCTGGGAAGGAGGAACCATTTGCAACAATACAGGCTGGGGATGTTCTGCTTGTGGAGCAACCTCTGAGGAAAGGACCTCAGAGTCTTGGTAGGCAGCAAGCTGAACATGAGCCATCAGTGTGCTCTGGCAGCCAAGTAGACCAACTGTACCATGGACTGTATTAATAGGAGTATGCATAGTAGATTGAGGAAAATAATCATCTCCTTCTTCTTAGCATTCATTAGACCGCACCTTGAATGTTGTGCTCAGTTTTGGGCCCACTAATGCATGACAGATATTGAGGAGTCTCCTTCTCTGGAGATATTCAAAGCCCGCCTGGATGCCATCCTGCGCAATGTGCTCTAGGTGATCCTGCTCGGAGTGGGGGTTGGACTAGATGATCTTCAGAAGTCCCTTCCAACCCTGCCCATTCTGTGATTCTGTGATAAACTGGAACAAATTCTACAGAGGGTCACCAGGACAGTCAGGGGCTAGAGCACTTGCCTTGGGAGGGAAGGCTGAGAGAATGGAGCTTGTTCAGTCTGGAGAAAAGAAGGCTTGGATAGGGGGGACACCTAATAGCAGCCTTCCAATACCTACAGGGAGGTCATCAAGAAGATGGAAGCAAGCTTTTGACAATGGTGCAAGCCAAGAGGACAAGAGACAATGGGCATAATTTGAAACAACAGTGATTCAGACTGGATAGAGGGACACACTTTTCCACCATGAGAGCAGTCAGGCAATGGATCAGGTTACCCAGAGAGGTTGTGCACTCTTCATCCTTGGACATTTTCAAGAGCAGACTGGATTGAAAAAACCCTAAATAACCCAGTCTGATGTTACAGATAGTCTTGCTTTGAGTAACAGGTTGCACTGAATGACCTCCCAAGGTCCCTCCTGACCTGAGTATTCCTATCATCCTATGGTCAACATAGAAACCTTCCTGAATCTGCGAAGTGCAGAGAAGCAATTATTTCCAGTACTAGCACTGTTCTAAATATGGCTGTTAACACTATGCAAGTAAGTAATTTCCTTTGGCACAAAGACTTTCACCATATAATTAGTTTCAGAGACTTTGTACCTCAGTCCATATAAAATGAATTTTATGCAGTGCTTTCTCTATGTGTATTCAGCAACAGCATGACAAGGACTATAAAAAAATAATTTCTGTGAATCTGCTTTTACAAAACACTGTTGTTTCAGTTAGTTCTCCCAGAATGATCCACATTTTTTAATTATATTTGGCAGGAGAAAGAAAATTGGTTTAGTATTTACAGGCATTCTGGAGGAAATGTAATGTGCTATTCAGTTCAGCAGCTAATGTTTAATGATTGAAGAGCAAGGTCAAATTTCTTTTCTTTTTCTTTTTCTTTTTTTTGAGAAAGAGAGAGAGGATTTGAACATCTATGTATGTTTCTAAACAACTTTCCTACCCTAGATGTTATGGGGATGGAGTACACAATGATAAGGAGAAGGCAGTACTTTCTATCTATTGTACTGTCTCATGGGTCAAGATAAAGGCAGTTTAGTAAATGAAGGAAAAAGAAAGAAGAAAACAAATGATGCAAAGACAATCACTCACCACCTCCCACCAACTTACCGATGGCCAGCCTGTTTAGTCAATGGCTATTTTGGCAACCCTCCCCCCCACTCCCACCCAATTTTATTGCTGAGCATGATGTTATATGGTATGGAATATCTCTTTGGTCAGTTTGGGTCAGCTGTCCTGACTGCATCCCCTCCCAGCCTCTTGCCCACGCCCAAACTACACACTGGGGTGGGAGAGTGAGAAACAGAAAAACACTTGACACTGTGCAAGTGCTGTTCNACTTACCGATGGCCAGCCTGTTTGGTCAATGGCTATTTTGGCAACCCTCCCCCCCACTCCCACCCAATTTTATTGCTGAGCATGATGTTATATGGTATGGAATATCTCTTTGGTCAGTTTGGGTCAGCTGTCCTGACTGCATCCCCTCCCAGCCTCTTGCCCACGCCCAAACTACACACTGGGGTGGGAGAGTGAGAAACAGAGAAACACTTGACACTGTGCAAGTGCTGTTCAGCACTAGCTAAAACATTGGCATGTTATCAGCATTGTTTTGGTCACAAATCCAAAACAGCACCGTACAGGATGCTATGAAGAAAATTAACTCCATCCCAATCAAACCTAGTACAAAGTGAACAGAGCACAACCCCATTAAATTCTTGTTATTCTACAATATCAAATGCTGATGATTATCAGGCAACAGATAAGTTCTTAGAGTGATTTGGCCTATATCCTTCAAACATATGGGCCAAACTATCAGTTCTTGAAGAAGCCAACCTTTGTGACGAGATATTTTAGTAAAAAAATATTCCAAGATATTCCAAAACAAGAGAAGATTTCTATGAAGAAAGTGTCCTGACAGAAATGTCTTTAGCAATGCTGAAACAGAGCAAAATATCTATGAAATCAAAACAAAAAGGAAATAAATAGATGCTTTCAGGAGCTCTATGTAAAATATTTGCCATAACAAATAAAATAAAGTGAAACACAATATCATACACAATCTATGTTTAACCTCAGCTTCACAGAGCATACCTTAAAGCAGAAAGAAACTCTGAATTTTATGTAAATAAAAATCAGCCCTCAGTGCATGAGCAGTAGCTGTGAATGTTCACTGCAGAATTACTTGTAGAGCAGCAAGGTAACATCCAGAAGTGAAAATCACCTTGTGAAGTATTAATACCTTGATATCATATAGCAAAAAGAAACATGATAAGAGCCAAGTAATTATTTGTTCTTTGAAGAACTACATAATTCTAAACTATAAATCTTTTTTTTTTTTTTTTGGTGATTTTTGTGTCATTCCTTCTGTGGTGACAATAGCAGAGGTATAGTGCCTCCTATAGCTGACACTCCCTACATTCACAAGCAATAGAAGTCTAGGACGGGTTTTATTTAACATTCTTCTCCTGTTCAGCAAAACACTTCAAAATCCTGCATGTGAAGTGACGTGACACAAAAAAACAACATCAAAAGCAAACCCATTAGCAAAAGCAATCAGCCATTACTTGATAATCACTAAGCAGCACTATGTAATTCTCAAGTGGCCATAGTGCACACTCCCTTGCTGTAGATGATGAAAGGCAATCATAATTTCTCTGAACAAAGTAGCTGGTTATATAGCAGTACCTGCCTAGAACTCTCCAAGACAAGAAAATAAATGTTCCCTCTTTTGCATATATGTGTTTTAAATAAAGCTTTGAAGCCTCAAATAAGCCAAAAGCCAGATGACTAAATTGCTACCTCAAAGCCCAATCTGCTTTATCACTTTGCTAAGTGAGCATAGAATTCTACTTTGAATAACTTTCCAGACTTTCAGATAAATCAAGTTCTTAAACAAGCAGATGTGAAGTGTTGTTAAGTCAATTGTGATCACATATATAAGGATGAAAGTATATTCTAGAAATTGTCTGTCATCTCAGAAGTTACCCAAGTTACACAGCTTTAATCACAGATGTCAAGGATTAAAGAAATCTACTGTGTTTGCGGTTAGTATAACTCAGAATTACTTTGAATACTTTATGCTTGGACTCAGTTCCTGCTTTCAACACTCAGGTGTAATGTCCAAGCATGAAGGTCCTTATCATGTCAGTTTTGTTATTGACAGACACAAAAAATGGCTGAGGCAGTCCTTTCTTTCTAAAAATCATCCCCTACTCAGCCAGGCAGGCAAGCAAAATGACTAAACACATCGGCTTTTCCATGATGATGAATCCTTTGTTTAGGAACAATTTATCTACCAAGAAGTGAGTAAGAGACAAGCTATCCATTACATGGAAGCACAGAACATCTTCATTGGTCTTACTATGTGTGAATTGACAAAAACAATAATAACACCGGGATTTTATCAACAAAGATTGTTGTTATTGTAATTTATCAGGTGCTCACATGCAAATACTTTTCCACAGACATGTCAAATATTTTGGTCCATGCTTGATGCTCTCTAGGCATTCCTTCTCCAGACCTATCCACTCCAACATTCCTGGATGGGGAACAGCTTAAAGTTTGCTACTGATGTCGCACGGCCATTCAGCTAAAAGTACACTGACATTGAAAAGATAGGAGGAGATTGAAATGATATATTTAAAACAATTGCAGTAGAGCAGGAAGTCATGAGTGTTTACATATGATACACTTGAAGAAATGAAACATATTTAATTTCCTTATACCGAAAGGTAGCTGTCCTCTGTGTATTTACCCAAACAGTAGTAGATGTTTTCTTGAGGTGATTTTTCAGACATGTAATCTTTTAATATTTTAGGCTGCAGCACAAGGAAGATCTTAGCTGTGGAGCACCCTAGCAATATAACCAGTCTTCTGTACTCTTGAAGAGATTTTTCAATCTTTGTCTTCCAAAGTAAAGTTTCTTCTAATTTATTGAGGACATAATAGATGATATTCTCAATAAATTAAGGGCTACTCCATATCTTAAGGATTATAAATGCCGTTTTGGCAGACTAGGTGACACGTCTGTACCTCTGTAGCCTATTAACAACTCCTTGACTCAGTAAGATGTGAAACTTTCCTTCCTCCTTTGGTGACTGAATGTCTTCTTTCTCTAAGCTTTACATTACATACCTATCTTATATTGTTAAACACATGCAAAACAACAACAACAAAACAAACAAAAAACAACAAAACAAACAAACAAGCAAAAAAAAACAAACCACCACCACCACCAAAAAAAAAAAACCAATTTAACTAACATTAATGAACATAGTACATTATATATAAGTACAGTATGTATATATATATGTGAACATAGAACAGAGTACATGCTCAAAATGGAGACCAGGTGCAACAGTAAGGAGAAAGTTTTTGGGAATCAGTTTTCCAGGGTTACTGTAAATTTGGCCACAAATGCTTTGTGTCCTTCCATTGCACCTACTCTGCCACAGAAGAAGAGGAGGAAGAGGTATGACAGTATATTGACATCACTGCCTATTCTCTAAGCTCCACATTAGCAGGTCAGTAGCTTAGAGTAAGGCCTATCTGTGTCCCTTTGCTGGCTGTCAGCATGCCACTGCTTTTCCTTATTTATTATTTATTTTTAACACTGACTGGAATTTTCATGCTTATTAGATGAAACTAATTGAATACAGGAATGAAACTCATCCTTGATATAAATATCTAATGCTAATGTATCCTCCCCAGCTCAGTTGGACTCTGAGAAACTGATGTGATTCTGCTGCAGTGAAATGAAGACACATCACCTTTTAAAAAAAAAGAGGATTCACAATGGTGTTGCTTTCCAAAAATTAGGGAAATTTTCTTGTCTGTGAATAATTTTTATTTTCTCTTCCATTTCAATGCAGTTTATTTCATCAGAGCTTAAAAAAAAAAACAAACACAGAACCTAAAAGCAACCCCCCACCCCCCCCAAATTTCTCTAAAAGCCTAAATAGCTAACTTAAAAAAGAAAAGACGGCTTGGTGGGAGATGATTGCTATCTTCTTCTACCCAAAGGCGTGTTGTAGAGAAAATGGAGTCAGACTCTTCTCAGAAGTGCGCAAAGAGAGGAGCAGAGGCAATACTCATGGGCTGGAACAAGGGAAATTTCAAGTGGATGAAAGGAAAAAATTCACCACCACAAGTCTGTCTGCACGCTGCCATAGCTTGCTGGGAGAGGATGAGGAATCTCCATCCTAGGAGATTTTCAAAACATGTCTGGATAATCCCCTGAGCAGTTTGCTCTAGCTTTGACATCAGTCCTGCCTGGAGCTGGAGTTGGACTAGAGATGATTCTATGTATTTACTGTATTTTGTACTATGTACAGTACTAGGCACTGTATTTTGGCCAGAAACACATTCATACCTATCCCCTGAAAACTAGATCTACTGGGGAAGGAAACCAGCTATATTTAAAACAGAGAACCAGGAAGGAAGACAAAATGCTTTGGGAGCAAAACAAACGTACACATTTGCTTAACCTTCACTGTCTTTTATTAGCACAGTATTTCAATTCATTACAAATATAAATGCTTTTATTTCCTACTAGCATATATAACATTATCATCACTTCACAGCTAGTGAATTAAACAGAGTAAAGGTCTATCTATTTTGTCCAAAGGTCAAATGCAGAAGCCATGGAATTTCAAGAGCAGGACCAGGTCTTCTAAATACTATTCTAGAACTTTCATTTTAAGGGTTCATCATCTCAAGAGAATTTGCTTTACAAAAGAGTAAAGGCAATAACTGAGGTTCCAAAGCATCCAAAGCACTGTTTGCTTCCTATTTTATGCCTTGTAGCATACAAATGTGTTATTTATACTTGTAATGTGATTTAGAGTATGAATGCTAATTCATTTTAACAAGCTCTGACCTGGATCTAAACAACCCTGCTGATTATAATCCAGAACAAGCAATGAGTAAGAATCAGATACAACATTTACAATATTCAAATATTTATGTTGTTGGCAAGGAACCTCTGCATGAAGCTTAATACTGAAAAGTGGACCAATCAGCAGCTGTAAATGTTTTATTAACATACACACTTCCAAGCAAACCTGAAAGCAGAAACTAACCCTTTGCTACCTGGTCAGAAGAGATATGAAACACATAGCATGGCAGGCATCCTGTAGTAATTGGTTTTCAGCGGTATATCACAAACAAAACAACAATAAACAAAATAGAGTTTAAGTTGGCTTAAAGAAAAAGAAGGTAATTCAGAGAGTTAGGAATAATTTTTCAAAGAAAATCACAAATTAGTCAAGCTGTGGAAATTCAAGTTTCTGTTTTTGTTTCTATTTTGATTAGAACAAGAATCCTAATCAATAAATAAAAAGTAAAAAAAAAAAAAAAAGGAAAAACACAGGTTACCTAGTTCTTCACTGATTTCATTAGAATAAGATGTAACTTTGTATTTTCTTTCTTACAAAAATTTTTAAACTTTATTTGTCCCTTACGTGGTACTGCATCCAAAGCTTACCTTCCTGCAGAAATGCATCCCCTATCCTGCGATATCCCATAGCTACAACGCTGCATTCCTCTCACGTCCTACAGGACACCACCCACATCGCCACGCTCGCCATCAGCTCCACTTCCTCGACCTGCAGTGCCACCACCCGTGGCATTGACAGTGCTCTCTCAGTCCACCCCATAGCCCCCAGCCAGCAGAAAAGCAGGAGGCAACGTGCTGTTGTTGGTCATTCCTGTGTCCCTCAGACCCAAGTGAATGTACAGCTGTGCAATGCCTGCTGGGGCCTTCTCCTCAGAGGGCAGGCTCCAACTTTGCTACCGATTCCTCCCTTTTCACCCCTCCTCCAGATTCATGTCTCTCTGCTGTTTGGTCAAGTTAAAATAGGGATCAAAAGCTTTAAGGCTGAATGCCAAACAAGCAACTAACTCAAATAAATTTCCTTAGGAAATTAGCATTAAAACACACAATACCAGTATTTGTATTTATCTAGTAATAATGCAAACAGAGAGTGGGACTTTGGCCAGTTACTCTATAGATTTTAATTATAAGTTATGCATGGAAGCCCAGACAGGACATAAAATAAGTTTCAAAACTGCAGTACTATACTTTAATATGAACTGAGAAGATGTGCTGCTGAATCTAAAATAACCCTGGGACATACTGATTTTATGGAATTTGAAAAGAAGATAAACAGAAAATGTGACTAAACCTTCACTGGCTTACCTGATGGAAAAGAGAAAAACACATATACTGCTTGTTACAGTGCTAAATTCATTGAGGACAGAACAGATGTGTGATTAATAGTTTTCTTGTTGCAAGCTTATGCTTTACAGCTAGTCTCCTAATCCCCTAGCTGCTGTGCTTGCTCGCATCAATATTTAGGAGCATTTCAATAGCTTCGTGCTGACTGCTTTCTGTAAGCTACAAGAGGTCTTCTTCTTTCAGGAAAATGCTGCCTGCACTTGAGTGGCCATACTCTACCTTCACCTGATCCTCTTCCTGCCTTTAGTCATAACACTTATTTTCTTCCATATTTGTTCACAGTAGAATAAAAGTCACTTAGAATAAACTGGATTTTCAGAGAAAATAGCAGCATTGGAGTCTGACAGAGAGACTTTTTAAAAATTTAATCTGACTGAATTGTACCATAACAGAAATTTACCTGAGCAAGAATAGAAAGTAAGAATACACAAACAAAAATTCCTTTGCCTTCAAAGCTCACAGGAGACAACAATTTTTTTTTTTCATGTGCTGATTCTTAACATATTTTTGCTCCAGGTGTTAAAATCTTTGGGGAGCAAAATATTATTTGGAAGATGAAGAAGAGGACTTGGGACCTACAGCTATATTCTGTCTTATACTCTCTGTTCTTCCATTGGTTTGACTTTACAGTATGTAAAACTAGTCAGTAAATTATGATTTCAGTTTCACATGACATGCTCATTGATAAGTCTGGGCAATTTTGACTCCCCTTATTTCTCCATTTTTCTCATTTCAGCAACTGTTTCTACCCCAAATCTCAAACAGCAACAACCAGGAGCATAATGCCTTGTCTTCTGTGTAGGCTATCATTGTGTACAGTTACCCCTAGTAGTCATGTTTCCAGTGATGGCATCTGTGTGCATGGAATATGAAGACTTAGTGTGCAAGAGCCTGTAGTTAGTAATGAATATTAATTGTGTAAGGCAATATTTGAAAAATATGTAATCACAGGCGTGGTGTGTCCTGCACTACTTTCAAGCTGCACCCAAATGAGACAGGGAAAAGATCAGGAAGGTAGATTATGAGGTCATCTATCCTCACAAGAATAGAATGATGACCTCACTAAGGACAGACTGAATCACAACAGATTTCCCAAATCAGCATTCACCCACAGTCTCTCTGATTCCTTGTCACTCACTCTGCCAGTCACCATCATGGTCAGACTTAATGCTACCAACTGCTTTCCACATGTTTTCTCTGCCCCCACACCTATTTACAAAGTCAGGCCCAGACTGCCCAACTGGTCCCAGTCTCTTCATGGAAACTCAGCCCTGTAATCCTCACACTTAAGCAGTACGAGTCCTCTGTATTGCACAGCTGCCAATTTTGTTCCTGTATGAACTGCTTCATAAGCCCTGCTTTTAGAGAGATATGCCCAACAACATTGTGAAACACCTTTGAAAGAATAAATCACTTTAGTTTAAAGAGGAAGAGCAGCATTGATGGTACTGACTCTAAGGACTACCATACCACTTTTCCAAGTGTACAAATAAAACAGTCTCAAATTTCAGCATCATTGAAGATTAAGGCTTGCCTGTACATTGTTACTTTGCGTTTTGCCATCCTATATGGGCTCCATTAGACTGATGAAATCTTTCTGACATGTATTAGGCCTTTCTGACACTTTTTTTTTTTTATGTGCACTTCCCTAGAAAAGCAGAGGTTTAATAAGAAGGAACTGATAATCCTTTTTTTGCATACTAAGAGATATTACCAAGTATCTCAAAGAGCTCTTTGTAAACCATGAAATGTTATGCAGAAGCGGGTAATTAACTTTGGTGATGTAAAAACACTTATGAATAGTTGGCTATAAGCAGTGCTATAATGTTAACACTTGTGTTGGCTGTTTATATTTTTCTCCCTTGTATAAGAGAAGGGTAGAGAGTTTACTGGCTATGGCATAATTTCATATTCAGTTTTTTAAATCTGTTTACGCATTCAACTTTTTTTTCCTAAGCCTGTGATCTGAAATTTTAAAGTTAACGTGGGGAAACTGTGTTGCTTAAGTATAGCAATATTTACCTATGATGTGCTGGGGAGAAGCCATTTGGGTTGTAGAACAAAATGTTATGCTTATGTGTACAGCCCACTTTACATATGCCAAATGAATGGAGATTTTATCACCGGGAAAATAAGGGTCTCTCAAGAGTAACTGTGTACAGTGTGCCATGTGGCAAAACAAAGTACAGAGTATAAACCTAACTTTAGCATCCATTTCCCTGGCATCAAAAACTAGCTCTGATCTCTGTTATAATTCTGAACGACAATCACATTCTTCCGTCCTGCTGGAGGATTAAAAATCCATACATTGGTTTCTTAGTTACCTAGTGCAAGCATGTTTCTCACTTTAGTGTGTAAAGTAGAAAAAACAGAAGTATAACCTGGACTTGAAGAGGTAAAGTTCTACTGCAGTGTTGGATCCTGACATATGGCATTTATTTTTCATACATAGCTCTGCTCCAAGATATCGCTTCATGTTAGAATGAAGTAGCAGTTGATTGGACCACAAGGAAAAGTCTATTAAATTGACCTTCTACCAGACTTTTTCCTCAGGCTTGCTCATAAGCATCATTGTCTAAATTTAGCTGTGGATATACTATATAATGATTTTATTTCAAAGCATGTTAATGGCTGTCTCAGTCCCAGGTCAGCTATGGCCATGCTCCAGCAATAACCATTGCACTGCTGTAATGCTATTGACCACCGACATCACTTTCTCAAGTGAACGCTCAAGTAAAAAATGATAGCAATATACTAAATCAATATTTGTACATTATTCCTTATTGTTATGTTTAGATATTGAAAAAGCATCTTTCTTCCTGTTAGAATCTATAGCTTTGATTCCTCTGTACTTTAAACAGTATGATTTTGCTGGAGTTGATGGTCTTCTCCAACCTAAATGATTCTATGATTCTGTGATTCTACAATTCAAGATCCCAAGCTATACAAGGAATAAAAAGCATATAACCAGCAGAATCAAACAAATTCTAGCAAAATGTAAGCTAGGATTGTGCACCCTTTCTCTGCACTCACACTTAATTCCTGACATGAGACACATCTATGCCTTGGAGATCCTGGGGCTGTATACAAACAGACAGTCCTGATAAACTGCAAGTCTGTTATGTGTTAAAACTCTTGTGATGGGCTTTATCAAACATATCTAGAAGAATGTCTGTGATTTCTTTTGACCATGATTTCTATCAACAGCAGTACTTCACTGTAAGCAATAATTAATTGTGAAGTAGGTTCTGGCAGGCATTGAAAAAGTGATAGTGAAAAGGAGAGGTGGGGGGGAACTGAACCCTCTCTGTAAGTGACCTCTCCCCCCTAGAACTTCTAGTGCTGATCCAAATGAAATTACAAGGAACAGGAATTCTTATATGAGCAAGATGGAAGGCAGAAAAAATGAAGAGAATGAGAAAGAAATGGATATGGACTGGACAAAAAGAATGAGAAAAAGAACATAGTTTAAATAAACTACACTAAACTAACCTAAACTAAAATAAGGAGGTGACCAGGATGCAGAGACAAGTGGAGGCCAGGATGGAAAAGAATGGGCAACAAGGGACTGGTGCAACAAGGGTGTTGATCTGAATGAAAAAAGAAATAAAAAAAAAAAATAGAAAGTAAGAAACAGAAAGTGGAGAGGAGAGTGGGAACAGGATGAGTGATGTGAAGCCTGAAGTATAAACAGACTAAGGCAACACCTATTACGTCCTTCTGATCACCTTGAGGGACCAATTCTTCGTCTAGCAATTGACCCAAATGGCTCACATCTATCCTAGTAATAGCTAATTCCAGTTGGTGTGAACTGACTACCTCCATGTTGCAGAGCACTTGGAGTAAGTCCTAGCTTGATATCTGTTTCACAGACCTTTGCACCTACTCACTCACAGGTCTATCTACAAAACTATGTACTTCATCCTGAAAGTTTGCATGTTCTACACAGTCCATATGACCAAATTTATTTTAGCTGGCCTGCTCAGAGTTATGTTCAAAAAACATCCATGAAAAGCTTCCCTGCTGCTTTCATGTACATTGGCAGCGAGGTTGTCATGCTTGTGAAGCACTCTTATTCAATCCGGTACAATACAAAGACAGCAGCTACTCTGGCTTCCATTTTGTGTACTTTTCAGCTTGAGACATTTCTAAGGTCTTTAAGACTCAGTGTTCTTTACAACACACCCAAAATAATCAGAGAATGGGCATGTGCTGAATGGGCATGTGCTGTGTGCAGAGAGGCATAATATAACAGTAATACAACAATAATATGTACACTTAGCCTCTTTGCTTGTTATCTCATTCTTTGTCTTCTCTCTTAATTTCAGTTTGATCATTCTTTGTGTCTTAACTATTGAAGTTGTATGTTCCTTGGAACAGGAAGGGTGTGCTAAGCTCACCTAGAATTTACCCCATAAAATCATCCAGAGAGTCTTACTCCAGTTACTTTCAGTCCCCATTCTACTTCTGAACAGGAAGGAAATACAGACAGTCCTTATACAGTGCTCATAGAACAAACAGTATTTCATAGAAGTTATAAATACTGTGCACTTGGCATCTCTGTTAATATGGTAGACGAGGTTTTCCAGGAGGTCTTCAGAAAGCTAAAGTTGAAAGAGGCACTCTGAAGATAGGATTGTGCTAATAAAATTGCACAATATATATGTTAAATAAAATGATGAAGAAGTAAGGAAACCTCCATTTATGTGTTTTCCAATCAAGAAGGAAGCTCAGGGAAAACAGGAAACAAAGAAGATAGATTTTTAAGTGGGAAATAAATGTGCACATAAAGTTTACGATAGCATGAAAGGAAATCTTGGGTTTTAATGTTTGATTATCCACTTCCTCAAGGCAAATCCTTCATTACCCATACAAAATGAAAGTTTCATAATCTTTTTTCTATTCCTGTTCCTAACACTACAGCCTATCACATGATAATAAATCCTCCTTTATATCCTTACTCGCAACAATAACGAGATACATGTTCATCTCATAAGCCCACAGGCAACCATCTGGAGTGGAATAGGCATTATTGTCATCCATCTTTCTAAGCATTGCCGACTTTAGGAACTCTTGCATCTTGATCAAAGACTTTTTACCTTCAGAAGAGATCCTTGGTTATACTGATCCGGTCAGGCTTCCAGTGGTTTGAGCTGATGAAGCCTGGATCTAAATTAGCACTTTGGCTCAGAACAGGAGTGTTCTTTAAGCAAATCAATCAGTAGTCCTCACTTACCTTGCATTGGTTCAGTTCACAGTGTGGTTTTCATAGAATCATATTAGATGCCTTTTAGAGGAAACTAAACTGGAACTTCTTCTCCAGGTCCTTACCGAGCAGTCTCCACCTCCTAAAGAGGGATAAACATCTGAACCAATGTGTTGATCACACTGAGCTGAACTCAAATATTCAACTGTCAAGAGCTCGTGCAACATTCTGAAATGATTTTCAGGCAATATAAAGGGACAAATATCATGTGTGCCTTCATATTTACTGATGAGTTCCAGCCTTCAGTTCTTTGCAAAATCACTGCTTCTTTCTCACCTACTCACCTATTTTCTATTTCAAAATCATTTCTCATCTTTACCTAACCTTTCACCTTTTGCCATGCCCTTCTGAATCTTTCTTCACCTTCCATTTGTAGCAGTAGTAGTAGTGTCTTCTCCATTTTCTGTTTTTATCTGCTGCAATGGTGACATCTACCCTAGAAATAACAAATTTGGGACTAGTAGGAAAAAAGTATTTAGAGGCAGGTTGTTAATTTGGGAGGAATTTGGGTGGAGAAAAAGAGATACAAGGGCCATGAGAAGGCACATCTAATTCAGGAAAAAAAAAATGGAGAACAGCATATGATAACATGAGAAGACCAAAACAGAGCAACTATCTGATCATGGCAGTGTGGATTTTGTTTGTAGATATTATTTGTTTGTGCTACAAACAATAATGAACCTAACCAAAAAATAATGAACCTAACCAGCAAATACCAAGTTCACTGGGACAACCCATTGGACTCTCTATCAGGTCCATGGCTATATGACTTTGTGAGGTGAGAAGTAGACTTGCATCTTCATACTTACAACATTGTAATTCAATAGTGGCTCTATATCTGATCCACTAGATGTAAGATCAGTAATAGTTAACAGCTTCATAGCAATACATAATAGCATAATCATAATCATGAGTTAATACTAGCAGTATGTTATTTAACTAATTTTATTATTGATAATTTTGCTGTTCTTTGCCAATTTCCTCATATTGTGTTCATTAATCAGTAAACACCTTAATCAATTTACACCAGCTATATCTTAAGTCCCTGATATCTAAAGGAAGAGTGTTAAACCTCAGTAACAATTATGCCTCTGAGCTTGGCACTTGTGTGGACACCCTTATTCCCAGAATCACTACGTAGAAGAATCCAGAAGAGATTGTAGTCTCTAGCAGTGCTCTGAGTTTTCACTTTCTGGACTTTCCAAAAGACCTCTGACAGGGAACATCAATATCTTGGGAGACTTTTTGGGTCCTCTCCCTCCCATAGCTGACAACAACAACCCTATCAGGAATCCTGATTCCAGTCAGGTAAGTGCCATGAAGTTACCTTTGTGCCAAAATTCTGCTAGAAGTCTCACTCATTACCATTTTAGCACTGGGCTTAGAGCTCCATATATGTCTCTGGTCTGACTGAGGGTTTTCTCTGCCTTTCAGAACAATTCCTCTGATGCTGCAAGCTGTAGTGACATCAGAACCCAGCTATCTTTTGGTCTGTTCAGTGCTGGACAAGCTGAATAGAAACAGCCTGCCTAATTTTAAAACTCATTTTCATACAAATGTACCTCAGATGCAAGACCAAGAATACAAAAGAAACTGGATTTGTTTCTTTTGTAGGAGGGAGGGCACGACAAGGTGAGAGATCACAAGAGTCTTCCACTGTGTAAAATATTTTCATATGGGTGTCAGTAACCCCTTGGGAAATGATCACATGAGATCAAGGTACCAGGGGAAAAAATAAGTTCAGATACAAATAAAACTCTCTTGTTATTAAGGTAGTACAACTAGCTTGTACCAAGATTGTAAAAAAGCGTTGGAATCTCTTTCACTGTAAGCTATTAAGAAAAAGTTACACAAGTATCTGTAAAAATTACACTTAGTCTGCTAAAGGGTAGGGGGTAGATTATGTGATATTTTGAGATCCCCTCTGTACGTCTGTGACTTTGATACTTAAGTCAGTAACATCTGACACTTGGGTCACTTTACAATTAATCCAAATATAATCATATTGCAAAACAAATTGCATTTTTCATCCAAAATTTGGTAGATAAAGAAACACAAAAAAAGAAGACATATTAAACAAATATATTGCTGTTGATAGCTGGAGTGATATCTTTCCTCAGTTTCTGTTTAGCCGAGTAAATTTCTTTAAGCTTCTTTAAAATAAATGAATGAACTGATGTAACAAATGAGACAAATGATGCCTTTCTGTATATGTGTAGTCCTGATTCCAAAATTCTTAACTTACCCATTAAAATCAAATAACTTAAACAAAAATGGCAAGATATCCCTCTCCCTA
>VXAL01002717.1:140766-192638 GCA_013399475.1 Chauna torquata
TGCAAACTTCTACACGGAAACTTTTCAACAGATATTCTTCTGTTATTTAGTGCTTAAGAACAAAGATCAATTAACTAAATGATGGATGATTCTATTTTGCTCTCCTTTGTGTCCCTTCACACTCATACCATAATTTAGACATGAATATATGGATAGTCTCCATTGCCAATACAGAAATGTTGTGTGGCATGGAAGATTAAAATCCACGATAAATCCAAGAACGCTATAAACAGAATGGCACATAGGCAGTGCAGATGAAAATTTCCATTAGACTACTTAGATTATTCAATTAAATTCTACATGTATACGCAGTATCTGTTCTGAGGTCATATGAAATAAATAAAAAGAGAACTAAATCTCTGATACAGTCTAGTGAGCTCATTCTCTTTTTAATGCTAAAATATTACATTGGTGACAACTTTGCTTGTTTTCTCCATCAAAACAGTGTTACAGTAGATTGGGAAGTCAGAAGTATGATATTTTTTTCTCACATCTCTGATTCTTCAAAATGGTCTTTCTCTGAGTGAACATACACTGTCTCCAGCACAGGTAGTCAAAAATATTTGGTGTAGGAAAAGCTAGTAATTCTGCTAGCAATTATCTATTTGTCACTAGCAGTTGAGACACTATTTTTTTCCTCAACCAGTCTCTTTATCTGGTTGAGTGACTTGGTTAGCTGAAGGTTTCTGAAAAATAAGGTGTTGTTTTTTGTAATTTGACATTTGCAAATAAGTCATTTAGTTTCCAGAATGAGTTCTTGCTATTTGACATTTTAGGAATTGAAATTCCATTTGCATACAACCTTTTGTGTAATTAATATATTAAAAATTATTACTTGAAAGAGGTGTGAACATGCTCTCTCATATTATGAGTGCATAATAATTATCATTCAGCTGTTATCCTGTATTCAATTTCACAACTCCTTACAGAATGAGTCCCAGTTAAATAAACAAACAAAAAAAAACCAGACAAACTACTATTATTTCTCTTCCTTCATCTGCTCAAAACCTCTGGTTTGTTTCCACTTTCAGTTTTGCTGAACAAGTTGTTTCAATAGTTTCAGTCATAAAGATTGAAGACAAAAGTAGAACATTCCTGCTGCAGATCAGTCATTGTAGTTTTCAAGCTTAGGACCGATGTTAGGCACTAAATGTCTGTTTGGGAAGAGAAGTCCTCAGTTAGATCTACCTTGGCACTTGAATCCTGAATTTCAATAATGACAGTGAGTGCTGTACTTGATCCCCAGGCCACTAAAGAGAGAAATAGGCACAACTTAGGAAACGATAGCATTGCTAGAGGCATTATCATTTGCCAAAAGTGTTAAAATATCTGTATACATGGCTATTAAATATTCTCTGTAACAACAGATAAATCAGCCAATCTAGGAAAACAAAATGAAACAAAACAAAACAAAAGAAAAACCCACATTCCTTGTGCAAGCTGTATGTCTCCCTTATTAAATATGGGAGTACTAGCCAGAACTGTGTGGTATATATTGTATTTAGGCTTCTGGAAAACTCTGGGTACATTTTGAAAAGCCATTTAATCAGCAACACGTGCAGCCACACCTTTATTTGTGATAAATATTTTAGCATATATTAGCTAAAGGTAAGTGTTGAGCATTTGTTGTAGAAAGTTTATCTAGCCAGAGCAAAGTACAAATGCCTTCCATGCAGAACAGTGTCTGACCAAAAGAATATGACTCAGGGCCAGAGGGAAGGCCAAGGCAGTAGGTTGTTTTAAAGAACTTGTAGTACCTCCAGTACTACCAGATATCCTAATTCTGAGCATGACTTATAGATGGTTAGGTTGTACAGTTAGGTTCAGCTCTAAACAACGAAATGAAAAAGAAAAAAACACAATCTGTAACACGGAGGCATGTAAAAACCAATGAGTAATAACTAATCTGTGATTCCACTTTGTTTCTGTGTAAAGGCAATCTAGGAAGGGATTTTGATGATTCAGAACTAGGGATGTCATGCAATAAATGAAATCTGAACAGAAGACAAGCAGTTCTTCTATATTGTAAGGTAAAGTCATTCCAACTCTCAGTTTGAACATAAGAGAGATAAAAGGTAGTTTTATAATGACAAGGAAGAAAATATCCTACTTTGTATACTTTTCTGCATTCTATGATGCTTTTCTAAGATACAGAGCTTTTTAAAACGAAATCTTGTGATTTTCTTTTAAAATGAGGTCTGATTATTTCTAACAATTATTTCCAATTTTTTTTTAAAAAGGTTGCTTTTAGGAAAGCCCTGGGCTTCCATTGAAGCTGGGGACTGGTCTTCTGTGAGATGCTTGAGTGCCTGAGGAACGGAATTGTTGCAACAGATATTTTACCAGACTAGTGCCATTTCAGTCTAATTCCTTGCACACTTGGCTTGCTGTTGACCATCAGCCATCACTGTCAGATGTGAAGCTTTGAGCCTCAGAAGAGATTTTATAGCAAGATATAAAAGAATATAGCGAAGAAGAATCTTACTGAAAGTAAAAATGAATCAAATTATTAAAGATAAGAAGAAAGAAAAAGTGCAAGGGCTTATGAGCTGAGTCAGAAAAGCTAAGGCAGAGTTAGTGAAAAAGGTAAAGAAAAGTGAAAAGCTAATAAAAAATAATGTTAAGGCCAGTGTGTTTAAGGTCTCATCTATGTTAGTCTCCAATGAAAAGCTTAACCTGGGATAATACAATTAACATAGGCTCAGACTGAAAAAGAAACAGGGTGAAAAGTACTTAGATTATTTCAACCAGACATTAACAAATGAAATTCAGCTGCTGATACTTTGAGGATTTGGTCCAAGAATATCAATACAGTTGTCTTTGAGAGCTATTGAATGGATGAATGAGGTTCTGGAAGACAAAATATAGCAAATATATTAAATGTTTTGAATTTTTTTTCTGGAGGAAGTACATAGGTAAGCGGTCACGAGACAGTCTGAGCTTGGTTGCCAAAAACTGCTGGACCTGATAAACAAACAGACAATTAAACAGTATTGTAAGCAACTAGAAGGTGACACAATGAAAAATAACAATGTGACATTTTCAATAAAAAAATATTTCAGAATAAACTAGCTCTTCTACTACATGATAGTACACATTATGGCTTTATTAAAAATCTTCCACGATGCTATCAAGATGATGTTAAGGAAAAAAATATGGCATGAAGATGGAGAATTGAAGGATAAACATAGATTATTGGAAAGCTACATTCATGGTTACCATCAAATTGGAAGAGATGTTTTGTGTAAAGGGTTACAGAAATATCTCCCCATGTAGGAGTCTAGTCAGTATATTCATAAATGGCTTGGCTGATTAAATTTGATATCTGCAGAGATACCACACTGGAAATGGTTTCAAGTATTTTGGGTGACAGGATCTGCAACTGAAGGTGATAGTGATGTGGCATAGAAGTGGCCTGAAATCAACAAAGTAAAAACCAAGAACTGTGCAATCAGAGGGTATTGTATGAGGGTGATGCAAGTAAGAAACACAAACTAATCATTCCATCTGTCAGGGAGCAGCAAAGGCCAGCTGCTCCCTCAGAGGTATAACATGGTCAGCAAATCAGGAGCCAGTCCAGGTAGTACCCAGTCCCACAATACCCAGCAAAGTGATCAGGGAAAACAGACATCTGGAAAGATCTTCTTCCTGCAAGGTTCGTCCTCACACCTCAGAGAGGTCTGGGTTCAGCAGGACCTTGATGTATAATGATTTAATTGCTGTGGGATATCAGTGGGTTATCTCAGGGCACATTGAGCTGGGCAGGGAATTGGGAAAAGGATATGTAGCATGGCATGAGAGACTTGAGGTTGGATGGGGAGGAGTCAGGGTGACTGTGAAGGTCCAGGCCACCACCAATTGACTTGAGACGATGAAAGGCCCCATGTGCCTTTGAGGAGTCCAGTCTGGAGGCAATTACACTCGTGCAAACTCTACTGCATGCAAGTCACTTTGGGTTCTCATAGGAATATGGGCTACTTTAATCACTTGTTAGTTTTCTTAATGACTTTGTTAGCTTTTGGTGAAAAGGAATTTTGGAGGGGACTGGGAATATAGCTTTTTCAATTACCAGTGGCAGTATTTTTTCAGATGCACTTGATCTGGCAAAGGAAGGTGTAAGAGACTCTTCCCTTCTGGAATAAGATATACTGGACCTCCTGCATTAAAACAGCTCTGATCCAGACTTTTTTTGTGTGTGTGTGTGATATGTGAATTTGTGATTCCATTATCTCACATATCAGTAACCTATCGATTCTCTGAAAACTTAGCTTTGGTGGGGGTCAGGAACTAGATGAAGTTCTGCCTGTGCAGTGGTTTGGTGGTTTTTTTTTTTTTTTTTGGTAGTAACTTGCAAGCATTACCATAAGAAACATGGATGTTTGATAAAAGCATGAGAGTTTCTACAGTTCTTCTGAAGAACTGTTAGAGGGCAATGATTGCCATACGTGGTAGCTGAGGACAGTAGCATGAGGTTAGAGTCTATTTTAAGGTACACAACTGATCAATCTCTTTTTTTTTTTAATACTTCTGAGGATCTACAGGGGAATATAGGGTGGTAAAAGAAATGTGGATTTGAACCTCCTCTCTGGAGACTTGGCCACTGTCTACTTCTGATGCTCACTTCTTGTGTTGACCCTAACTCATGTGAGAGCACAAAAGAAACAACAGCTTCACCATTTTGTTTGTACTTAGAATTTTAGGACAGTTTGCAAGGCTTTAAGTTCCGATTTGAACATAGCTGTATTGAAGTCACAAATCTGTAATCATTTGGTTCAAGCTAGGAAGCATCTTAGTTATATAATGTACGTACCATGCATTGTGCCAAAAAATAGAGTACAGTCATGTGGAGCTTCTCTTTGCCTGTTGATAACTTAGAAGACTGACACTAATGAGGTCCCTTGATAAGCAAAGGCAGAACTAAAAGCATCCTAACTTCAAAAGGATTTTGTGCTTCAAATATTAAAGTGATGCAGTAGAGAGAAAGGGCTCACAGTTGTGGAATCCCATGAGTTAAGTAAAACTGCTTGAAAATTAACAGCCATATCTGACCTTGTATCACAGATATATAAATGATGGAAAATCTGTTCAGAGGAGATTATTGTCCCAATTTCTGTACAATTTCTAAGAGAACTTCCCACAGGGGATTGTGTGGCTGAAATTTGATAAGGCCTTACATTGTTGGGGATCATGTGAATGATATGCATGACTTCGTCAGCACCAGGCAGGAGTTTTTCCCACGTGTACGTGCCTGGTAACCTTCAGTAAGGAAAAACATTGGTCATGCTTAACTAAGGATTTTCAGGAAGTTAGGGGAACTGTGATAATGTCCTAAAAATAAAGCTCTAGGAAGATTTAAAATGCTAAAACAAAATACGATATATCAGAGTATATAAAAAAGAAAGATAGGTCAGGAAAAATAGAATGATTTCCATGGTGAGATTTTACAATCCTAAAAATATTTTGGGTTTCTCACTATCTCTTAAAAGTTTCCTGGTCTGTGGTTACTATGATCATCTATTAGCAACAGGTCCTGACTGCCTGTGTAGGCTCTCTGAACCCAGGAACAAGTGCTTCTGTGCACGTAGGTGATTCATGCAGGTTACCTTAACCAGTTGCTTGTCAGGTACTTGTTGCTCTTGGTTTTCAGCCATTGAATTTATTTTGACTGTGTTTCACCCAGTTGCTGCATAAGCCTAGCTAGATGTCAGGAGCTGCCTTCTCAGTAGCTTAGTGTTTAGGAATGGGACAGAAATAGCCTAACAGTGGGAAATGGGACTGGTGAGACAGTCTATGTGCTAGACACAGGAAAGATTGGAAGCTTTGTCTGGGGTGGGGAGAGGAACAGAGATAAGGTTTTGGCTTTCAGCAGTAGGTGTGGGAGTATGGGGCTGAGTTTTCAGTTGGGGAAGCAGTCTGGTAGGAAAAGCAAGAAGAATACTATCACAGAATCAGGAGGTCATCTTCTCCAACCTCCTGCTCATAGCAGGGTTAGCTTACGTGTTATATCAGGCTGCTTCTGAATTCTACAGACACTATGGGATCCTGATCCAGGCTTGGGGAATGTGTAAGGTTTCTGACAGGGAGAGGTAAGGGCTGAGCTTGGTGCATGTTCCTCTCTGCTGCTTGCCATGCAGTTGGACTTTAACTGAGTGCTTTCAAAAATCAGTGTGCATGGCATACAACTTACATGTGTAGGTTTATGAGCTGTCATGGAGCCAGCAGGGACTGCCATTTAATTTTTATGCAAATAGAATAAGGAAGCTGGATCTAAAAATTAAATTGTACTTTTGACAACCAGTCTTGAAAAACTGTGACTACTTTATGTGGGAGAAGAATATAAAGAAGAAATTAGGTGTTTTGTTCAGCAGGAGGATCCCAGTCCAAGGATGGGATTTTGAAAAGGTTGACTGCTTGTGAGGATCATCAGTTGAAACATCATAAGCAAATCTTAAGACAGAGCAAAAATTCAACTCAGTTCTTAAATCCTGAGTAGCTCCCTTGGTTTCTCTTGAGGTTTCTCAAATTCACTCCAGGATCCAAATCCCTGTTCAGTTGTGTTATGCAGTCATTTTATGAAGCAGTGTCTTGCACAGATTAGAACAAAATAACTGCTTCCCTGAAGGTGAGGCAGAACATATTCTGAATAGGTAGATAGTGTTTCATATTTTGGGAGTCTTTTGTTTTTAACTATTGTGTTGTTGTCCTACCAGGACACCTTATTACCAATAAGATGCAAGGGAATGCTTGGGTAGTTCTGATATCCTAGAGTTATTTAGGAGATCAAAGGGACTTGATAAGCACGTGAAAATGGATTCTAAAGTGTTTTTTGAGCATTATTTTCTTATAAAGTACGGAGCAGTTAGCTCCAATTTTCCTAATAGTCCTTTTGCCTTTTCAATTGTTCTGAAGTAACTTTGCCTTTAGAACTTTTTGATCCTTGCTCAGATAAAAATCTTATACTTACAGTCCTGCAGATGCTTTCAAATAGACAAAAAAAGGAAGGGTTTGCACACCTTCTTCTATCTCTTGGGAGGCAAGACTGCAGATGACCGAGATGTCTCTTAAAAAATACTAACCTTTTTATAAGAATGCTGTGATTAAACACTGCAAGATTGGGCATAATGTCTAAATGCATTAAAAGATGAAGGTCTTTCACGTTGCTGAGAGCTGATGATGGTGCTGTAGGTTCTTGAAGGGAGGATTGTTTTCATGATTTGCAGTTAGTTCTCAGATACAGTGCTTGCTTTTATGATTTAGATTTGACAACTACCACAGGAATGTTACCTTCAGTCATTTTATATTCCCATTTTTACAGGTGTACTTTATTCATTTGAAAAGAAATAAATGAATCAGAAGTCTTCATGTTTAGGAGAAATCAGTCAGATTTTCACTACTTGGAAAGTGTTAAATGCCTTTTCCAGGATCAGAGTTTCACAGAATCACAGAATCACAGAATCACAAGGTTGGAAAGGACCTTCAAGATCATCTAGTCCAACCGTCATCCTATCACCAATACTACCCACTAAGTTACTAAACCATATTTTGTAGCATCTTGTCCCGGCGCCTCTTGAAAACCGCAAGGGTCGGTGACTCCACCACCTCCCTGGTCAGGCCGTTCCAGTGCTTGACCACTCTCTGAGAGAAAAAGTTTTTCCTGATATCTAATCTAAATCTCCCCGTGTGCAACTTTCAGCCGTTACCTCGAGTCCTATCATTAGTTATCCGGAAGAAGAGGCCGACCCCCTCATCACAACCTCCCTTCAGGAAGTTGTAGAGTGCAATGAGATCTCCCCTGAGCCTTCTCTTCTCCAGACTAAACAATCCCAGCTCCCTCAGCCGCTCCACACAAGACTTGTGTTCCATACCCCTCACCAGTTTCGTTGCCCTTCTCTGGACACGTTCCAGGGCGTCGATGTCTTTCTTGTAGTGAGGGGCCCAAAACTGAACACAGTACTCGAGGTGCGGCCTCACCAAAGCTGAGTACAGGGGGATGATCACCTCCCTGCTCCTGCTGGCCACACTGTTTCTAATACAGGCCAGGATGCCATTGGCCTTCTTGGCCACCTGAGCACACTGCCGGCTCATGTTCAGCCTTGCATCGATCAACACTCCCAGGTCCCTTTCCTCATCGCTGTCTTCTAGCCACTCAGCCCCAAGCCTGTAGCGTTGCATGGGGTTATTGTGGCCAAAGTGCAGGACCCGGCACTTGGCCTTGTTAAACCTCATCCCGTTCGCCTCAGCCCAGCAGTCCAGCCTATCCAGATCCCTCTGAAGGGCCATCCGACCCTCAGGCAGATCGACACTACCTCCCAACTTGGTGTCGTCTGCAAACTTACTGAGGGTGCACTCAATCCCCTCATCTAGGTCATCAATAAAGATATTAAACAAGATAGGCCCCAGTACTGACCCCTGGGGAACACCACTCGTAATGGGACGCCAGCTGGACTTAACTCCATTAACGGCAACCCGCTGGGCACGGCCCTCCAGCCAGTTCTTTACCCCGAGAAGAGTATACCTGTCCAGGCCACGGGCAGACAGTTTCCCCAGGAGAATACTGTGGGAGACTGTGTCAAAGGCTTTGCTGAAATCTAAGTAGACCACATCAACAGCCCTTCCCTCATCTACCAGTCTGGTCACCCTATCGTAGAACGAGATGAGGTTGGACATGCACGACCTGCCTTTCCTGAACCCGTGCTGGCTGGGCCTGATCCCCTGGCTGCCACGCAAGTGCCGTGTGATCTCACTCAAGATGATTTGCTCCATAATTTTGCCTAGAACCGAGGTCAGGCCGACAGGCCTGTAGTTTTCTTTTAGTTTGGGAAAGTTTAATATCAAAGAGTTTGACTTCCAAGAATGTATGTGGTAAACAATATGAACAAGAAAAAAATATATCTAAATGTTCAAAGAACTTGTGTGTAGTGATAGGTTTAGCTCCCATATTAATAACATATTTGATTAAGCAGAAGTAAAATTATTGGAGGAAAAAAATGGGGTAACACGACAATGAATTCAAAGTGGTATGAAGAATTGTGCATTGTGAGTTACTATACCTCTCAGTCACAAAGAAATTCACTTCTCCTAACCTCTGTTCCAACTCTTCCTATTTCTGCATAAATCCAAAGTTACGGTTTCATTTACAGAAATATACATGAACATACTCATAGAAGTAGCAATGAACTCATATTTCTGTTCAGCAAACGAAGACAACTCATGTACAACAGAGTAAGAACATTTACTGTATAGCCAATTTTGGCAAGTAGACCCAAAGCCACTGATCTTCCAAAGGATGCAGTCCAAAATGCTGATGAGCTTTGGGCTGGTCTTCCATAGACAGGACATCTGCATCTGGTAGTGTTCAATTTGTGACAAGAAAGAACAGAAATAGAAATTCATGCAAGTAAAGCAACCTCTTTCCTCTGACTTGGTATTTATCTCTTGCAAGACTCCATGCAAATTCTTGCTGGGATGTTTCTGCCTCCTCAGGAGACAAGCAGGGCTTTTGGATTTTCATGCTGAACTATGAGCATATTGCAAACTTTTTAAGACATTGCATGGCATATCTACATAGCTTCCTCCTTGACCTGAAATACTTGTTGCATTAGCATGCTATTACTCCACAAACCAGAACACCATTACCTGCAATCCTTGATACTATAATTAAAAACAAATTAAAATCTAGACATACCTATCCTGGAATAACTGAAGGAGTGCACAAATTTTTAAAAGCCTGTATTCATTAAAAAAAGCTGCCTAATAACATCCGGCAATACATTTTCAAGCTGAACATTTACAGTTCTACTGAAATTTCTTCTTACCATATTTATTAACATTCTGTCATTAAAAGCCTTGTGAGATAATCTTTAAAATATTGGTTTTTACTTTTAATTACGTGATGAAGCCAAAAACTGGCACATTTTCCAGACCAAACCTCTTTCTTTCTTAGTGTTAAACATGGTGCATGTCCTGCAAGGGAAAGGAAAAATCAATAGCTTGATTTTCTGAACTGTATTATTGGCTTGAATGGAGATAGTAAAGACTTACTTTGACAAATGAACTCATTCTTAAGGTAAGAAAGGTGTGCATTTACTACAAAGGGATACCAAAATGCTATTTAACATAACTATTCCTGTCTTTGTAAGAAACATCCCTAAAGGCTTTAAGCCTTATTTTTATTTTTATTTTTATTTTTATTATTTTTATTTATTTTTATTTTTTTATTTTTATTATCTCCTTTCCTGAGACTGAGAATCAGTCTTAGACAGTAGGAATTAAAAGAAAAGAGACATTGAAAAATAGATTTGTTACACCTGGGATACTAGAAAGGAATTCATTTGTGAAATAATTGTCTGAATTGAATTGCAGCCTCCTCCTCTGCTGCTTGCATTCAGCACTCTAGGTTATAAATCCTCATTGCTAAAAGTTACAATCTAATAATTATAGTAATAACACTAGTACTAGCACTAGAAGCTTCGAATGATGATGTGTTTGTTCCCTTTGTGTTAGGTATTACACAAACACAGTAGAAATGGAAAGATCAAGGGAAAAATAGATGCTATCATTTTTCCCATTTCACATCAATGAGTCACAATACATTTAAGCAAATTTCCAATGTTCTCCTGAATTAGGGTTGGATTCTGGAGTGAGGGTTAGAGTACACCAGCTACATCTGAATTAATCTTTGCTTGCACGCTGCACTTTCCCCGGCCTGGTGCTGCTTTGATTGTCCATATTAGGCACTTTTGGCAGCATGCACAGGACATGTGCCTAGACTTCTTTGAGTGAAAATGAGTGTGCAGGAAAGGGAAGAGCGGGTTGTAATCTTCACAGTTTCAGTTAAAATGCAATATTATCACAATAGGGGATCTGTCAAGGACCAAGAGCTGGGGCAAATAATGCAGCCGTATTTGGTCAGGGGTCCATTTAATGTGATATCTCACCTCTAACAGTGATCAGTGGAAGGTGGCTATGGTGGAATATAACAGCAAATAAGCATATTCCAAATACTCAACTAGCACTTTTCATTCTAACACAATTAACATCTTCTGTGCTTCGCAGGCATTAGTGTCTTTTTTTTTTTCCGTATCATAAATCTCCAATTTCTTTTTAAACCTACAGCAACTTTAAAAACTTATCAGTTCTTGTGTCAAAGAGCCACGTATGTCAAATCTACCCTTTGTGAAGTGCTGTTTCTTTTTTTTTTTTTGTCCTGAAACTGTTGTACCTAATTTCCTTTGCTGCTTCCTGTTCCTGACAGAGATAGAGAACAGCTTCCTACTCTCTGCAAGCCATGCTTGATTTCATAAGTCTCTAGCATATTTTCTCCCCAGTCATCTTTCACATAATCATATTTTATTAGCTATTCATGGGCAAAATCAACCCAACATTCTGATCCCCCATTTCTTTCTCTCTACCACTTTTTTCTTCTAATCTTTCTTCAAAGTCGGGAGCAAAAACACATATAGAGTTCAAGATACAGATCCAGTATGGATTTGTACACTGGTGTTATGCTTACTGGCTTTTTTCCCCCTCTCTGTCTCTCCTAAAAGGTCTTAAAACTTGATTTTCTCTCTTAATCAACACTGAGCTGACATTTTCATGAAGTGTTACTATAACCCCAAGAACTATTTCATAAGGGTCCAGAATCCACAACTGTATACACAAATTCAAGATTCCTCCCGTTCCTTACTCCTCCCCAAACAATTTGAACTTCACAAGTTCCATGTTGGCTTACTTTTCCAGTTGTCATGGTTCCTCTGAATGGCAGCCCAGACTCCTGGAGGAGCAATATTGATTGCCTAAACCCTCCCAGCTTGGTATCATCTGCAAGCTTGTTGAGTGTGCACCTTATTCTATCATATAAACTGTTGACTGAGACATTAAACAGAAGATCAAAGACATTCAGTCACTTGTTCTCCTCTCCTAAATATTTTCAAAGTTTTAAAAAGTGTTTTATCATTCTCACATGGTGGTTCTCTCCACAGTCTGCAGTGGAAGGTATATTAAAATGCCTCCTTTTATTAGGAGTTTTTTCTGTTTTAGACCAGTACCCAATTGCAATTTTTTTGGTAATAACAGTAGAGGTGATGGAGAGGCACTTCTGTTATTAAAGGTTTGGATATGGCTTGTCTTTCTGAGCAATAAGGCCTGAGAAATTCAGTAGAACGTCTTAGATCCTGTATTAGGAGTGGACTGATACTCCATTGTTGATACTAAGTCTCTCAGAGCTTTAAAATGTGTTGTTTCTATTATATATGATGTTTCTTTAAAATGTCTCTTTGGACTAAACTTACTGATAGCCGCATGATGTTCAGCTGATCTTGCACCAACAGCATGAAATTCTGGCGCAAATAAATTCTCCCTTCTCTTGTTTACTACCCTTATTTAACTTAATTTTCCATCAGCCAGTATCTTGTTAGGTTTGAACCAGTTGAATCACTGTATTTTCTCAAAAAAGAGAATAGAATGGAGATACTCTTATGTTACTAATGATATCTGACTCAAAATAGTTGAATTTGAAGTGGGTGGCCAGAATTACAGGCAATATTCTGGATGAGCTCTTATGTAATAGCATTTGAAGTAGAAAACGAAATATTTTGCTTGATACATCTTAGCATTATATTTGCCTCTTGTACAACTTCTTCAGACTGGTGGTTCACAGTCTGGCTACCCACAGACATTTCTTTCACCTCTTGTCTTGCAGCAGATTTAAGCTGAGATTCTTCGTGTTAGCTCCCCAGTAAACGATGGGAAACATCCATACTTTCATATATTGTTGCATTTCTCTTGCTCCATTGTCAAATACTTCCCATTTGTTTTGTTCCGTTTCTCCTGTGCTTTGAAAAGATGTTCCCAGTGACTCTTAAGTCTTTCTCCTAGCATCTGCTATCCTGGCACATCTCGGCAGAGAACTAGGGAGTCCCTCAAGCACCAGCAGGCAGCCCCAAATGTTCCCCTCAGCTCTGACTATCTAGGTCCCTCATTTTCATTCTCCTTGGCTCTCACCTCTATGTTTTCTTTTATCCTTTAGTTTCTTCCCAAAATCAGTAGTTCTTCCCAAAGCCCTTGCTTCCGCCTCCCCCATCCCCAACCTTGTGGCGGCTCCTGGCTTCAGGACAAACACAGACCTCTTCTCTCTCTTGAGGATTTCAGCATGGTCAGTGGTCTGTGTTAGATGCTGTCAGAGAGTATATGAACAAGTCTTCCTTCTTCTAGCATGCTCTTCCAGAAAAAATGAAGCTGAAGAGCATCCTGAACCTGAAAAAGAGAATGGATGTGCATGTTTGTATTTAGCAGTGCTTTAAAGCCCAGGTTGTGCTTTCTACCCAACTGGAACATCTTTCAGTGTTCGGGGCTGTTTGGAAACCATACTGCATTCATTGCCTGTATCTTATTCATCAACGTTAAGGCTCACATGCTTCACTATCATATGTTCACTTTCAAACAGAGACAGTTTGACTACCTAGAAAAAAACTAAAACCAAAATTCTGTCATGAATCAACAAGTTTGGCCTTTTATGTTTCCAAATGAGGATCTTGGGTAGTTTTCTACTTGTGTTTATTTTAAAGCTGTATCTGTACATTCTTTTCAGAAATTTGAAAAAAATAATTGAATTATTTATACAGGAAATATTGGTCTTTAACAGAGATACGTTTTTCAAAAAGAAAAAGTGTAATGATTTTTTTTTTAATACTCTGCAGCAACATTAAGTAATGATGGAGATTATTTTCACACCAAGCATTCCTGTCCCATCTCCGTTCTTTATTAACTAATTTTCTCTTACTCATTCATATATTCAAATAATTTATATTTCAGCTTTTTAATCCCCTCCATGGCATTTACAACTGGAGTTAGTTTTAGAATAGTTTTTAGAAACTGTCAAGTTTGCTGCCAGTCACCAAATCAAGGTTAAAACAAAGCATGTACTCAAAAATATATCAGACTTTCTGTGGGCTGTGCTTTGCCTACAAATGGCAGGAAATTGAATTCTAGGAGCACAGCAAGATTCGTCAGTGTTCGTCGTCTCCAACAGCGTGGGCAGGTTTATTGTTCTGAGGTGCCATCAAGGAACAACCAGAGCAGAACTGCTCCACAGGGGAGGACCAGCCACAGCAGAGGGTGACTTCAGCACAGGTAGGGGCAGTGCTCTCCCCAGTGAGGGAGCAGTCCCCCCGCGCCTGAGCAGGGTGAGTGACTGCAGGGCTCCACCAGTGCAAGGTGATTCATCAGGTCCACTGTTACCCCACAGGTTCCAGCTAGGAGGAGGATGACGTGCAGCCAGAGGCAAACTAAGAAAAGGAGACAGGGCTGAAGACAAGCTAGTAGGTTTGAGGTCCGTCCAGAGAGATAGAGGAGGATACGTACATCTAAAGCTGTCACAGACAAGACAGAGTTAACAGCAGCCCATAGTGTATCCAGGATTTATTTAAGAAACAGAATATTCTATTTGATTACTACACAGTCACTTGCTTCCAATGCAGAGCTGCGCTCGCTAGTGCTCGACTCCCCTTCCCAGCAGGAAGATTCCTGCTGGTTGAGGAAGGCTGGGCAGAAAGGCACGTCCATTTCTGCTGTGTAGCTGCCCTCTTTCTTTCCCCAATTTAAATAGTCTATGCACAGGTGGTTTTGTCTCAGATCTCTTCATTAATCAGAGGATTTGGGACACACCAGTTTAGTTCAGTTGTTAACAAAATTTCCAACCAGCCCATACTTGTAGCAGCTAGCAGGCTCCTGTTTGAGAGTTCAAAAGTCCAACTTCAGACAGTCATCCACAACCACTTATCTGCAGACTGTAAGCATTAGCAATTTAAGCTATGCTTTTCGCCTACAAAAACAATATTAACTCAGACTAGGAGTGAAGGACCAAGTCTGAGACTGGTGTTCCTGGACCAATCTGCAGAGCGTGTGTGGGAGGAGGTCCAAGGTGAGGCTGGCCAATGCAATTTAGGCCTATTAGTGCACTCATGGCCCTGACAAGTATGGAACCTTTTTATTAAAAAGCCCTGCATTCATGAATTGCCTAAAAAGCCTTCTGAAACTCTTCAAACAACCATCTCAAAATGTTATTGGTAGGCTAAAACATTCTGCTCCATTTTATCATTGCTTTTATTTGTTCACTTCTTACGCAAATTTCTTCTTGGATTTTCAGCACCAACCTTGTGATCTAAAAAGAAGCATTAATCTGCATATATTCCAGAGTATCTGAAGCTGGATGCAGCCACCACTAGCTTCTTGTGTTTTCTGTTTGACATATATTCAAAGTATGTTAGAATAAGGGACTCCAAAGCACAGTCAATTATGCTAGCCAAGAGGGCTTTAGGAGACCTGGCTCACTCAGTTGCAAACACACATGATTTTGCAGGTTCTTACCTTGTGTTTGTTTTGATCTGGCCAGACCCAAGACAATTCCAAATCAGAAGTAATGTAGTTGCAATGAGCTGGGAATAATGGTAAAGCAGCTCATCTTTGCATGCAAAACTAATTTAGAAATAGTTTTGTTTCCAAAACTATTATCTTCTCTAGAATAAGCTGATACTAGATTTCTCGATCCAGTAAATAAACAAGGACAAGATGCTCATTAGAATTAATGCATATATACCTTGGCCATATGCTGCTTATAAGCAGCTGTAAACGTATTATTATTCCCGTGAAAAGAGTAGATCCTTAGAGAAATGTTCCTGTGAAAATACAGTCCACATATGTCTGCAAGATTGACAATCACTGAAGAGGTTATCATAGAGCTACCCATACCCTAATCCCTCAGTACGATTTTTGTTGCATTAGTCTGTCTTGAGCTGTGGAGAAACTTCTATTTTATATTTGTTTGAAAGAAAACAAATAAAACCAATAATGTCTTTTAAAAAGAAATGTTCCTTTTCAAACACGAACGAAGTCAGGAGAGTCCTATGATTTGAGCTTTACCAAGCAGCTGACTGAATCATTTCTGTATGATATACGGTCCATGTGCAGAATATAGCTCAGGAAGCAATGCCTTTGGGTGGCAGATAATTTATGCCATTTGGCTCATCATCACCTGAGAAGAGAAGTGTGATTCTCAGCTGGCTGATCAGTCAGAGTAAGCATGTCTCTGAGAGGTGACCTAAAAAGAAGGTGCCTGCCAATACCTTCCAGACTGGAGGTATGCTAGTTTATCAGCATGCCAAGCTCATGTTTCCCTTGTCCTGCTGCCCAAGGAAGTGCGCATACAGGGTCTTGGCTCTGCGTGGGTCTGCTGCAGTTTTGCAGGCAAGCAAGCCTGTCAGTGCACAAGTATATGACAATACTACTTTAAACATCTTTGTTTGTTTGGATAGGGAAAGGGTAGACCAGATTTTTGGGGAAAGGGAAGGAGAAAAACATACTGTAGCAGAAAAGAGGGTGCTACCTACTGTCAATAGATTAACTATGTTTTAAAGTTCACCCACTTGTTTGTATTTGAATGCCTGTACTAAATTAATGCAGTCATCCCTTCATGAGCTGGCTGACAAACAGACAATTGTTTCATATTATAAATGTTTCATTTTTTTAGATGAAGTAAGAAAACTGAATGTGTCTTGTCCTACTTTTCTAAATGATTTTGGCTAGGTCTTTTAGAATATTAAAAGGTCATTTCTCTTTCCCATCACAAGACTTTCATCTTGAATAACTTTTTTCTTCTAGTGAAGAAATCACTTTTGTCATATTGAAATGCTAGAGAAATCATAGTTTCGTCATTTTTTAATGTTAAAATGCAAATGTTGCAGTAAATATGGCTGCTACAGACATGGCTTGACATATATGTTTGCAATTCAGCTCAGTTGTTTTTAATCCTTTCAATGATACTTCTCTTTAAGAAATCAGCTGTACGTGGCCTACAAAATTCTTGTGCATGGAGACAAAAGAGCTCCATTCTAAGACTACTGGTGGAAAAGCAATAACTGTTAAGAAGATATCCCCTAGTTGCCATCTCCTACAGATTTAATCTCCTTCATTAGTACTTGTGTATACACGTTGTCACATTTGCTTTTAACATAAATAGGTGACAGAAACCTCTGGCATGACAGGGAAGTGGGAATGTGTATGTAGGTGTTGGCAAAAGACGTATCTAAGTAGAGAAATGAAACAGAGGGGGAATAATCATAATGAGAGTGGTTAAGCACTGGCACAAATTGACCAGACAGCTGTTGGAATCTCTGTCCTTGGAGGGTTTCAAGACCCAACAGGATTAGGCTCTAAGTAACCTGATTTAGCGTAGGAGGTAGGCCTGCTTGGTACAGGGGGTTGGACTGGATGACCTCTGGATGTCATTTGCAACCTAAGTCTTTCTGAGATTCTCTGAATCAGCACTAACCAAACAGTAACCTTCTACAGAAATGAACTATCTACTTCAGGATATTCTCTAGCTACTCATTTTCTCTCACTAGCTCTTAATGTGATTCCTTAGTTATGACAACTCAGCAAAATTAACAATCATTTGCACACAAAATCAGCCTTGATCATACGTCATAATTACTTCTGCTCACCACCTTGCAAGCTTGGGCAGTTCTCACTCTGTTGGCAATGCCTGACTGGAGTTGCACTGTGCTTTTGACCATCTTTGTGTCAAGGACAAGATACTGACTTCTCACTTGTGGAACACTACTTATGCATGTGGTTTATTTCATGGGAACCTCCAATGGGTAAGATTCACAGGAGACAGGGAAGACAGTAGTTTCTTCTCACTCCTCAACTCTCTCCTTCATCTCCTCTTCCCTTACATTCAGTCAACAGCAGACTTCTAATCAGTCCCTAAGCTGTTCTCTGTTTTCCTGAAAGTTCTTAACCTTTTTAATTTCTAGGGCTCACTGTTCTACTCTGCACACTACACTCACTGTCCAGAGGCAGCAGGAAAAAGCATAAAAATGTACAGTGATGATGAAATCAGTTCTGAAGGAATAAATCCTAGTTCATCCAGGAATTTCCTTGGGAAACAGTACTGTCAACTGTCATATGCAGCAATATCCAACCCCTTGCTTGTTCATTTTTCTGGTGCTTGTTTTTTCCTGTGAGACTCTGGATGTTTTTTTCTCCACAATGTCTTTCTGGGTATGTTCAGTCTCTGGCAATCTACACAATTTTTGAAACTACCCACATTCTATATCTAATTGGGCTAAGCAGAGAATTCAGATGAAAGGTCTAAATCTTGATGTTATGAATAATGTTTCTTCCAACTATTAGACTCAAATGATAACCCATGGGAGTCACAAGCCCAATGTCAGAGAGTGTTTTCCTAACTAAGGGTATATTTTTCACTGGTTTCCCATGCTGAGAAACTACCAAAATCTTTCTGTAGTGTACAGTTACATGATAACTTCACCTTTGACATACATTATCCTTTTAAACTATACAGGTTGCACATTCTGGTGATCTGCTCCTGAAATATCTCCTGTGGGAATCAATACAAATGTTCTTTTTTAAGTGACTGCTGAATGAAATCACTCCTAAAGTGCTTAACAACACACATTCATAAGGAGACGCTTTACAGGCTTGCAAAGCCTACGTTTCTACTGAAAGTTTCAGCATTGTTAGCTCTACATTTTCAGTTTCATTTCACAGCAGATGCAGTCTGTAGTTCAATGAAAATTCAGGCACTAGAGAAACACTGACCCTTAGCTCCTAAACATGGACTTTAATCCTTCCTTAGGTTGACATTGCTATGTGGAATAAATAGGGGGTCCTTCATATCTGCCTATAAAGATGTCTCCATTTGCAATTAACAGTGTCAGGGCCTAGAGCATGCTGCCCCTGTTCTGGGAGTTTAGCCAACTGCATCCATACCCAGCTCACTGATAGGAACTGCACTGAAGAAGCTGATAACACGACTCAACAGGGGACCCCCTCCTTGCCTTGGGATATGCTGAGGCTCTCACCCTTGGTCCCCACCTAAGCTGTATTGCAGCCATGTCTGTGCCTGCCCATTTGCCCCATTGATCCAGATCCTGACCTTGAACCACAAACTGGACTTTCCAGCTTGACTCAGACCTGCCTGTCACTGTGTTTTTGGCTGGAGGTCACTGGACTGTGGCTTACACTACTCACTGACTCCAGATCCAGACTTGACCCTGACTTGGTGATACAACTTCCCAGTTGGACCTGCTTCATCGCTATGGACTTGCCTGGCGATCCGAACTCTTGACTGAACCTGGCGTCTCACTTTCCTCTTGGAAACAGCCTGCCCTTGCTGCACCCTGACAAACAGCCAGCAGATCAATTCATGTAAAGTAATAGCTCACTTTCAAAATTTGTTCTTGTTGTTGTTTTAGTTTTTGTTTGCACACAATAATTAAAATGGTGAATTCAGAGCCCTGTATGTAGTAACATGTAAAGAGGCTTTCAGTCCCGGAATTACTAAGACTGACTTTGCAGTTAGCATGAAGAGTCAAGGAAAACTACTCCAAGTTACCTCACCTATAAGAATGAAACAGGAAATTGCAACTTCAGTGTGCTAAGACTCGCCTCTTTCAAAGAGGTAAGCTTTCAAAAGTCATGCAGACAATGACGACACTAACATGATCTGTAAACAACACAAAAGCATTTTAGTGTTAATGTAGGTTGGACTGCATGAAAATCAACCTTTTGTACTAGTCACTATTTGTATATTTGACCTTATGTCCCAACAGTACCACTGGCTTTGTTTTTTCTAGTGACTGTGAGATGTAATTCTTGTGAACCCACTGGAAAAATTCAGTGGTTATATAAGGCATTCAAAAAGCTGCTGTTTGAACTCTTCTTAACTGTCTTATTTTATCGGTTTGTAACTGGTAATTATGAGTTCATGATGATCTACAATTTCAGCTTCTATAGCAGTGCTGTTAAAAAATTGTTTGGCTTTAGTCTGTCTTATTCTTCTCCAGTAATGCATTTCAAGGTTTGGGTGTAACACTGAAATATTCATAAAGTTCTAAAACAGCTGCAATTTTTTGCACTGTATTATAATAATGGCAGCTGTCCTGACTGGAAATTGGGGCAGAAAGAAGAGTGAAGGGAGAGTAAGAGAAAAGTGAACAACAACAAAAAAAGAAACAACAGAAATATCGACTGTAATAAAAGAAAACTGCAGTAAGAAAGAGTAAAAACAGTGGGAAGAGACAGGAAGAGAATCATTAAAAATAAAATATAAATCTTTGGTCACCACCCAACAAACAGGCTAGCAAAATGTCAATTTGTATATAGTCTTATACACAAACACTTGAAATGCTACAGAGCTGAAAGATTAACAAGCCAATGTGACACGGAAGTTTCCAAGAGAACAAAATACTTGAGGTCAAACACAGGATTATAAAATGGAAAAAAGCTGTTGCCGAGAAACTGCCTTTAGATAACTAGAGGTGTTCTTAGAGACTAGAGATCAGAGAGAACTGCCAAATTTTAAGAAATAATGGAACCATTACTTTCTTGGGGATCTGTTTCTGTAAGTAACAACCTCAAAATGGATGACCCAATACATTTAAAAATCAGGCTTTAATAAGATTATCAGTTGCACTGGTCATATCAAAGAATAAATCAGCTATGTCTGATAAGATCTGCCTTCCATCACAGCCTGTATATCAGCGTTAATTCTATTTCTATTCTTCCTTTGCTGTTTTATTAAAAGGGTGGTGTGGTTTTGTTTGTTTGTTTGTTTGTTTTTGTTTTTCCTGTTCTGGTATTGTTATAATTTAACTATCCAATAGTTGCATCAGTTGTCCTGCTTGAATTTCTTCATTCCATGATGGCATGATGTCAGCACTCTCCCAGCCCTTGGACCTCCTTAGCCACTGTGTCAGTCGTGATCAGATGTGTGTATCAGATGTTACAGCCTCAGCTTAATGAGTGAAAAGTTTTGTATTACCACATTAACACTGCCCCTCCCCAAAAGTTGCATCTGTCAGAATAAATTCATATGGGATTTCCCTTCCTAACCTAGTTCTACTGAACTGATCCTAGTGTTTTTTGACCCATTAAAAAAAAAAAAAGTATTTAAGCTAAGCAAAAAAGAGCTGATCACTGTTGCTTCTTAAACTGCTCCATTGGAGCCAGAATCTTGCATCTTGGCATTATTTCAGGCTCTCCTCTTGGTTAGCATTCCTGTTTTAAGATGCTGGGTGTTAGATGAAGGATTTCTGCTTTTGGCATCTTAGTAAGCCAAAGTCATCTAAGTAATGACAGAGTCATTAGGAATAGGCTGCTTATTGTAAATTGCATCTGACTCGGTTAAATCTAACTCCAAGCAGCACATTTCTGATGGTCAGCACCAAGATGACTTGATGATATTGAACAGTGCACTGAAAAGTGCTGGTAGCTATGGGGCTGTTAGCCTAAATGTTCCTGCTTAATACCCTTTGGTCCAGACAGCCATTAGTACTGAACCTCTGTGGAAACATAGCACTTTATATTCACATGCCTCTTTAAAAAAGTGATGTAGAACAACTTTGCCACACAATTTTGGTCTTTGAGCCAAATCACAATTTCATCTACCCATGACCCTAAATAAGATGGGAGGTAGATCCCAGATTGTAGGCACACGTGCTCATGGAGACAGGATCGTATAAGGGGTGGTCACTTCAGAACCTTCCTTCATATTTAGATTAACCCCATCATAATCCAGGATTTCCCACCAACAGCACAAAATTTTGCACACCTTCATAGAACACCAACATGTTCATACTGCCTGTAACCCAGAGGTTTAGATTATCTGTCAGAGTTCTGAAACAATTGCTTTGAGAAATTACTGATCATCTTGTAAGGTGTATGTGGGTTTGGTTTTAAATCTCTAACTCTAGAAACGATAATGAAGGAACAGTGAAACGTTTTGAGTTTGTTTTTGTCCTGTTTCCCATTCATTTATGTCATCTTCTTCTCCAGCAGGGTATGAATATCAGTGAACAGAAGTACTTTCCTGATTGAGATTTAAAGATTAGATTCAAAGTAGGGGCATAGCTCCTATTAAGGACAGCAAAGCAACAGCTACCTTCTAGCTGGCAGTATGGCAGTACGCACAACCATGTGTTCCCTAAGCAGTCTGTGGAAGAACTGGCCATCACAGGAAGGGCTCCACTCCACGAGATTGCACCCCAGTAACAGTCAGCTGGAAAACACTAAAAAATAAGGCTATGTCTTGAATTCTGTCTGCTCTGTGGCCTTGATGCCTAACACATAAAAGTCTTGTCCACTGTATCATGTCCCATTTTCCTAAAAATAAGTCCCTACATCTTGAAATATGCAGGGATCACTCCTTTATTTTAAAGATAGTCTGTTGGAAGATGAGAAGCCACTACAGTCCCGGTTCCTCTTCCCTACCCTGTCTACTCTATAAACAAGTTCTGTAGTTCATATATGGGAGAGTCAAACTGGTTTCTTTCCTCCCTGCTGTTTCACACTCATATTTCTGCCTAGGGTTTATTGTATGTGTGTTGTGTAAAGGAGAAGCAGGGTTGGTCAGAAGGGTTGTTCTCCCCTTTTGTTGGCGCCATGGAGGCAGAACTGCTGGTGGTCCAGAGAGAAAAGGAGCCTCTCCCGTTAAGCATTTAGGAAACCCTCTGGAAAAAGAAAGGACTCAATTGCAGTCCTTTCAATAAGGATAGTATATGCAAACCTTTCACAGAATAAAATACTGCCCTGCGAACACTCACTGGAGACCAGATTCTCTTCTCACATCATTACTGAACAATTAGCTTAGAGGATTCATTCTTTAGCTGAGAAATTTTGACTGTTTCTGCAAAATGGGACAGTTTCAACAAGAGTGGTTTTCCATTCTGCTCTGGCTAATGCTTCGGGCATCTTTCAGGGAGGCACGCAATGAGCAGTAGAATCTCTTCAACATCATGCTACACAAAGGAAGGAAATGAACCTAGGTCTCGTGCACCCTAAAACCTGCTCTAAAAACTAAGATACTTTATAAAAAGGGGGGAGGGAGCATTTTACCTGCTCCTGTGCTGTAATCCAAAAAAATCCACTAAGAAACCCTCTCTTGCACGTGTACATTAGCAGATTTCAGAGTGCTTCTACTTCAGCAAGTCCTCTGATGTTTAGATGAACATTAATTGGTCTGCTGTGTTAGCTATATTCTGATCTGCTCCGTTAGTGCTGATGCAATTTTGACATGCTTAGAAGCAGAAAGAGAACTGGGAAATATAAAGGAAAAAGAAGCACAAGCAGCTACAGAATTTCTCTCTTTTCAGTAGGAGAAAGCAAATAAACAGAAATTTTAGGATTGCAGTTTTGGATCTAGAGAGATGCTACCTATGTCTTCTTTCAGATATGTCTTGCATTTAACCAAGCTGTTTGCCTGGGTCTAAATCTGATGCTTTATCTATGTAAGATGTGTTTCTTTGGTTGCTGATTCTTATAAATATTTCTATAATAAGGGATTTTTTAAAAGGACTTTAACTTAAGATGTGTACTGTATAGAATTTGGACTACAGCTTCTGAGATTTATATGAATCTTTCAATATGCTCAGCATGTTTCTTAGCCTGTTCTGAAAAGTGAATTATTCTACGCAAATTTTCCACGAAACAAAAAGAGACTATTTGTTTCCACGGCAAAATCATAGTTTCTTTTCCAGTAATCAGTTTGCATCTTTGTACTCATGACACAAACAATCTGTTTAATAGCATAAGAAAGAAAGCATGTTGGCCATAATAAAATTGGAAGGCAATCAAACTACAGGAGATAGGTTACAGAAGATATAGAGGAGAAGGTATGAAGTAGGCTTAAAGTTTCAAAAATGTTCTAAGAGGGATTTCTGTTTTGCTTGTTGGTTTGTTTGTTTCAGCTGATCTGGTATTCTCAGATAGAATCCAAGAATGGTGGCAAAATAGAACTACAACTGAAGATCTCATCATTTGTATGGTTGTATCATTTGAATTTGTGCCACACTGTGAAACTTCAGAGCAATCACAGTCAAAAATTTAGCAGACTCCTGCCTCATCCATGGAAGTTAACAAACTAGCACAGGCATTTTATTTTCAAAGAGAAAGTTCCTTTAGGCACCTCTTCATTTGCCTTAACTGTTTAAGCTCTCTTTCAAGATTCATAAATTTTCAAAGCATAGAAAAGAAAATAATGAATGTTATAGTCACGCAACCTTCCTAAATCCTTAGCAGATTACTTGCTGGCCAAAAAGAACCACTAGGTACTTGTCACCATCTTCTGACAACAAGCTGTTGAGAACTCCAAAGTGAGATTCTAGGTTACAGGTAGCCTGTGATAGATTATTTCTGTGATTCACTTCAGTCACAGAAAAAGCAAATTTTGATTAAGGATGTCAGCTGAATTTGCTGTTTGCCTTTACACTATGAAAAAAATGATCAGAAAAAACTGATCAGAAAAAAATACATGGTGCAAGGATACAGACAGCAGTAGCACAGTACTGCCTTGATGCTTACAGCTGAAGGTAATACAGGCAACCTGTGACAGCTTTTGCAGCCAGCAGGCTAACTTCAGGCTCAGGCTAAATTTACCGTAAAGCTGATTTAGATTTTAGTTAGGAGATAAAGCACACATTCAAACTGTCTCCTTAATCCTTTATTTTGAATTGTATTGTAACACATTTTGGTGGTGACCGAGGTGAAACTTCTGTTTTAGAGCATCAGATTAACAGATCTTTTAAAATACATTACAATACATCATAATAAAACAGCTTGTGAGGGCAGGAGAGGGGGCTGGAGTCTCAGCCAGACTGCTGACATCTGCTCACGCAAACTACAATCAATCTTCCCTTCAGGCTTTCACAGGTACAATTACTTTTATAACTGCCACACAGATGTATGTGGCCAGACCATGAGTGAATAAGCAAATGTGGGAGGGGCCATCTAAGGTCAAGTAAGCAACAGTAATGATTTTATTAATCACTAAATTCTACATAATGAGGGATTATAAAATCAGAGGGCTGGAGGGAATCTCAAGAGCTCTTCTACTCCATCCTGTTCCTCACAGCAGCTAGACAGCTAAAGCTAGGTCTCTCCCAAGCAGTGTTTCCCTAACCTGTTCTCAAGGGAGACCTGTCCTCTGTCTTCCAATGATGAAGCTGTCCCTGTGCTATCTATCCCAGTTGCTTCACTATCATGACCATCACAAGATTTTTTTCCAAGATCCTATCCTGAATCTTCCTTGTTGCAGTCTACTTCAGTGGCTGCTTCCCATGCAATATTTATGCAATTAATAATTCCCACCTCAAAAGCCTAATTCATATTCAGTGGTACTTCGTAGTCCTGAGAATTTGGCACTTGACGGATTTCGGCTGAAATAAAAGTGTATCCTGTTTCCTTAATGCTGAGAACTTCTATTGCACTGCTACCATTTATACAGGACTTACTAGAAGTTACATATGTGCTGCCCCCATCTTCCCATAACTGTGCTTTTACAGTTGAAAAGACTTCTATTTAATTTTTGCAGCTGCAGAAACAAGCAAGCAAATAAGACCCAGCTGCATGAGTGAGGAAGTGGAACAGAGGAAATCATTTCAGGACTATTAGAAAGTAGAAACACACTGAACAGAGAAGAGGAAAATAAAAAATATTTTTTTTCTCTCCATAGGGTTCACAGATGATACCATAAAAATGCAAAACATGACAGAAAAGTATAATTCAAATTCTTGTCCTTAAAATGCAGGAGGATATTCCATCAAAATGTAGGATTTGTTTGCATGTTCCATCACATGACAATGGCATTCCCATGCTATGACTCGATATAAGCCTCCATGTGATTAATATGCAGTTTCTTGTCATGGGGGCAGACATGGTGTGGGCTGCTGGAACTCTGTTTTCATAACTGGGGTGAATCTTGGCAGCATAGGTAGGAGGGTTAGTGCAGGACCATTGCCAGTCTGCTAAGAGGCAATGCTGTGCACCCATGCCAAAAAGTTCACAGTTCTTGCTTTAGACAACTAAAGTCTTATTAGATCAATCGGAGTTTTCAGAGGAGCAGCCTTGCAGAATGGACTGCTTTGATTTAATGGATTTTGCCAACTGTAGAGCCCCAGGTACACATAGCTACAAATCTAATCAGCATGACACTGAAGATTGCTATGACTCTTCATGCTGTAGTAGATAAGTGTGTGTGTATACATAAAAGCAATGTACATATTCCACAATGGGAACAGATTTTATATACGGCAATCAATTTCTCATATATGTTTCCCAACCAATACAAAACTGTTGGCCTCTGAAAGCACTTACTTTTCCTTAAAAATTCTCAAGTAGTTTAAAATTACAGCCTTAAAGAAATTTTTGTATTTCATATAGGTTCAGCATTACTCCTTTTTGAAAATGCAGATTTTCCTAAGTCTTAAGGTCACAAGAGACCTTAAAATCTGACCTCTTTCTTTTTAGTCTTCACATGTTGTGCAGTAGTATGGTAAGGGACTCCTGTATTGAGAGATTCAGTCAAATGGTTTCAATCATGCCTTTCTGGAAGTTTTGGAAGACTTTGAGAAATGAATAATTCAGCATTCTTTGGTGATTATACAAGTATGAATGGCTGTAATTTTTAAAATGTGGACATTTTTTCTTACATTTGGCACAACGTGAGCCAATGGCTTTCTTGTGTGTGCCATATATTATAAAAATAAGAAACATTTGGAAAACAATAATTTTTAGGCTTTCTGCAGCTTTTCATGGAAGAACCCATTTTCGTATCTGTGTTTTATGGCTGGGAAGGAGGCATGCAGAGAGGTACAGTTACATAACAGAAATGGCAAATTGGTCTATCTGCCATTTTAGATTCTTAACTTCAGGAAAATCTCCTCAAATCCACACCTCTTACTCTAGAGATAATGACATTCCACTATGGAATGTCAATAGATGCATGTTTTTTCTGCCAATGGATAGATTCAGTATCAGTAAGTCATGACAGCATTGCACTGTTTAGCACCTGAAGTCACCAGGAGCCCTCTGGCAACTTCTTCTGGGTGACCTGATCCAGGAAAGGTTCTTAACACTTGCCTTCCTTCATATTTAGCTCTTGTAGGGGAAGAAGAACTTACACTCCCCATCTACGCTGCATTTCCCAACAGTGTGCTTATTAGAGTAATTGCCTGGTGTGTGAAACACAAGCTCATATACTACATGGGTCTGTTTGGAAGCCAGGATTTGATTCTGTATCCACTGCTTCCTAGTGCAATTCCTTAACAGTTGGTCTATAAGCATGCTGACACAGAAGTCTTGGACGTTCCTCTATATCTACTCTTGAACCTGTTCCACTTGTGTAAGTCAGAAAAAGAAGGATGGAGAAAAACTAATGTTTGCTGTGCAGTCTGTATATTTGATGTATGCTCATATGAATCAGAAGGGGGATTTTATTCTTGGCTAAAAGGTATGGCAGCACAGGTGCTTATTTTAGTGCAAGAAAGTACTGCCTTGGCTTGGTCTCCTTCAGTCATGGTCGTCACTGGGCTTCCAATACCTTCAAAAAGAGGGCATGGGGGATACAATTAAGAAAAAATAAAGTAGTTACCAGCTGAGACGCAAAACTTTGGCGGTGTCTAGATTTGTATTGTGGCAGTTTTACCCTGCTGGGCAGTTAACTCCACCACAACCACTCTCTCACTCCCTCTCCTCAAAAAAGGAAGAGGGGAAGAAGAAAGTATGATGGGAAGAAAAAAACCTCATGGGTTGAGATAAGGATAATTTAATTAAAGGGAAAAGAAAGAGGGGGAAAAAAAAAAAAGCAAAGGCCACACAGAAGCAAAGAGAGGAAAAAAACTTCTCTACTTCCCGTCAATGAGCAGTGTTCGGCCATGTCCTGGGAGGCAGGGCCTCAATACACGTAGCGGTTGTTCGGGAGGACAGACGTCTTCATAATGAGAGCCCCCCCCTCTCCTTCCCCTTTCCCAACTTTTATCGCTGATGTGACACCACATGGTATGGGATATCCCTTTGGTGGGTCAGCTGCCCCGGTGATGTCCCCTCCCAACTGCTGCCCACCCCTAGCCCACTGGGTTTGGGGGTTTGGAGGGTCTGGGTGCTGTGCCAGCACAGCTCAGCAATGGACACAACACTGGTGCGGTATCGGTGCTGGTCTAGCTACAAGTGCAGAGCACAGCGCTGTATGGGCTGCTGTGGGGAAAGGTAACTCTATCCTGGGCAAACCCAGTACGAAATTAAACAAGCTAGAGCATGTGTTTTAGCCCTGATGCTTTTGCAGTACAATCTGCCCTTTGTGAGTAAACTTTCTGTCTTCCAAAACAGGTTGCCCATGATCTAGTTACTCTTATTTGCTTTTACTTGGCACAGTATATCGCATGCGACTCCTGGCACACCTCAGGATGTTCCTTCTCCTCCTGTTTTTGTTCCTTATGTTCATGCCAGACAAGATTTGATGCCTTCTCAAGTTTGTCTGCATGGCCACCCTCTTTCTTCAGGTTTAGGCTGAGATCAGGATTTCTGGTTCAGTTCTCATTTGCTATAATAAGACATTGATCTGAGTCTATTTCAGGAGATTCTGAGAGGGATGTCATCATCTTTCTTATAAGTCTGGCTGTAATAGTTAGGGAAAACCTTTTTTGATCCCTAGGAAATAACTTGCACTCTTAAAACAGAGATTAACTCTGGCCTCTCTAAACAGTAACCATTTAACGTCTATTTTCTTTGTGTCAATTATCTTTGCAGTCTTTATTAGGCTATCTTTTGTGTTTTTTTTCTAATGATAAGGCTGCGTGGCGAGTGTTCTCTGACTATAGTCAAGGCTATTTTCCAGGTATTCCAAATCTGCCAAACTGCAAGTTTTCTCCTATTTCTGCAAAGCTGCACATTACCATCGAAGGACTAACCCTTTTTATTTTCCAACCTGAGGCAGCAGGAGTGTAAATACTCACATAAATACATTTCTCTACTCTGTAAGCTATTTTATTTGCTGCTGCCAAACAGCACAGTGTGTAAGTAATCAGGCAGCCAATTACTTACCTAACTATTTGCAATATCTATGTAACATCTCGCTACTGACTTGACCCTCTTTTTTAACGTCTACAGAGGTCTTTGGTTCCAAACATTCAAAACTCAATACATGATTATTTTTGCAGACAGTAACATTGTAGCAGGAACACTCAGAGGTCAGAGCTTCCCAGTGACAGAACGGTAGCTATGAACATATGCTGCTGCTGCAGTAATTGTTTGACAGAGGTCTTCAAGAATAAAGTGACTTTACAAATACTGTAGTCCTAAAGGATGTGTGCTACCTCTCTCAGCCCAGTTCTGGGCAAGAAGTTGATGGAAGGAAGAAGCAACATGTAATGTAATTTCTTCATTCAAGGAAAATAAAAATCTTGGATTTTATTTTTAAAGCAAAATGAGAACAGAGATTAAAATTTCTGTTGCTTTTGAATAACCTTTAAGTAAAGTTATTCACAACTCAAAATTTTTGCCAGCTTTTAACCTTTTGAAAAATATGATATTCTGTTTCAAGACCAGCAACATATTTTCCAGCAATGACCTGCTACAGATCCCTCACATCATTACCAGACAATCAGTTTTCTTCTAAACTGTGTCCATATATACTTAACAAGCAGCACCATCTATGCACCTCTGACTGTCACCTAAAACAGCTTTCTACTCTGAAGCAGCTGTCTACATCACTAACAATCCTTAGTTATTGCTAAAATCCTGGCTGTCTTGGCTTTAAAGAATTATTACGGCTGAGCTCAGACAGAACCAATATCAGCAATCGGTGCTGCAGTTAAGACTTTCTCCATGGAGGTTAATGGATGAGAAGCTTATTGGCAGCAGGTGGTTAATTTTACACTAAATAATCACCATGTGAAATGGCAACCTCTGCTTTCAGTTTTTTTGATGGTTAAAGGGACTGACTTAGCTGACTTGGCCATCTGTTGTACAGACCACAAAAATGTATGGAAAATATATCATAACATTGACTTTTTTTTTTTTAAAAAAAACAACAACCAGCCAAACAAAACAAACCCAAAAAGGACTAATGCCTAGATAAATGAGTTTCCTGACCTCTCCCCACTCGCTTACATGAGCACCAGACTGCTGCCAGGGAGCCCACAGAAGTGTGTGGCTACCAGCAGAGGGGAGGGCAGGACAGTGCTAAAGCATCCTGTGTTTCGATGTCTTTAAGCCACCCTGGAATTCCGTCTTGCTAATTTTAGTTTAGGTGATTAGTGACATATTCTGTAAAAATTAAATTATTTGCCAGGGAAATCGCCTGTGAAATGAGAGATTTAATGTGACAATGCAACCAAATTACTAAATAGGTGGGGAAAGGAAGCATCACAATGTCCTCATTGCCAAAGTAGGCAAAAAGATAACAATGCAATGTAGAGCTTGACAGAGAGCTCCATGCAGACCAGTTAATCAGACCTTGTTTGGTTGTCTTTGTAGGACATTGTTTTGTGATCTCTAGTAATAATAAGAGATCAAGCTGCTTGTGTGGAGCTGCAAGAGACTGAGGCCATAACTCAGAACCCCAAGATTCCTGCAAAGCAGACAATTCTTACTCTCCATTTAAGAGTTATCATACATCTGAGATCCATAACTCACTGCTGTGAGGTCTATGATCTTGCAACAAAATTTACTGCGTACGAAAGCTGTCAAGTCTCCATAGTAGTTCAATGGCTGGAGCTTAGCAATTCTGTTTGGGCAACAATGCTTAAAGCAGTTTATAGCGATTTATAGTTCTAACAGAAAACAGATCCACTCTTACACACCTGAGAAGTGACAGATGCTAATAACTGTATCCAAACTGTATGCTTCTTGCTGTGAGATCACATATCCCATTCCCAAGTGCCACTTGCTCCTTCCCTTTATTATGGGGTCAAATTTCAAAATAGTTAGATATATCTACTAGTATTGCTCATGGCAAAGCATGCCAACATTTGAAAACTTCCAGCTGGCTACACTGTGTCTGAAAATACATGCTTGCAAATTCTAATAGACATGGACTTTGCTTACTGATGATTTAGCTCCTACTTTCTCATGCTAGTGAACGAATAAGTTAAAAAATATGTTTCATGAAACTCCAGGTGCTGAAATGTGTTTATATTAGCAGCTTTGCCTAATTAGTTTCATTTTAAAACTCTCTATGTATGAGAGAGAGTTAGGGAATACTAAAGCAGTGTATTATTACCATTCTGTATTTTACTCTCAGATTAATTCTTTGAAGCATGGGCTGGGTATCTAATTTTATTTAGCATAACACTGAAAGTTAAATCTCAAGGAAACTGCATGTAAAATACAATTATAAATAGGTGTTAATAGCTCTCAATCAAGTGCAGAGAGAGCTTGCCACAGATTTCCTTAGTTAAATGTTGTAAATAGTATTGGCAGATGGGAATACATCATAAATTGTATAAAGCATAACAACTGGAATCTGAATACTATGAATAATTGTGAAAGAAACTCTTAGAAAACCCAATGTTCTTTAGCAAAAATCTGTATGTTAGACATTTCAATAACAGGTTTCAAGATAATATTTACAGTGGAGCTTAAGATGTAACAATGCATATTCTTTAAAGCTCTTGGCAAAATATATTTCTTGTTTTATTTTCTATTTACTTTTATTTTCCTGTTATTAGCAAACTAAACATATTTATGCATGATTGTATTTTCAATGGCAAACATCCCAAGTATTTTGTAGACTCAGCAATACTGGAGTTAATGAATTATGTTAATGTATTTTGGGGCAGTGGTCTCCCACATGTCAAATAAAATCTCTAGGAATCCTGCCTTCATCTGAGCCTGTAAGTTAGAAATACAAAAGGAGGCAGGGAAATCTCGGGACCTTATGCATATATATATTTTACATATATATATATATATATAGTCTGGACCCTATTCATAAGAATTACTACCCATATATGTAAGAACTTCTTTACTATGTGGGTGGTGAGGCACAGGAACAGGTTGCACAGAGAAGTTGTGGATGCACCCTCCCTGGAAGTGCTCAAGGCCAGGTTGGATGGTGTTTTGAGCAACCTGGTCTAGCAGAAGGTGTCCCTGCCCATGGCAGGGGGGTTGGAACTAGATGATCTTTAAGGTCTCTTCCAACCCCAACCATTCTATGGTTCTATGATTCTATGATAGTATTCAGATCGCACAGCCTGCTTGTATCTAGTTCCCGCCAAAGGCCTACCAGGATCCAGAAGCTAGATAGAGTGCTGCTCATCCTGAAGTTTCCAGTTCAGGAAGATGTTTAGGGACCTCACAGCAGCAAATTCAAGTCTCACAGCTGTAACTGCATCAGTAGTAAGCAAAACTAACACTCTGAGAAGATGCCACATGCCCTCTCCATAAGAGCTTCCAGTTTTGAGCGGTTGCCTAGGACCTAAGAAGCGTGGCCTCTGTTAAGTTTGAACCACATGAACGAAGGGCTCGTAGCCCTAGTGTGAATAGGTAGCACATCAGTGAGAAACCAGCCACCCTACTAGTAGACTAGTAAGGACAAAAAAAACAAAGAATTCTATGTCTTGGAGTGTGTGCAGGCCTACTAGCAAGTCAGCCTGGCGGTTACCAGTGACATCGACTTTTCTCGTTAGTCTTTATGGGGTGCTAGTTAGGTATCTCACTGAGCATCATGTCCTCTGTAGAATAATGACGAACCATTAGAATTTGCATGGGCTTCTTATTACATCTCTGTAATTTATATATAACTTTTACCTCGCAAGTGGGATTGCTGACATCAGGCTGCTGTAGTTTTTAGGCATCAAGGGAGCTACTGAGCTTGTGAATTAATTCATCCTATAATAATTATTTTCATACCCCTGATTCTCCATTAACTTTAATTAATCTCCAAGGTTTACAGTTTATAAATATGTGCACATGCATGTAAATATATTATAATCACATACAGAAATGTGCATAGCTCCTTATCAAATTATATTTACTAATTCAGGTCTCATAGTTCTTTTCTAAATAGTTTCACCTACACTACTCCGCTTATCTTTTAGATGAAAGGAGATCAGACTATCCAGTCTCTAACTACAACATATTTAAAATCACCTACATTTTTTTCTTTTTTTTGTTTGTTTCCCCCTGCACCTCTCTCTCCCCTCCCAGGGAAGCTTAGCTAAACACATTTGGAACATTAAATCTACTACCAAAATGGCATTGTTTTTCATTGCACTGAGCATTCTGCTGCAATCAAGCTTCATCTTGTCATTTTAATTGCATGCTCCCATGATGCTGACTAGCTTCCTGACACTGAAGCTAGTGATATGCTGTATTTTAAAAGCTTGTTTTGTTTAGTTAGTGTTTTCTGCCTTTGTTGAACAGAAACCTGGGGTACCTGTGTGTCCACAAACCTTCTAAAGTCCATTTCAACCACAGACTTGGAGATGAACTGATTTTTAAGACTTTCCTCCTTCTCCCCAAATTCATAGGCCAGTAGTGTGTTCTTTTTACCTGAGGGTATTTTTAACTTACCACTACTTTTCAATACGTTAGGGTACAACCTAAGTACTGAATGTCTAATCACTGAAAACAAAATTTTGCCATGTGCTGAGGTTAGGATTTCTTTGGATTGCAGTTTTGACATCAGTTCCTTCTTAGAATTGCTTTCGTCTTTATCCAAACCTGTGTACTAATGATAGATGTATTTCCATTTTTATTTGAGTATTCTCACGAGGGAACTTTGGTCCATATTCTGAACTTGGAAATAACAGTAGTCACCAAAGTACAAGTGCCATCTCTCTCCTTCCTTTCAGAGAATCTGTGCTGAAGCAGGACGAAGTTTACTCCAGCATCTCTCTAAGAGGTTCAGATATATCTAGTGTTCAAGAAAGCAGTGCGGGCTAGGCCTGCCCATTCCAAATTATTCTCTTTTTATTCATTGGCTAAAACACTTTTAGAAAAAAAAAAAAAGGACATTAAAAGCACTGTAAAATGACTCCCTGTTCAAGATTTGTAGCAACAAGATTTGTAACAAGATTTGCATTTGCCTTTACTAGCAAAGAGCACAGATCTCATTTTTGATGTGCCACAATCTTAACTAGACATTCAAATAAAAAAGTGTAACTAGTTGAGGATGCATTGTTTGAGAAGTAATGTTTGGGTTATTCACAGTTCTGAGCAGCTTACTGCTATGTAGGAACAGATGTAACCTACAGAATCACAAACTTCCTAGTGTAGACCATCATCCCTACTTCTCTACCTCACCTACCCTCCATGACCATGACAACACAGTACATATGTAGCTGAGTAAATACTATTTTCCCATTATCTATAAAAGGCCACAGGCTTTGTATGGACCTCACAGTGCAGTTTCCGGGTTTGTCTGCGTCTGTTTAGGCCTTTGTTGGTTTTAGTCAGCACTAGCCACGGTAGCAATTGCATGGTGACCTGTTGCCTCCCCTGCACTGGCTTCACTTTGGGAGTGCCCAGCGCAGGGGCTGGCACCCCTGCATAGTCGCTGCGGGACTGAAAGCCCTGCTGGGGTAAGGGGGCTAGCAGAGGACAGCGTGCAGTTTTTGAATTTTAGCCTGGAAGAAGTGCGAAGGAAGAAGGCTGTGGTAAAGAAACATAAAAATAGCCAATAAGACATTAATAGGAGTAACAATAAACTCTCACCTGCATTCCTTTCTGCTCTGAACAAGATTTGGAGTGTAACCCATCTGACGCAATATGGCTACCACAGCTCTGTGACCTCCACCTTTAGCTTGCTACATGGTCACTCTTTCTGCTGCTGCAATTGCTAGTAAACCCAACAAGGCCCATTACCATGTCATCCTTCACAGTCAAACGCAGAAGCAGTAGTGGCCATTTGACTTACTTTCCCCTGCTCTACCCTCACCAGTGGAGAGAAGTGTTATTCTGCTGGACACAGGGCTGTCTCTTCTTCCCCTTGGCCCTTCCCCACATCTTCCAGAGGGATGAACAAGCTACAAGCTTTGATTTACTCTAGGCTGTCTTCTATTGACAAGAAGGTTTGAAGAAGGGAGAGATGGTCAATCCTCCAGAAGTAGGATTATCAACTGTCAACATAAAATTTATAGGTGAGGAAGGCTACATTTCATGCTGTCTAAAAGGAGGTGGTGCCTACACCATGAGCTTCCTTCAAGCTCTGCCATTCAGCCTGGGGAAGCCTTCAGTCAGAATGCAAGTAACTAGCATGAAGTGTCTTGAACATTATCTATTCTTATCCTATTCTTTTATCCCTTTGCATCTCTATATGTTGCATCAGAGCAGCCCATGTGTATATACATATTCTAGAAATAAAAGCAACTGCACTGACCCATTAGAAATTGCCAGGCTTACCTGAGAAAAGACTTCACTGTGCACCACCCATGCCACAGCTCCACCACATTGTAAGGAAAGGGTCAGCATCTAAAACATATCCTAAACCATCTGATACTGAATAATCTCAGTCACACATAGACTCCTGGGAAAGAAAACAAACAAACAAACAAAAATCTTAATAGAGGCAGAAGTTGTGCCTGGGCTAGAACAACCACAAGTTGAAACCAAGATATTATAGACTTATGCTTACTGTGTAGACCCCAGAATCTTATGACTCCAAATCGCAAACTTGCTTTCAGATAGCAAGTAAAGACACACATTTTTTGTCCTTGCAGCTCTGAAGAAAATTTTGACAATTTTACCAAAGTGTTAACAACTATATTGGGTTTACATGGTAAAGGTTTGGTAGCAGGGGTCCACAGAGGGGTGGCTTCTGTGAGACAATTCCAGAAGCTGCCCCATGTCAGACAAGAGCCAGCTCCAGCCAGCTCCAAAAGGGACCCGCCGCTGACCAGAGCTGAGCCAGTGAGTGACGCTGGTTGTGCCTCTGGGAGAGCAGGTTTAAGAAAGGGAAAAAAAGCTGCTGCGCAACAGCAGCTGGGAGAGAGAGGAGTGAGGAACAGCCCTGCAGACACCAAGGTCAGTGAAGAAGGGGGGCAGGAGGTGCTCCAGATGCTGGAATAGGAGTTCCCCTGCCGCCTGTGGTGAGGACCATGGTGGAGCAGGCTGTCCCCCTGCAGCCCATGGGGTACCACATGGAGCAGATCTCCACGCTGCAGCCCGTGGAGGAGCCCACGGTGGAGCAGGTGGATGTGGCCTGAAGGAGGCTGCAGCCCATGGAGAGCCCCCGCAGGAGCAGGCTCCGGGCCGGAGCTGCAGCCTGTGGAGAGGAGCCCACGCAGGAGCAGGTGATCCGGTGGGAGCTGCCACCCGTGGGGGACCCGTGCTGGAGCAGTTTGCTCCTGAAGGATGGACCCCGTGGTACGGACCCATGTTGGAGCAGCTCTTGAAGAGCTGCAGCCTGGGGGAAGCCCACGCAGGATCCGTTCGGGAAGGACGGCATCCCGTGGGAGGGACCCCACGCTGGAGCAGGGGCAGAGAGTGACCACGAAGGAGCAGCGGAGACGAAGCGATGTGGGCTGACCGCAGCCCCCATTCCCCGTTCCCCTGCGCCTCTCGGGGGGAGGAGGTAGAAGAGGGTGGATGGGGGGAAGGTGTTTTTAGTTTGCTTTTAGTTTCTCACTGCTCTAGTCTGCTAGTGACAGTAATAAATTATATTAATCTCCCTATGTTGAGTCTGTTTTGCCCATGATGGTAATTGGTGAGCAACCTTCTTGTCCTTATCTCAACCCTTGAGCCCTTGTCCATCATATATTCTCCCCCTCTTCCTTTGAGGAGGGGGAGTGAGAGAGCAGTTGTGATGGAGTTCCGCTGCTCGTCTGGGTAGAACCACCACAACAACAAAGAAATGTGTGGGTTGTTCAGCAGAACCTATGCCATGATACTCAAAATAAATTTGATACTCTTCCATCACTTTTTGTATGTGATTTGTAGGTGTGTACTGCCTACCTGGTGTCTGTACAACTAGATGAGATTTTTGGTCAGTCTCTTGTTATTCCCCAGGTAAGAGATGTCACTGTTCTCTTTTTTTGGTGATTGGAAATGACTGTGATAGAAAGAACTCTGATGTTACTATCCGTGTCTTTGAAAAGGATGAAAAAAGTGCCACACAGCTGGTAACAGAATATCAATATATACAACAAAAGTTACCAGGATATTCATTTCTTGCTTTGTATCCAAGCTTTCTTTCATTCCATCAGGAAAGATGAATCTCATGGATTGAATGAAGTGAGAAAGGCAGAAATGTTTGGCAAGAATAATAATATCATCAAATATTCCAAGTTTAATGGATTGGCCGTGTTTCATCTTGAATCACGTAAAATGTAATTTTTGGACATGAAAAGCAAAACAGTGTGAAGTCAGCAAACTGTACCTGAAAAAGGCAATGATTATCTGTTACCCTCTCCTTAGTTTCTCTTCTTGGGTTGTTCCTTCAGGAAGTATGTCATCAGTGTAGTAAAAAAGTTCTTAAGAGATATATTGCTATAAGGTTTCATGGATAATGCCGTAGCAGATTGTAAGACTCTTTCCACCACTGAGGCAGCTGGTTCCAAGTGTATTGCATGATGTTCTGGGGGAAGGCAAATGGGAATCTTGCTTCTTTGGCCAGAGAGTTTTAAAAAAGTGTTTGCAACACCAGCTGTATTATACCAGGTATACACTTTAGCCTCTAGCTCCAACAATAGTTGTACTGTGTCCAGAAGTACAGTAGCTAACAGGGGTGTGATCTAATTCAAAGTTAATAATTAACTGCCACACTGCAATGTTCTGAGCAGGAATAACAGTGCTGTTGTAAAGTACATGCATTTTGGACAAACCCCATGTTTTCTGAGAGAAGCAGCTGAGTTTTAAATTTCACTGCCAGGCCCTCAATTGGGTTGATACTGCTTTTGGCAAATCACTTAGTCGATTGGCAATGGCAACTGGGTCTGAGCAAATGTAGGCAGGAGCTACACTGCCTATTCCAAAGGCCCAAAGCCTTCCACCCCTGTCAGTCCCTCTACAGCAGTCAAGAGAGTCAACGTCAATGATGGCAGGGGCATCAGGGGCCAGTGGCTGCAGGTGGGGGATACCAATTTCACCTATTCAAACCAAATCTTTCACTTATAGAGTACAACACTTCTTGCCCCACCACGTGCCTTGGTGTGGGTTGTCCGTGGGCCACAGTCCTTGGGAGGTGTGGGTGCCCCTCTTTGGTGCAGAACAGTAACCCCTAGTGAGAAGGTGTCTCCAGCCTCCAGCAGCTGCCAGTTTATTTCTGAACTGTGTTTGGGTAGGACCACTGTGTGCCTCTCTGATTGGACGAAGTTTCAGTGAATGATAGTTAAGTTTTTGCAAATGATGTTTTTTCCTCACTGCTGTTTTAATGTGCCTCAGGGCTGGCTGAATACAGTACAGCCTATAACATAGGCTTATTACATAGGCATACTTCTTCACATCTCACTTTTCCATCTTTAAAAGGATTGTGCTTCCCTTTTCTATTCTGGCTAATCATACATAGATGCATTATGTATGCGATATAATTTACTGAATTTCAAATCTGTCTTGACCATTTAGGAAAATATATCCAATCCTACATTTCAACAAAATGGCTTCTTCTATGCTTATATGTTTGTCTTCATTTAAAGTAATCAGTTAGCTTCAGTTTTAAGGAACACATTGGAAGTGATTTTCTCTAATGTTTGCTTGGGCAAGAAAAGGATTTTGCACCAGTTTAAGTGTGACTCAGTGTTTGGTAAAGATTTTTATAGCTGTAGCTTCTGGCAGTATTAATTAGAGCCAATTATAATGTGATAGACAGGTTTTGCCTGTTTAAAATGCTTAACTGAACTCCCTCTGTCTCCCTCAAAAACCAAACAGATTTTGATTGTATTTGCATGCCTGAATTGTTAGACTCCTTGTATTCATGAATATAGTAGGCTATATGCAAATTATATAGTCAGAAGTTTACTTAAATGGATAAGCAGATGTCCGTGTGTGTGTATATAGCATTAGGAATGACACAATATTAAGCAAAATAAATATTTTGGGACTGTTCTTCATGACATTATTACTAACAATGATTTTTAATCTCAGCTTAAAGTTTCCTGGTCAGACTTTACATTATTTATACTTATTTTTCAACAATCACAGTTGGTAATTTTAGGTTTCTATTAGACTGGAGTTGGTGCTAAGCTATTAATTGGAAAAATGAGTATATTTTAATGAAGTATTTTCTGTCATTATGTGTCCCAGTAGCTTCCTAGATCCCAAACAAAGTCACTTAATTAGTGGTTCAGTCTCTCTCTAGTCCAGTAAGTGTTTTAATCAAACACAAGGAAGAAGAGCCAGCAAGAAAAATCCAAAAGTCAGTCAGTGTACATCTTTAGAGAACATCACCACTTTGGTTTCTTTTTCCACCCACAGCTTCTTCATGAAAACCTAGCAATGCAGTTTTGTGAAACAGATGTCAAAACCTAATTTATTTGTGTGTGTGTAAAATCAAGTAATTGTGTTCTAGCCAGCCCTACTACCAAATTAAAGCTTCTAAAATTCACTTTCTTAACACGAAGCAATCTTCAACAGTATCTTATCCCAATGGCAGCAAGAAGAAAGGTGAGTTAATTATGCAGTGTATATTAGTATACTTTTCTAGAAAAATGTGTATATGTATATGCAAAGACATGTTCTTTACCTCTGTATGGCATGCTGCCTGGGTTACAAAGTTATGCATGTAGAATGGTAAATATAATTTCTTCATGTCCTAAATGAAACAGTTGAAACAGTGAAAACAAACATCTGTTAGGAGACATATGTAGAAATTACATGAATAACTCTAAATCAGTTTTCCATGAGCAGACAGTGGAACTCAGGTGAACAAAAAAGACTAATCAAGTCTCCTTAATTAAGCATTCAATTAATAATTATTAATAGTAGTTAATGTCACCTATTGCTAATTATTAGGTCTTCTTAACCATGGCTGGTCTGCTGATTCGACTTTGAATTTCCTGTATCCTGACCTTCTTTGCAATTTCTGGGTTGCCAAACCATCGTGTTATTTTGAGTGTGGCTATTGTTCCCACTTCACCGTGTGCTGTACTTTCTCACCACGATACAATATATTTGATCCTCCTTGAATACCATTCCCAGAAGCCTCAGAACACATAGATCAAAGCTGGAATCACCAGCCCTGTGCTTGTTCCATACTTTTCAATCTCCCAGGCCAGATTTATTTCTCTGCTAATTTTTTTTTTTCTTTTCATGATAACTGAAGATGCAAGGAATAGGTAAGCTTTTGTATGTCAGTTCTTTGTTGTTGCAAGTCAACACATTCACTCCACTGTACCATTGTTTTTAAATGTGAATCATTACTTAGGTAAATAAACTGATGTTAGTACTGATTATTGTTTTTCACAGTTAGATTTTATTCTTTGTGTCATTAAGAAACATGGACTTTTGCTCTCTGAGATCTCAAGAACTAGGCCTGACCAAAACATTTAATCTATTTGAAATTCTATTTTTTCTCTTCATTTTTCTGAGACCTTTTTTTTTTGGGNGGGGGGGGGGGGGCAGAAAGAAATTACCTCCAAGAGTTTCACAGTAAGTTGCCTTTTTTTTTTTTTCCCCATCAGTCCATCTCTCAGCAAGAACATGGAAGAATAGAAGAAACTACAAGCTCCTTTCTCCAGTGAGACACATCCAAGTGAATGTATTCAGGAAAACCAGATCCTAGTTCTGACATTTCTAGAGGCAGACTGTAGAGCTCACCAAGACACCCAAATGGTTTCTGTGAATACCTGCAGAAGTACAATCCTGTATGATTGATCCACTTGGTGCCATATACTTGAGACATATCATAGTGGGAAGCATTACTACAAGCCACTTCAATGCAGGAAAGGAGAAATGGTGTTCATCTTGTAACAGAATTTTCTTGCGAATATTTGCTAGAATTCATATATGGTATTATCTCGTCTACCATTCTAACTTGCTTGTCATCACAGTCCAGTAGTGCCTATGGTCTCCTTCAGTGACATCACTCTGTAAAACATCTCCCAGAAATAAGACAATTCACATTGGACAACACAGTAGAGAACAAAGGTAGGAACTGGAAGGTTCCTACAAAGGTAGAAATCTGGCTGAGGTGCTGGGGGCAGTATAGATACAGTGATAATTACTGCAGAAGAAAAGCCAAGACAGCACAGCTCTACCAACTACTTCTGATATGTAACATGGCTTCTGTTGTCTTACTACAACTTTAGGACTCACAATGATTTAATGGGTATTCTGCTTAATCTGGACAACGTTAGTACCTGTTCAAACTAGTAGAAATGTGCTTGAATATGATCAAACATATCTTTAATACTTTGAAGTATGTGAAGTTCTTAGTTTATACTTGTATCAAGAAGAAAGAAGCATTCGAGAGAAAATAGACAGTGAAACAGGTAGATGTCTGGCAAAAGAGATGAACAGACATCAAACTATAGAGTATATCATTTGAAAGGACTGTATATTGTACAGTCATTTGAAATAAAAGACTTTCACCCCTCAATAAATGCAAAAAGTCTCAGCAGGCAGCAGTCATCTGTTGATAGAACTACTGGAAAACCAATGGCAAACCGGTATTGATAACAATTTCATACTGATCATTTTATTTTTAACTTTTTTTTTTTTTTCCTTGCAAATCAACTGAAGCACAATACTAACTAGAAGACTTAGCTTAGTGTGAGCTGGAAGGGACCTCTGGAGGTCATCTGGTCTAACACCTTGTTCGAACCAGAGCCAACTTCAAAGCTACATAAAACTTCAGTCAGGTTGATCAGGGTCATATCCAGTTGAATTTTGAAAGTCTCCAAATTTCATTAATTTTTTTCATTGTTAATTGTTTTGTTCATTAGCTTTGAATGAATAAGAGCAAGGGAATAAAAGCAAGGATCCTATCTCGATGCTACTCCTTCACTGGTGGAGACCATACTCTATCAGTGACAGTGTAGAGGTAGTCTTACGAGCTAGTGCTACTTAGACTGGTGTATCCCACTAGCCTCTGAAATTCAGGCACTGAAGATTAAGAGTTTTTTGTCTGACTCTTCCCTTAGAATCTTGTGTATGAAAAGATCACACATGCACGATACATTACTAAACATTGTGTTATTTGGGCTAACACATACAAGTCATATTTTTGTTCACTCATACAGCTTCAGCTTTGCCTAGGGGACTCCACCAGCATGAGGGCCTGGCTGGAGGTCTAACTGGGCCACTTAGTCAGAGACAGACAAAGAATAGGGGAGGATTCATGGTAGATTCTTAAGGTCAAGGCCAGACATAGTCAAGATCCAGGACACCTATGGAGAAATTAGCTATATCAGCTATAGTTGTATCAGCTACACAGGGAAAGGATCCCAAATGATATCCAGTGGATAAATCAGAAATAAGTTCAGCATCAAGCAGCCATCAGAACACTGTAGTTCCCAAAAGGAGGATGGAGTCCCCTGCAAAGAAGAGACGAGGGCTAACACAGGGTCGGGAACTGACGAGTAACCAGATCAACTGGAAAACCAAGCCAAACCAAAAATAAAACAAAACAAACAATAAAACAAAACAAAACAAAAACAAAAACCAACCAAACAAAAAACAAACATAAAGATAGTACTTTTAGAAAAGCTTGTGCCAGCTGGCCTGTACTGTAGCCAGTCCTGAATCAACATCATCTGTGAAGCTAGCAAGAATGCCCCAAAGGAGCAGTAGACGCACAATGATAATAATCCTGGCCCATTAGGATCTGGGACCTGCTTAATCACTGATGTTTCTCCCACCCCTTAGACTGTCTTTATTTCAGGTGCTTTTATGCTGAATTTGACTAGAAATCCTAGATTCAAAGCCTTTCAGAGCTATGTAGTGCAGGTCTGTAGCTTGGCTGTTGGTGTGAATTACAGAGCTTTCCTCTTCCAGATCTGTGCCCTAGACTTGAGCCTAGTTGTACTTCAAAGTTTTGAAAACTGAATCTGCTCCCTCCTTGGTGTTAGCAGTACACATCTTAGAGTGAACTCTGCATACTGAAACCTCCTCTTTCTCCCTCTCGTGCACAATAGAGAAAGCACAATGTGACTAGACATTCAACATCCACCTCAGGTATACTTCTACCAAGAAATATTCAAGATCCTACAGGACTCACTACTTCTGTCACTCTGTAATCCAGGTGTAGTTTTGGCTACGCATGTATCCTTCTTCCAAACATTTGCACAAATTATTCTAGCCCTATCTGCCCCATAGGCTAGAACAAAGAAAGGTGAAATACAGTTCTGCATCTCAATACCTTTTTGCAAATCTGCTGTCAGGGATGGTGAGCCCTGACTGAAAAGACCACGCAGAGCTGATGGAGCAGATTGTTACTCGTTTGGAGCATTGCATCACATTTTGTGGTTTTGCTCCAGAGAATTTATACACTTTCCCTCAACTAAGACTGTTAATTTACAGCCTATATTACTCCAATGGCTAAGAATAAATCAAACTCTCTCCTGGTTGAGCTACTATCTGATAATCAATGTGAAGGAGCCACAGTAGAGATTTTTTACCTTTTATAATGATATTTTCACTCTTCCCTCTGCTTCCTTTTATTTCAGAAATCCCCCTTTAAATAGTACGAAGGTGCCACTCGCAAACACATTCCCTTCCACAAATACAAGGGTCTTTCATCATCTTCCCTCAATGCTAAGAGCAGTGTGATCTAAGACAGTAATCAGCAGCGACAGTGTGCCACAGCTGTATGAAAAGTAACACTGAGTTGCAGAAGCAGTGCCACAGTGGGTATGTCATCCCCACTAGTCCTCTCTTCCTTACCTCTGTGAGTTAATAATTCACCATGTAGGTCAGTAAATTTGCCATGCTATTTGCTATTCTTAAATAGTCTTCTGAGGTGTGTCTGGCAGGACTACAAAGAACAGTGAGATCTGAAGTCTGTTTCATGAATTATTGGGTGATAAGTTGAAAGAACTCCATAGTTCTAAAACTAGGTTGGCTTCTTACTAAGAAAACCTGTCATAACCATGCTGCAACTGCAACAGTTATGTACCCTGAGCACAAGAACTTATTTTTTGATGTATTTCTTAGTGCTTCTTTCCGCTTGTGATGCATGTTTTCCCCACTCTTCCTTGCAGATCACTGAGCTCTCTAGAAGGCTAGCTTAGGCAGGGCAGGCCATTCTTCTCAGTTCGCCTCAACAACTTCATACATCCCATGGATTTTTCTTCACAGCTTAAGGGGAAGAGCTGTAATGCTTTCTATTAAAAATACTAGGATTATCCTGCTGCCACCACAGCCCAGGAACTGAGGCCTTGTGTAGGAATGAGCCAGTGCTTTTATCTCATGGTTGCATTCCATGAAGTCCCACCAGTCCCTGTGCTTTCAGTCAGTATTTTATGCTCGAGGCCTGGTTGTCTTCCTGCATTAGACATAGCCTGCTAGAGGGCATTTAGGAAAGTGGAAAGAAGCACTACAGAAGCTTAAGACATCTGGCTTTTGGGATGCCATCCAGCTTGCCATGTCCTGACCAGAAGAGAATTTTTTCTGTAAGTCTGTGAGAATTAGAGAGAAATAAAACTCTTCCTTTAGATCTGGGCTGTTAAGTAGGCCTCTCCTTTCACATGTGTGCCGTATTTAGCCCATTGAAGGCTGATATTGTATGGAAAAATTCAGAAGCTATAATAATTTAATAATCAAGTATTAATAATAATTGAAAATTGGAGAGAGTTAGGGCACAGAAGAAAGGGGTAAAAGTTTTCCAGTAAAAGAAACATGGTAACTGACTTTTTTTCACTGAGCCCCACATGTTGCTCTCACAAAAAAAATCATTTGTTCCATTTACACAACTGTTCATCACAAGGAATCACTGTGATAATAAATCCCTGCCTCTCAAAGAAGATAAGAGATATCTGCCATACAAATAATACTAAATGTGAGTTAAAGCAACTGTAGGTTAAAAAAAAAAAAATTAAACCAAGGCAAAATTTAAAAATGCCAGTAGGAATAGCAAATCAGCACTGCAAGACCCATCATATGTTGGGGTAAAAATTGATAAAATGGAAAAAAAGCTTTTAATTTGGGTTTTGCCTGTCAGATTTACTTCAAACTTTCAAAAATGTGCCACTACTGTCAGCAATAGCAATTTATGTTTGGTGTTATTGTTACAACTGCTGTGTTGCAGTCAGTGCAATAATCATTATTTTAAGCTTTCTTTCAGTGTACAACGTTTTTAACTCTGCAGTATATGATTACAGGAGCAGGGATTGTGTGTGTGTGTGTGTGCGTGCATGTGTACGAAGGCAGGTGAGCATGTCATCAGGAGTATGGTAGGCCCAAATCACTGCTCTAACAAACTAGCTGAAACTGCCTAACAAAGCTACTGCATTCTCAGCTGTGAAAGAGAGATGGTAAATTAGCTGAGTCACCTTCCTTGACCTGCTGGCAACACTCCTCCTAAGGCAGCCCAAGATACCATTGGCTCTCTTTGCGGCAAGGGCACATTGCAGGCTCATGTTCAATGTGTTGTCCACCAGTACTCCCAGGTCTTTTTCTGCAAAGCTATTTTCCAGCTGGTGAGCCGCCAGTGTGTACTGATGCATATTCTTCTCACTATGGGACTGCTTCGTCTAACCCACCACAGTCCCCTACGTTCATCCCATATCTCCTCCCACCCCCTCAGCTTCTGTTCCCACTTAGACGTCCCTCCACCCCTTTGCTCTCAACCCCCATCATCAGCCCATGTGTCTACTGTCTGCAATTACTTTGCAACTCCTTTTCTTTCTGTTTTTAAAATTGCTGATAATTCTTCCTTCCTCCCCCACCCCTGGACTCACATTATTCTCCAGCATCCATTTGTCACTGATTCCACCTCCTTTCCTGACTTTCCCCACAGGAAAAACAAAAGCTGGCTCCAGGCTGCAGCTATGAAAAGTCTGCCTGGATGTATTCAAAGGAAAGAAAAAGAGCAGCTGTCTGGGAAAAAAAAAAAAGAAAGAAATGATGTATGATAGCCTGTATTATACAAGTAGGCATTTTCTTGTGAGCTAATAATTATTGTGATCAAGGCAGAATCTGTACCAGACTGACTGGAACTCTTTCAATTAGGAATGAATGCCAACATGAAGTTTGAAACACTCAGAGATTTAATACAATTTTATTTCTTTTGTCTTGTATCTATTCCTACAAATAAGAATTAACACACTTGGGCAAAAAAGGGGCACACTGCATTATTTTTAACTAGCTTTTCTTTCAGTCTGCATCAAATCCTGTCAGTCTCTTAAGTGGGGTAAGCAGATGTATTGTGTTACGTGCCACTTTGCCAAGAAAAGCCTTTCTCTTTCATCCCTGCAATTCACTTCATCTCCAGTAGTCCACCCAAGAATACAACATGTGGCATGAAATAAAGCATTCATAAAGGAAAGCCAAACTCCCCCCCAAATTTAGGACTTTTCAGTTTCATTACATACTCCAAAAAATACAGATCCTTTTCATTCAGTTGGTATGTTACTTCCATTTCAATTTGAAAACAGGATGGTTTTCCACAGAAAAATAATCTCTTTTTTGCCAATTGGCTCAGAAGTTTAAAATACAGAATTGAAAAAAAGTATATTGCATATGGTTTTGATTAGAAAAGAACTTTTTCATCAAATTCTGTTAAAACATGAAATGGTGGGCACAGGACTGTTAAGGATAAAGCAGCAAAGGAAATTCCCCAGAAAACCAGCAAGTTTCTCAGATTAGTGCTGTCAGATCACAAGACTGTGAGTGAATTGCGTTATATAATGAAAGGGTTGTTTGAGAGTCTTTCTCTGTTTGTGCTTTTCTTCTCTTGTTTAGGCCTAGGAAATGCAGAAGACAAAATGGAGAATAGAGTAGCAGAACTAGGAGGAATGTTTATGATAAGGTTGTAAATATGTGGAGATTGAGTTCGTAGCAAACCTTCAGAGCTGGGTAGACTAGGTTGTCTACTACATATGCATATATATGACTGTTGTCAGGCAGATGTTGTGACTGAAACTATGGAAGTAGATAAAATCAACAATGGATGATAGGCAGATGACCAAGAGGTCAAGAACAGGGTTTGGGAAGACTTGCCAGAATAGAGAAGATACGAAGGTTGAGGTCTGGCTGCAAAAGATTATTTCCAGAAGAAAGAGACCAAACAGAAATTAACTTATGTTGCTTTCCCTGTATAGTCACTGAAAAAAAGCAGATTGACTCTTATAGGAAATTAAAGCTCCTTCATCTGATGCTGAAAATACATGAAGTGGTTTTTTTTTTTCAACATTTTACTTAATGTATGCTTTTCTGTCTTTATTTTTAGATTTCCATTGAAAATGGTTATGTGTTGCATTATATTGCATAATTTTATATCTTCTCCTTTCTTAATGTGAACTCTGCTGAAGTGAGATCTTCTAACAATAAAAATAATGTTGCCTATTTGAAATAAACAAAATAGTTATGGAAGCAAATTGGTTATAGTGTTTGAATCATCCTAAATCTATAGGTCACTGAGGGTTTTTTAAATTGTTTTTTGATTTCTAGATACTCTCCATGTTCCTGGGCTTTATTTAACTTAATATCTTGGATGTGGACTGAACTTTCCGGTAGGAATGCCTCTCCTGTCTCCAGATGACTCTCTCTTCTTCACCTACACTCTATTTTTAAAACAGAAAATGTGATGGTTGGGAAGAAGTAAACAACTCCAGTAATTGTAGTTTCATGCAATTTAGCATCACAGTCAGTGCCATTAGCACCAACAAATCGGTATAATCAGCACAATGACCATTCCCACAACTGCTTTTAAATTTGAAGGTTTGTGTGTGTTTAGTGCTTGTGAGAAATAGCACGTTGATGGTGTCAGAATTTCAAGTCTTCCATTTCTCTACAGAAGAGTTGGGTTGGGGGCGGGGGGGTGCGTGGAGTACATGAGGCCCTCTGTGCCTTAACAATGCCATGACCCTTTCCTGGGAGCTGATTACCAGCTGATTACCTGCTATTCCTGTCTTGTGTACGAGGTCATCTTCAGACAGTATATAAAGACACAGGTCCTTCATTTTCAGCAGTCTCAGACTTGTAGGCCTCTGTTAACATAATATGGACTTTCACAGAGCTGCAGACCTTCTGCCATGGTAATCAGAACAGCATGATGTAAAGCAGCCATCCGGAATCTCTCAGGAGTGGTAACAGCAAAACTCCAGAACATAAAGCGTCCATCTTGTATTTCTTTCACCACCATAATAGTGTTCTTTGCTAGTGTGATACTGTTTTGGAATAAATCCTGTGTATGTGATGTTTGGGGGGTTCCTGCAGATGGAAGCTGACATAAACTTCAGTGGGTGTTGACTTACAATTTCCTTACGGTTTTGTTGGCAAAGGCAGAGAGAAAGCTTCAGTCCCTTGAATACTTCTGTCCGCTGTCCTCTTGCCTTATGAGGACACTTCAGAGACAGAAGGGTCATGCTTGTTACAGGAGACATTCCACTGGCTGCTGGTTGGAGGTTGCCACTCTTTGTGGTTGGCTGACAGACCAGTAGCTGGACTGCAGAAATTAATTGTAAACACACTGACAGCCTCTAAAGGCTTTGAAAACTAAACTGCTTCTTTGTCCTTATAGAAAGGTGTAAGGGAAAAGCGATAAAACACAAAAAGAAACAACAAAGTGGGGCAACATAATTTTTTTAAGACGCTGCTTTTCTCAGCACATCTATTTTGATACCTAGTTGCAGGAGCAAAACTCAGCATATTTCTTTACTGCCCACTGCATCATTTTGCAAAATTAGTGTGTTCTACTGGAGCAGTACTGAATTATGTTGTATTTTTCCAATTATTTTACTTCTATGAGGAGAAATTTAAAATATTAATTTGAAAGAGAAGAGGTTAACAAGAAAGTGAATTTTCTGTTTATGAATAAGCAGAATTGAGGGAAGCAGTCCCATGGCCTCTCATTCATTTCTCTCAACTCTGTCAACTGTGATTCAAGATGTCATAGTTAGTAACAGAGAAAACATTTAATAACATTAAATAGCATGTCATAATATAGAGGCTCAAAAAAAAAAAAAAATAGTGGATCTATCTGGAAAGCTATTGTTTTAAACTGTTTGACAAAATACTGAAGAAATAGTTAAAGCCTACCAAACTTTTAGTAGTTCAGTGCCCAGAAACTCTCATTTCATAATTTCAGATCCTTTCTTGTTTCATAATTAGATTTCCTAATGCCTATTCAATGGTCTGTTTTGTTGTGAAAGGTGGCAGGACAATTGGTTTGGTTTGCTTGTAGTTTAATGTATGCACAGTGCGGTATGAGCTACCATAAAATGAGTGACTGCTCTTCAGGGCAAGAGGGTGTCTCTTTGCTTTTTAGTGGTTGCCATGCGCCAGATTAAATGGAAGCCTCTGAAGGGTACAAGAGTCTGCTTCCCTTGGTGCGATCTAGCATGCAACGATGGGAAGGCTGCCGCTGTGCTAGGAAGGACAAGACCAACAGCACCAGGAAGGGCTGCGAGGCTTTAGAAAATGGAGGGGGGAGCAGGGAGAAGGTGTTCTCTTGCAGCACAGGGCAGGCGCAGGTCAAGCTTTGGAGCAAGGAAGAGACATTCGTAGAAGTGCAGAGGTGGTTGTGCCTGGCAGTTGTGCTGCTGTGCCTTCCAGTAGCCCAGGAAACTACTGAAGAGGAGCTGGACTGCAAAACAAATCAGGAAAGACTGCCCCACACCACAAAGAGCACGAGAGAACAAACTGGATTCTATGCCAAGTGATGAAGCAGAGTGGTGTTTAATATTTTTGTCTTCTAATGAAATCTGACTTAAGAGTTCAGAGGAATTTTACTTCTAGGTAACTCCTTTATGGAAATGCTTCTGCCTCAAATTGATACTCCATCATGGTTAATTTACTTTCTACTCCTGGCATAAGTACTTATGGAACTGCATCCATGTTATCAAAAATACGGTAATAGAAATATTTATTTGTCAGCTGAAGAAAGCCAAAGGATTCAATGGAAGTGAAAACTGAGCATGTTGTAAATAAGACCAGGACTGGAGAGGTTTGATGTACTGCTGGCATTTTGTGCCTGGCCAGCTGTAACTATCAAGGGAATTTTGTGCAGAAGTACTATACTCATAATACGAAATTAAATCTGAATGCATTTGTTCTAAAAAAAAATAAAACAGACTCCTCTTATTTTCTTTGCCAGAAAATCATATGACAGACAATTCTGCCTCTGAGGAGCCGAGCTCCCATGAATGGGAGAAAGGGAAGGCAGCATAAGTGAAGTCAGAAAGTGTTAGCTATTGTACCAATGGCGAGGATGGAGGGAAGGCAGCAGTGGCATGAAGCAGGAAAAGATGGATGTGGTATAGAAAGGGGAGATTTTATTCATGTACATACTCATGGATTAGAAGAGGTTTCAATACGTGCTCATTCATACCTGCTGGCAACAGGTGTCTGAGTAGTGGAGGGATGACAGTTGTGTGGTTATACTTACGTGCTTGGAGGATGATGAGCTGTTGCAGTTTGGTAGTGGTTCCATATAAGCTTTACTTTCAATGCAGGNTTGAACGGAATGCTCCTAGATGCTGTCAGGAAGCAAATCACAGCAGTAGCTCACCACAGTATGAGCAACATAATGAAGAAGCATGCCTTTGCAAGCATTTTCCCCAGGACAATAGAGCCAAAGATGTGATTTGGTATATCTTCAGACAGGAGAAAGAGATATTTAGCATTATTATTCAGATTCTCAACATTATTGTCTCTGTCACAGAACCTAGGTTACAGTGAACCTGGGAACAAAATGAACCAAGATGGCAAGCTGTGTATGTCTCCTCCTTTAAGAACATGAAATAAACTGTGATCTGACAGGACGTTAGCAAATCATCTGCGGAATCTACGGTAATTACTAATAATTATATTCTTAGCTAAAGGAATTCCAGGCTTAAATTTTTTATGCGGCAAACTAATATGTTCACTCCTTTAACAAATTACTTCTCTAAATACCAAGAACATCCTTTTGCTGTTTGTACTAATGATAATGAGAACCAACAGGACAACTGCATATTCCAGGGTCCGTTTTTTCTTATGATGATAGCAAGTGACTGAAACGTGATAGATATATATTTGGCATCAGAGGCCCGGTTAGGGGAAAATGGGGACTCTTGACAGACAAGGCTCAACCTCTCCACAGGGAGAATGATTTTTGGGTTAGATCTGCACAACTTTTCTCATTTATTTCTTTCTCCTGTTATTGACAGACAAAATCACAGTCATAGAAAGATTTAGGTTGGAAGAGACCCCAGCATTCTCTCGTCAAGATGTCCAAGGTTGCAGAGCTTTGTTCAGGTGACTTTCGAAACCTTCTAAGGATGGAGACTCCGAAAACTTTCTGGACAATCTGATGTTTACAAAGATGCAAAAATATTTCTTTCTTTACATGAAATGGAATAAATAATTGCATATTAATGGTGCCTTCACTCTCCACCCTTTTTTTCCTTTTTCCGATTCTTATTGTTTACTTAACTAAGTATGCTGCTATTAGGATATACAAAAAAATTAGCAGTTTGAAACTCAAGAAACAGTTGTTCCTCTTAAAAAAACAACCAGCCTATCAAACAAAAGTAGTAGCTGTGCCTTACCTATTTTAAGTGTCCAGCTCTTCTGGTATGTCCCAGTGACAGATGGGCACTTTCTGAACAACCCCAACTTTTCCAGACTTTTTAGTAAAGTATCCAGCTCTTAGTCTTTCTGATGGGCCTGGTATGTTGTTATGTGCCTTTGTGCATCCTTCCCATCTTCAGTTTTTTTATGGCAAGGGGCAAAATCTCCAGTCAACTGCTCCCACCCCATCCTAACAATAAAACTCTTGCCCAGTTCTCTGGAAAGTTTTGGTATTCTTAACAATCTTTCTTTCTTCCCTTTTCTTCCTTCCTTCCTTCCTTCCCTCCTTCCTTCTTTCCTCTCTCCCTCCCTCCTTCTTTTTCTCTTTCTTTTTCTTTCTCTCTTTCTTTCTTTCTTTCTTTCTTTCTTTCTTTCTTTCTTTCTTTCTTTCTTTCTTTCTTTCTTTCTTTCTTTCTTTCTTTCTTTCT
>VXAL01002717.1:192751-206443 GCA_013399475.1 Chauna torquata
CTCTCTTTTATTTCAATCGCACATCTGTCATTACTCTTTGTTCTTCTGCATTTATTTTATAAGTAAGATTATTTGTCAATGCCAAACACAGAACAGTGGATACCATACCCCCTACATAGCTTCTCACCTCTGTATTTAAAGGAATTCAAATGCATCATCTGAACAGAGGCTGAATTTGCTGGAGAATCAAGGTAACTTTTTCTCCTGTCAGAGAATCTTTTGCACCTGGAGTTCTCAAGATGCTGAAGTTTTCTTTCCTGCCAGAAAGGGCTGTGCCCACAATGACAAACATTCCTTCAGAGTCTATCTAAGATCTCAGCAGAAGTTTATCAAGTATGTACTGTCCTGGATGTGCCATGATTCAAGCAAAAAGGGTTTGCACTGCATGTGGCTACTTCCACATCTGAAAAAATCAGGCTTCAGCTGGGCACACCCTATAGTTACTGATAAATAACCTCATTTTCATGGCAAAGAGAGTTACCATACGGTGTTATCTACCTCTGCGATTTTTCAGGTAGGTCATTTTGAAAGAACTCAATGGTCTTGCCAAAGTGAATTGTAGATTGACTCCAGATGTTACCTGATGTAATTGGGTACAGGATGGCTCCTGAGACTGGAACTTTGCAAGTCATTAGGCTGCAAATTCCAGGCACTTTTCATGACACCCATCATGTGCTAAATATTGTATTCTACCTAGGGTGCATATCCTCTGTTGTGAGGCTTTAGAAGGACCTGAGAGCTGGCAGTTCCAGACACCTCAGAGAACAGGAAAAATTAAGTCAGTAAAGGTGACAATGCCTTATACCTATCAAAATCAGGCTACTAATGAAAAAGTTCTGTGAAAATGCATGCTGCTGAAGTTAATATTTTTGCTGTGTTTCATCTGACTCCAAAAAGGATTGCTAATTCATTGAAGACTGTGGCTTTTTGTCATCTATTATCTATGTGCCACTAAGGCCACTATGTTCTCTTTTCTTGGAATTAAGAACAAATTATTCTATTTATGGACATTTGCATGCCTTTTAGTTAACTATTGCTACTGGTACGTATACTTTATCTTCAGACATGTTATTAATCTTCATGTGGAGTTCCTATTTCATCCATTTATCACTCCATTCTTCATTCTTATGAGAGCCCTATTTCCTTTCTCAGACCTTGTCAACATTCAGATTAGGAACATTCAGGTTCTGTTAGTGCATCAGGTTAGAAAACTACATGAAGTTTTGCTTTATGTTTTGACAGTACAATCAAGTTGTATATTTTTAGAAGAAGACATGAATGCTGTCCCAACCACCTACGTTTTGGCAGAAATCCTGATGTCAAATCATTCTGATTTGTGTCAAGATTGTTGTTTACTTTGCACCATATGGAGAAAATTCAAATAATTTTGCTTTGTAATTGTTTGATAGTTCTTTCATATTTTGTAATATTAAGTCAGTGCTGTTCAAATGCTTAAGTTATATTTTAAGGGGAAAAGGTACAAAATTATTTGAGTTCTATAATCTGTTATCAAATTAGCCCCATTTTTTCCTTTCCTCAAATGCTGTTTAAAATACTGTCCACTCAAATATCAACTTGTTCTCTTTATGTTCTGTGAATTAGTAGAAGGATTGTGAAAAACCATTGATCAGACCTGATGAGATTACATTTTCCTGACATATTTTCCAAATACAGATTTTAACTATCACCATCATTTTCAATTAGATTAAAAGAAATAAATCAAAAGGAACAGACTAAAAAGTTCTGCAGTACTCCATTTCACAGAATTTGAATGACAATTTTAATTTCCAATTCATGCCTTATTAAAATGCTTTTAAAGTCCTAATCTCTCACAAGCAAAAAAAAAAAAAAAAAAAAAAAANTATCCCAAATCACAGTGAAATAAAGCAAAGAATAATGTGCTGAATAATAAAATGAATCTTTTAGGCAAATGCTTAAAATATCAATTGGATACTGCATAACATAAAATGTGTGTGTGTGTGAAACTTCTAGAGGTCTCAGGACAAATACTTGATATCAAACTCTGGTATTTGCTTTTTCTTATTCTAATAATCTGAAAACAATCCTTATGTAATATCCCGATTTCAGCCAAGGGTTCTACAGGATCAGGACAAATGCCCACTTATAAGATGCGTGCAGCTTGATTTTGTTCAGCCATCCTTTCATGCTTACATGCTAGGGGACTCATGCTCTGGTTTGACACAGTCAATGTGCTAAACTAGGCTTAGAGCTCTTCTGTTTCCCAGTGGCAGTCCTGGTTCATAGGGACCGCTCTGCTTGTCAGGGCCACTGAAGCACTGTGCATATCAATCATAATTTTCTTCCTCCCACCACCCTCTTCCCGTGCCTTCTCTGAAGTGCTGATAGAGGAAAACGAGGCCAAAAGCTGATGATATAGAGCCAACAGCCCACTCACAGACAGCATCTGGAGGTGTTCCCTCTCTAGAGAATTCAGTTGTTGACTGTTTAGGCCAATTTTCATTCTTTATATATGCTGCTGAGCATATAAAGTACAACAGAGGCAGAATAGAGCCAGGTCCATGGCCTGTTGTTACTGTAACTATATGAAACATTCTTGCTTTGCATTACAAAAAGGAATCTATAAGTCAGTACTTGAGGCAACATTTTCATAAAATGGCTGTTACTAGTAAAAGCTGAAGGATGGTTAATAATAAGAAAGTAGTTCCTCCAGTAAGTGGGCAGCCAAACACAAACCTTCCTTTTCTTGTCTCTGTATTCTTCCCTATTCCCCCTTCCACCTCTCTCCTTGCTTCTGCTGAAGTATCTAAAGTAACGCTTTTCAGGCTGCTCCTTTCCTGGCTCTCCCTGCACAGAAATGTCCCAAATGTGATTTCTCAGCTCTTCACATTGACATCTAGAATGCTGTAGACCTAAATGACTTAGGTCTACAAGACTTCCCTGCAGTTCAGCTGACATGAAATAATTACTGCTAGAGTTATTAATTTCAGACAGCTAAATCACATCACACTACCCAAAAAGTCATAGAGTCATCTTCTGTCAACAAGAAACAATCTTCAGTCCCTTACTGAGGAGCCCTGAGGAACTTGGCGTAGCTGTGAAGCAAATCCTGTTCGGAGTAGAAGTTTAATCCAGAGGACCTCCAGAGGTCCTTTTCCACCTGAATTTTTCTATGATTCTTACAGTATAGCTTTAACCTGGAAGACTGCCACTGACTATATGTAATATTAACAACATTATGCAAAACAGCAATATGGAGGGGGAGGACTGTTAAAAGGCTTGACAACTGCATAGGGATTGCACCAATTGTGCAGTCCTCTCCTTTTCAGAGTATTCAAATACAATTTAAAGTTAATTTTCCTAATACTGTTGTGTTCCCAGCATAGACATAATGACCTGCAGGCTTGTAGTTAGGAAACTGCAAGAGACTAGTTAAAATCTTTGCAGCTGTTGCATTCAGAAACATTTATTAATTTATAATTACTGAAGTACGCAATATGCCTTTTGTTGAGCTATTTTCAGCAGCCTTGAAAAACACGTAACCAAAAGAAAGGAGTTTAAGCTTTGAAGCCATTTTCCTTAGCCAGCTCCTATCTACAGCAGTTGTTTAATGCAAGGAAACATACTGTTTCTGTAAAGCAGATGCTATCAAAACCGAATGAGGATAAAAATATATTCAGACCAGAGACAGGAGGATGCTAGAACTCTATGTGTTTGAGGCAAAAATTATCCCCACAAAGACAGCAATACACACTTAACATTGTGTTCTTGTATAACTCAATACAAATGTGTATAGAACCTTCTTTTTTCTTTTATATAATCATAGGAAGAACTAAGGCAGGCTCAATCCCAGCTTAGCGGCACTGATATTAACAGGCGGATCTTGTTGCCACTTGAACCCTAATTGTGTAATGCTGTATTGGGTAGTAGCTGTTTATCTGAAGTTTACAGATGCAATCTATTGTGTTCCCTTGAAAGAGCAGTGGGAGGACAGCAGGAAGAAGTATGGTTTTTGTGTCTAGATTATGTTGGGATGGGGAGGGGGGAAGCCGTGGAATATTCATCTGTCCCTGTGAGGAAGTGAACAGGCAGATTTAGGAAACGTTTTTTTGGGCTTGAGACAGACAGGAGGAGGTGTAAAGCAAGAATCTGGGAGTCTGCAGTATAGTGTACACTAAGAAATGCCTGGGGAGAGTTGGGGCTTGGCACAGAAATAGTTTCTTACAGAAGCAGAGGGTTAACACAGTATTTGCTGGAACTAGAAATCTGATGAAGCCTCTTAGACTGAGAGCAGGGCTGGAAGAGACTGCGAAAGGACACAGCAGGTAGAAGGAAGTATGTTTGCAGACCTTTCTGTTTAAAGATCTTTGTCTCTAGTTGCTGTTGTACTAGCTTAGCATCCACAAGGACTTCAGGTGGTCACATTTAGGAAATGGCACAGGCAGAATCGTATCAGAAGTCTGGCCAGTTCACACAGAGGTAAGAAACTGTGTCAATACCTAAGATAACTGTATGCAAGTGGGTATATCTGGAGTGCTGTGTTGTGCCCTGCTAGCTGTGCCCTGGCTGTACCTGCACTACTATATCCATGGAAACAAGTCAGCATGTCACTTCTCCCACAGGTTGGGGAGTGACCAAAATTTGTGAGTGGGAATGCTGTCTTTGTGTGACCTTGTCCATGCTGTCAGAGAATAATGCTGAACCCTGCCTAAAGGACAGAAATTATCCATTTTTCTGGCTGAGTAAATACACGCCTTTGAATCATCCTATCATTTTTAAATGAATAAAAGCACCAGTTGTCCACATCGGTTACCTCTAGGCAGTACTGAGTGAGGTGAACATGCAACAGGTGTTCTTTCTCTCTCCAAACTCCTGTCTCCAATATGCATGTTAGTGAAGTTATTGTGTTTGCATTGTCATGTGATAAATAACACATTTCTCTGTGCAGGCAAGTGAAAAGAACAAAGAAACAGATTAGATCACTGTTCTATTACGAAGCCACATTATTTAACCTAGCTTTTTTCCTCATCTGTCCCTCAGAAGCAGGAAAAATCAACCCTGAAGATATCACTAGTCTCAGAGCTATTCAGAGGCTGCATCCTCTGAGCAACCATCTCAGTATGGAATGTGTTACAATAAATCACAGAAAGTGTGCTGAAAACATTTTAGTCATCATAATCTCTCAAATACACTTGGATTTCCGAAAAGAGCTTCTCCGAGGTCTGACAGTATGATTGTTTCACAAACTCACAATCTAAAGCTGACTAAAAGTGAGCTTCAGCCTGCTCCACCTGAAAGTCCAGTGTGACCCTCTGCTGTGCTTCATTCCAGAACACAACAACCTCTGGGCATACACACATTGAGCTTTGAATGTCATGCCAATATAGTGAACTATTACTGAGGGGAGTGCTTCGTACTGTCTTAAAATGCTCAGAGATGTAAAAAATAGGCAGTTTTATTATGAATATATAATTTTTGCAGAGGCAAGTATGTGTAGGTGCTGTCCTCAAAAAAGTTTAGGGGACTATAATAAAGAAGAGATGCACTCAAACACGTATTCCTTGAAAATAAAAAGAATTTGCTAGACTTGCTATATTGTTGTGGAAAAAAGATTTTTTGCGGGTAGTTGTGCTGCAACAGAAGTTACAAATGTGAAATAGGAGCCTCTAACTTTGCTTAAAAAACAAAAATCCTCTGGCATACATATGAAAGAGAAAAAAATACGGCTATAGAGGGTGACACTTAAAAGAGTGATGTCCCAATATTTGTCTTCTCAATTGGTTTCCTGAGACAGAAGAAAAGTATTGTTGATCACAATTAGCTAAAGCCACAAGCAAACTGAGTTGAGATTATTTCATTCTCTCCTAGGATTATTTTCTTTCCTACAGCCTCGGGAGCAGCGATGTTTTCCCATCTTTGTATGCATCTTGCAGATGCAACTATGTGGTGGGTTAGCCTTGGCTAACAGCCAAACTCCCACCCGGTGGCTCACGCATTCTGCCACCAGCACCCCAGTGGGACGGGAAGAGAAACTAACGGGAATGAGAAGCTTGTGGGTCAAGATAAATACAGTGACATTGCTTACCAGTTACTGTTACAGGCAAAACAGACTCAGCTTGGCAAGACAAATTTATCACCAATTAAAATAGATTTGGGCAGTGAGAAACAAAAAGATAAATGTTAAAACAAACCTTTTCCTCTCCCCTTTCCTGGGCTTAACTTCACTTCTTCAGACTCCTCTAACCCCACAAGAGACACGGGGGGGATGGAGAATAAGGGGTTAAAGTCAATACATAGTGGTAGACCTAGCCTCTCCTCCACACACCCTTGAGCCAGCATGGGCTCTCCATGGACTGCAGTTCCTTCTGGAACATCCACTTGCTCAGGTGTGGGGTTCTCCATGAGCTGCAGAGTGGACATCTGCTCCGGCAGGGAATAGTGCCACACACCTGTATATTACTTTTAGCTACCTTGCTCTTGGAGTAGGATCTACCACAAGTCAGCTGCCTAACACCAAGGCAGAAGCCATTAATAGGATCCCACGAAGTTCTCACGTCAGGGGATCAATCTGTTACCTGTGCTCTGCGGCAGGCACAGGCTATCTCTGCAAATATCTTCCGTAGGTCTGAAAACAAGACAGAGGAGAAATAGTGTATATGTTATGGCAAAGAGTAAAAGAGACAGTTTCTGAGGAATTTGGGTGCTGTTAGATCCTAGAGGACTTTCTTGGTGAAAATTTAGTTATCAGTGGACTTGAACTTGCAAGTAGTGAGAACAGATAAATAAAGTCCTTAAAAAGTGTTAAATATTTTTTCCTAATGAGGCACTTAACTGCCCAAGATCTAGCCTCTAGAACTCAAAATGAATGATGACTTCTTTATGTGGTTATAAACCAGAAGTTTGGAAGATTACCTTTATCTCTGTACTTAGTAACAATGACACAAAGTGTATTTCATTGTAGGGTATTCAGCATGATCTCAAATAATCATTGTTGGCTGATGTACTATAATGGCAAATGCTATGTAGCAAACTTAGCATTTCTTTACTGGAACAAAGGTTTGTTCCATTTAGGTAAAAGTGTTGCCATAACATGCTTAAATTTCTGCAAGACATTTAATGCAGTCTCACCTGCTTTTCTGCTAAAACAATGCTGTACACAGTCAGCCTGTGTTGTAAAAGTGGCTAAATAACAACTAATAATGAACGAGAACTAACCATTGGACAAGAATTATTCCAGTGAAATCTTGCCAAGGAAGGGTTAGTAGGGTTTGTTGAGTCCTGGCTTCTCTTTTCACATGCACAAAATCTGACAATCCTCTTCTCAGGCACTTGAAATTCCATTTGTGAAAGCAATAATGCTTGAGAACAGCTAGGTCTCCTTTTGAAATATAGTCCAGAATTTCACTGCTCAGATATTTGCTATGGACCCAGTTAAACGCATATATAGGTTGCTTTTATCCATTAGCTTTTATAATGGTTTTATCATCTAGGTCTTCTCTTTTCCTGGTATTAATGCTCCGCTCTATTTATAGACAGCAATTGTTCCAGTTAAGACTTCATTTTGCAACATTAGGAAAAAACAAGCTCTTTTTGTCTCCTTTAAAGTATAAATAGAAAGACAGGCTTTTATTCACTTGGTCAGTGAGACCTTTCCTCTGGAACACAGGGATACTTCCCAGGTTTAGGTGTGTGATCCAGTAGGATTTTGGTTCTGCATTGGGGTGAAATCTGGAGGTTCATGGCTCCAGTTCCATGTGTTTGCTTGGGAAGAAAATCAAGGTACACATGTGAAGTGAAACAGCAGTAACCTCCAACTGATCACCGTTTTAGCAAGGTGTAGGAAGAAAATGCTGTGGGGTGCCCATATCCACAGCGTAGACATAGTTTTGTAGTTCTCTGTACCTGCTCTGTTTTGCACGCCTATTTTTCAGCACTGATAGTCAGGAGTTTATCTTGCATTCCTGATGGGGTCTCACCAGTATCTTTTATAATGATACTAGTATTTCCCTCTCTTTCCTTGAAATGCTTTCCTCAGACATAATAGAATTGCATTTGCTTTCCCTTGTCCTCAATTTTCTTGATAGCTTGTAGTTAACCTGTAGCTAATTAGTTGGGATTACAGGTTCTGTGCTTTATCAGTTATTTCCACAAGGAAACTCCCAATTTACAGCTGAGATATGTGGTATTTTTCAAGTGCATCACCTTGCATATAGCGATACTTACTTCATTCCCATTTTCTTTATTTCAGTCCATGTGGTCATTCAGCTATTTCAGTCCTTCACAGTAATAGATCCAAGCCTACCATAATCAGTACACTCTACTGGCATGCACCTTTTTTATGCTACTGTCATTAATGAAAATATTGAAAAATATCAGTTTCAGGGCTGTTACTTAAGAAACTCCACCTATCGCCTTCTGCTGGCGATATTTATTATTTCAGCTGTACCTGTTGTATTCTCCCCTTCACTGAGCACCTTCCCCTTCCTGCAACTCCTGTTCTTCTAATTCTGATACTCATTCAGATATTTTTGAAAATAGAGTCCAAACAAGTGAGACACACATCCATCCCGTATTTGGTGTTTGTGAAAAAAAGGGGGAAAAGCGCACCAATGATCACGGTACATAGAAAGGTCAATAGAGGTCTGCCAGCCATTAAGTTGAAATCAGCTGTATAAATGCGTAATCTTTGAGATGCTGTTAACTTTTGTCTAAATTGCTTCTATTTTCTCTGACAGTGAGTTAATTCCATAGCTTAAACTCTACGCTGTATTTTAAGATACTCTTATTTTTTTTGCATTAACTGTGATATCTTTTAATATAATAATTTCATTTTCAGCATATAATGAATACTTTACTTCATCTTTCATATAACAGCTTGTTTATGTCACATCTAAACTGTCATACAGTTGTGTGAAATTCTGTATCAAGAGACTCACAGGTAATTCTAGGAGTCCTTTGGAAAGAACAGGCATGCGGAAGAGACAGATGATAAAACAATTTTTGTTACTATTTCTTTTAAAAAAAAAATCTGTAATTTGTTTTTGACAGGTGAGAGTTGTAGTCTTCTTAACTTGCATACAGTCGGTGGCCCTTTTAAAACCAGACCCACTTAGGTCAACTTAAAGTTTAAATAGGGAGATATTTGGGGTTTCTTAGGCTTTTTGTTTGTTTGTATTTCTCAGAGAGGTGGAAACTGATGAAAGGAACTATTTCAAAACACAGTTCATAATCAACTTGTGGAGCCTGCTGCCAAGATAATTAAAAAAAAAAAAAAAAAAAAGAAGCTTTTACTCAGATGAAGAGCTTGGTTGAAATCCAAGGCTGACACTTATCTATGAATTCATCTCAGCTACCCTCTGATTGTCATTTCATGAAGTCAAAGTCACTTACGCCACTGACGTTTGACAAGCACTCTGAGTTGCTCAACCTAATAGAAGTAATCCCCTAAGGGTTTTTCTGACTGCCCTCTCTATCTCACAGCTATCTGACAGACTATTTAGGCAGCTTTGAATGTTGAAATTACCTCTTAAACAATGAATAACGCAGTGGTTTGGATGCTCAGCTCTTTCACACATCTTTCTCTAGTGGGTAACCTATTTCTTAAGCAATTAACATCACCTCCAGAAGAAAAAATTCTCAAAACTGTGAATCCTAGTAAAAATGTCTGAAAACAGCAAGTACACAAAGAAAAGAGGATATATTCCTCAACATGTAATGAGGCAGCACATCTTACCACCATCCCAGAACCGTAGTATCTCCAGTAATCTTTGCCTTAGGGAACAGAGGGGAGATCAGAAAAAAAACCGCACGATATGAAAATGGATCTGGAAATGTTTTCCAACTAGTTTCAGTAGCTAAAGATGTTTTACTATACACTAAACACTAAATCTTCTACTGAAGTTACTTTACCAGTTACCTGCCTTCTGCCTTCAGTATCGGTTGGATTACTAAAAATTTTTTTGTGCCTATGACAGATGATCATACCCAAAATCATCAGAGAGATGTCCCAGAGTTCTGTCTGTTGATGTAAAATGCTTGTTTGGTAGCATCAGCCACATATGTCCTCATTCACATGGATTGAAATGCATTTAACTTCTGTAAGTACTGGCCTTATTTGTTCTAGCAGCATAGCCAAAGACAATTTGAGATTATATTCCTTCCAAAATGTAGCCATTACAGCTAGCATATTGAAGTTATTGTCATTGATTTTGGTTCTGTGCCATACTGGCAAAGACATTAGTCTTGAGTTCAGAAAGTTTGAGACTTACTGTTTGATATCATTTAAATAGCTTCCCTGAAACAATATTTTTAACTTTATCAATATTATTTTTCTTGCCTCAGCTCACAACTGCTGTACATGAGATTCCATTAAATATATAAGTAAACACATTTTCAACTCAGACTTATACAGATAAAGGAGACAGGCAAGTTATTTTATTTTCTTGCAACTGCATGTCAATGCAAAGTAAAATATGAATTCAACAGGTATTGAAGTGTACTTCTCTCTCTCTTGTACTCCTGCCACAATGCCCATTGCTCTTCTCTTCTCATCCTATCTGCTCTTGATCTCAGCTGCAGTATTGGCTAACACAGATACCAATAAAACAAAGTGTTTTGTTCTGAGAAGCCATGCATCTCTGTAGTAGGTAGAACTTTAGAAAACAGTTTAGTGCTTACAAAATACTGGCAATTGTGTACTAAGCCTACAGTGCCTTCATTATACTTCTAACAAACAGCACTGCAGAGCTTGGGGGAGAAAAAAAGGAAAATTGATGGTGCTTTTCCTACTGTATTTTAGAAGCCTGTATTGGCAAGTCTTTTAAATGTTGTTTAATATGGAAGGAGCCTGGAAGTATAGCTGAGCACTGGGGAGGAAAGTGCTGCTACTCAAAACCCAAACTAGAATTTCTGATATTGCATGTAGCTTCCCTGAGGAACAGGCAGCTTCTTCTATTTTAGAAAGCCAGATGGAATGGCTATATTTTTAGGGAATAAAAAACATTGTCTTGCATTGATTTTTTACCATTCTGGCCAAATGAGCAAGGTTGATGCTTTGAAAACATCAGTGCACCCCAGAGAATTTAGATTACATGCTTTTATGGGTATGAACTATGCTCCTGTTCCCTGTTTGTACAACTTCTAACAAGAGGGACCTTGGTTCCTAAGCACTGTAGGCATATTTGTTAATTAAATAAATATCCACTATTGTTTAGGTATTATAATTTCTGTAAAAGTTCAGGGCTTAAGGAAGGAAAGAGGTAATCAAGTCAGGAGGATCTGCAGGCCTGATCTACAGTTGTGAACACTCGATAATCACTAAACCACTTTCATAGCTCTACCAACCCCAGGATTACTTAGTAGAGCCTGTTAGACATGGGATCCCAGAAGTAAAAGAGAGAAACAGAAATAGCAGCTATGCTGTCTTTGCTTGTAAATTATTTTTGCTGGAGGAACTTGTCACAATCTTGCCTTCAATTTGAATGCTGAAGCTAACACAGATGTTGACTATGCTTGGTGATCATTCACGGTGACAACCACAGCGTAACCCTGCTTTGCAGGGAGCTAGTAGTTCTAATGCCGCAGATAACTTGCCTCAAATTGTAATTTCAGCTCTTTTATATGTAAAATAAGCAGAGCTATAACAAATCCTGTCACAGCCCATGCTTATTGGTCTGAGGATAAAAAACTGTTGAAAAAAAAACTGTGTTCTCTGCTTACTAAAAACAGCATTCATTTATTATCAAACCCAGCAGCAGGAAAAAAACAACCACTAAGCTTTTCACTGCAGGTAGCTCCATGAAGGTCATTACTATTCAAGACTAGCCCAAGTTCCTTCATTCACTCCAGCTGCCCTGTGTGCACTTCCTGTGTGTACTTTCAGAAGATAGTCTGAAGAAGGGAGGACCACAGGCATGTCATTACTACAATCCCTTTTCAATATCTTCCAGAGATGGAAGAAAAACATTTTGTAAGTGCAGGGCAAGAAATTCCAGAGGTCGTGGGCAGAACTGAGTGATGACTCTCACATGGTAGAGTCCATAGTGGCCGGAGAATTCATTTGCATGCTTAGGATACTGAGAACTGGAAGACATCCTGCCAGATGAAGAATCTCTTTTGCCCCAGGTTATGGGAGAGAACAGTATCTTGTCTAAGGGTCTCATATCAGTGATTTAGAGCAATAAACATCTCTATTGCAGAAATATACACTGAGAGTAACAAGAGGTAGCCAAGTGTGGGGATGAAGTGTGAGAGGTAGAGATCTATACATATCTGTCCATGAGGTGGGCTGAGAGTGGTGCTGTGACTGTTTTACTACAGTGCTATAAGAATGAAATTGAATGCTGTTACCTAAATCAGGCAGAGATTTTACCTTTGCTCATTTGTGTAAAAACGCTTAACTTCTTCCAGTGTGCAACTAAGATAAAAACTATCTCCCAAAGATCCCATCCTTAAGTGAGCTGACTGACCAGATGGGGAATATGGTCAGCCTGCTCTAGAAAACAGGCTGTCTTCCCTGTCTCTATCTTGGTTGGATTTACTAAGTGCCTGTAGAGCGCTAGAGCATAAGGACATGACCAGCTCTTGGCATCTAAGTCATTTCTGAGGTGTCCAGGGACATTAACTGGCAATGTTTTTGCTCTTTTTTGTGCCATTACCATCTTCAGTCCTGTTCTGTGCCTGTTGCTACCATGGGTAAATCTCTGTATCCTTTCAGTGATGTGCTAATGCCGCACAGCACACTATTTAGCTGAACATGGTTATCTTGTTTAGTACTGGAGTGTCTGTAGTGGTGATCACCCGTCTCCTGTAATGCTAGCTCTGGAATGGGAATCTTCCAGGTATTATGGGATTGGTTGGGCCTTTAGTGGGATAGGAAGATTCTCAGCAGTTTTGCAAAAGGGAAGTTTCTTGATGTCTGAACTGGCTGCCTTTGCTGTTTGCCGGAGTTCATGGTACATGCCATCTTCAGAAGTAGGGGGCAAGAATGTTTGCATCATCTTTTGGAAACTCCATGCTGTGAAGAGCAAACAGAGGAACAGGGAATGTTGTGGTGTAATGAATCACACATGACCTCCAACTACAGTACAGATGCCTAAGTATTCAAATGATGTTGATGGGACTTGTTTCACTTGGAATGAGGCCCTAGATATTTAAGCTAGTCTGTTGGACATTTGGGGTAATTTGCCACCTCTCTCAGGGCAGCTCCTCAGCATCTAGCTACATGAATCTCTTTGCTCTTTGAGCAACCCTATAGGGAGTTTGTTTCTGTGGTTAGCATAACAGTGAAAGAGCGAAAGGGATGTATTTTGGTAGCTAGATGGATCACTATGAATGTGAGGACTTCTGTATAACATAGTTCATGTGCTGTTATTAAAATTAATATTGTGCTTTAAGTAGAAGAAATAAGACTTTTTAATTTTTTTTTTTTTAATGCAGAAATACTAAGTACATTGAGTGTGTTTACTGCCTTATGTGCTTCCTTGGTATCCATACTAGACTCTCATCTTTTCTGTTTTGGATACCTTTCGAGAAATATGAAATCAGTGGTAGCTGCAAAACTAATAAGCAGGTAAATTGAGAAAGGAAAATCATGCTGGTATGCTTCCACTCAGAGAGATTCACTTTCATCCTCTTTTAGATGTTCAGAACTTCAAAGTGCAAATATAGTACCGTCTGCAGTTCTAATATAAGAATTTTAGTCTCACCTCTGGC
>VXAL01002718.1:316-15589 GCA_013399475.1 Chauna torquata
GAAAATGAAATTATAGCACATCTTTGCATACCAGTTTTGGGGTTCTTAACTTAAAGCAAAATAGGAAGCACTTTTTTTCATACTTATGAAGAGTCAGCTTGTGTGTTTTGGAAGGTTGAATCGGTCATCGTGAAGACAAGTGTATAAAAAGACCTTAATTCAGTAGAGAAAATGGTTTGTTTTGAAAGCAGCTGTTTGTCAATATAACATTTAAAACAAAGGTTTTAAAAAAAAGACAGTGGGCAGCTCAGGGTAGGAAAAAGTTGTATTGTGGAGAAAAAATTCAGCTGGGATGTATTACTGTAAGCATTAAGAGGATGTGCAATTCTGATTTATTCTTTTCCATCAGATCCAAGATTTGTAAAGTTGAACTCTTCCACACATTCCAAAAACTGGTGACGGGTATTTCACAAGAGAATCTACCAGACACTCTCCGGTAAAGAAACTTTCATAATATCTATAAGAACGAAAAGTTGTTTTCATGAAACTCAAGAATACTGTGTTGATACCAGAATCTGCCAATGAGTCTCACTTGAGATAAGTCCATTGTTAAAATCTGATACTTATCAAGTATATGCCATATCCTTGATGAGTGAGGAAGACTCTTCTTTTTGGTCTTTTTAATTGCCTCATTGGAGAAATATCTCATTAACATGAGAGACAGAAAAAATTCCAGGTGGTTTGTTTGTTTCGAGTTAAGGTTTTGGTGTGAAGGCTTGCTGCTTTTGGAAAGCGTACATTCTTTTCCTGATCACGGAGCCTTGTCCTTCTCTTGCAGTAGATGTGTCTTCTGGACACTTCTGTGAGCCTCTTCAACTTGCCTTGTCAGAAAACTTCTTTTTTTTTCCCTGAGTTAAAGTGGTCTTGTCCAAGAGCAGCTAGGGGAGGAGGAGAAGAGAGAGGGGTGAGAGGAAGTAGAATCTCTTCTAAAAGTGTGCTCTTAGATCACCTGCCTGCAGCACTTGATAGGGGTTCAAACCACCTATCCCAAAATGGCTCTGGGATTATTGATATCTCATTCTTGTTTAATAATTGTATTAAAGGCCACCTCTTTCCTTCACAAGAAGGAAGAGTTTGAATAACAATTTTTTTTACATAAGTCTAAGCTAAAATCTTTCAGCTAAGTATATGATGGAGTGAGAGCTAACGAGGTGAGGCTGTGTGTAGGGCTCTTTCTGCAATATGCATGTTATGCAGATGGAGACTTTCTGGAAAGAAGAGCAAGAAGCTTTTATCTGAGGAAGCCATACTTGAGGATTTCATTTAAATTATTAGAAACAAGTGTGGATTTTCAGACTGGAGTTTCTTGTAATAATCATCCAGTCTGACATTATATTAAAGACATTACATATTTGGTGGTATTTCACCTTGACTCCTACCGTAGGGCAAGGGCTCATGTTTAGAGAAACATACCTCTCACTTTGGCTTAGAGATTCTTCTGAGTGATGTAGAAGGTGCCAAATCTGTTGCTTTGGAAGGTTTATTTTATTTTAGTCTTACTTCCAGGTATAATTTCACCACCTCTGTGATGAAATTATACTGGATGTGGAGCTAATTTAACTGCTTGTAGCTGCTGATGGGGATGGTTCTGCAGTGCTCTCTGCTGACAGTGGCTGTACATTCCTGTTTCCTCCCTTGTATTAGTAGCACTTCTCCAGCCCCATGATGAGCTGGTTCAACTAGCTAGTGTGGCAGAAAACATATTCCTTGTCTTCTGTATTTTCTGTTGGACTGGTAAGCTGAATTGGCTCCTGGAAAGCTAAAGGAAATAACAGAACCCATGCAAACAAACAAAAAGAAAAATAAGTGGAAGGTATGTGTGGCCAGAAGCAGGGGAGATAGGCCATCTCTGCCTTTCAGTGGCACCAAGACATTAGGTAAGATGAACTTGGTCAAAGTAAGTACACCCTGAATCTTTAATTATTAGATTTTGCTTTGTTTTGAGTTTTGTGAATAAAAGGTTGCAGTTATCTTCTGTGTCTGTAAGAAGTGTCTTTAATTATTTAAAAGCTCTGATGTCAACACGAGCCATGTTACTGTTGAAATAGTTTCAGCTGATGCTGCATGGAGAGGTGTACTTTCTTCTTAATTCAGTTTTAAATATAAAATTATCACCTCTTTTGAGAGGGAGTTGCTTCTCGCTTATTTAGTCGCTGTAATTTCCTCAGAATAGAGCATGAACTGATGCAGAGTAGTTGACTCATTGTGCTGATCGTGTGCTGCTTACATAAAGTCACTTCACCTCAGGCCTTTTCTAGACTTCAGTGGCTTTGTAATTTCCTTTGACTTTTTTGTCCTCTACCGTTTTTCTTTCTGGGCTTTTCCTGACAAAGTCCAGCTGACTTGCAGATGTGGCATCATTTTTAGGCTGTGCAAACTCAGTTTATGCAGTAGAGGTGCTAGCTCACCAGTCAGCTTGTTCAGTTTTCCTTCTGAAGTCTTCCTTTTTCCTACTCTTCAGTTAAAAAGCAAAACAAAAAATCTTTTTGCTTTGCTGTTTCCTTCTTCTTCCCTTCCCCTTTCTGCACAATATTCTGATGTTTTCTTCATTTTTCTTCCTTGTAGTTTGAATTTTAGTAGACTTTAATAAGAAATTCCACGCTTTCAAAGTGTTTCCTCTGAACTCCTGTGTATCTAACTCTTACTCAGTTCTGTTTTTTTCCTTTCTATGCAAATGTAGCCTGTTACCTCCTCCCGCAGATGGTTGGCTCCTGTGCTATGCTGTCATGCCATTTCCGTTTCACGCTTTGCCCCTAAATTCCTTCCCTGTCTTTTCTAGTCCGCTTTTTGGTCTCTTGCCTCCCATTCTTTCTGCTCCATCAAGGGAATCTCATTCTGTAGTCCTTTGCAATTTGCTAGAGAGCTTGTCTTGGTGGTTGTGGGGTATATTAGGACAAGGATCATTTACTTAACCCTTCTCTTATTTACTGTTGTCCACTGTTAGACCTAGGATATTGGGGCAGTTAAAGCTTTACATGGAACTAATACAGTGATTATGATGTTCTTTTGTTTTCTTCTTTCTTGTATGTAAACCTGCTCCTCCTACTAAAAAGCAAGTCCCTTCCTTTCTCTTTCATTCTTCGCATCTCTCCAGAGGATCAGTGTGGGCACCGTTAAATTGAAACAGGCTGAGAGCCTACTCGAGGCAGAATTTTGCTGCTCCTCATGAAAAGCAAATTTAGGAATTTGTGGTGGTGTAGCTTAGCTAACATGCAAAGTATAACATTAGTAGTTGCTTCTTTCAGATCTTAAATTTATTTGCTTTCAGCTGAGGAGGATGAAGAGGTGTTTGGCTGGTATTACCTACTTCTTCACCAAGATCCAAATAGTGCTCTGTTGTGCTGTTCCATTTTCTTCATTTTTGATTATCTCTGATCTCTGTCTTCTGTGCCTTACTTAAATCCTTGCTCATCTCTCTAGCTAGACTATCTAAATTGTTATTCTCTTTGTTTATAACTTCTGATCTCTGCCTGCCATACTTCCGTTTGACACCCTCTCACATGTTGTTTGGTGTTAATGTTTGAAACTACTAGTACATAAATCCATCTTTTTTTTTAAAAAAAAAAAAAAAACTGCAGCCAGTTGCTGCCTCATTCAATCCTCCTGCTTGTTTCGTCTACCTGCTGCATCAATTTCATGTTTTCCATGCTCGTTGTTAAAGGAATGATATGACACACTGTTTGGCTCTGTTGTGCCGTTGCTAATCTGAATTGTTATGTGAAAACCTCTGCAGTTTTAATGTTGTTTGCAGAATGGTGGTGTTATGTGTGGCAAAGGAGTTTTCTTGCTTTGTTGTTTTTTGCCTGCTGGTAGAACCATGTTTTGTTCATCCCCTGAGGAAGTCAAAGCCTTCTTTTGTGGCATCCTTTCTACAGAGTCAGCAGGCATTGCAGTTTGTGCAAAGTGTGGCTGGCTGCACAACCCTTTGTGTGAAACTAAGGGATACTTTGCAATATAAAGCTGGCCTGAGTTTCTTGCTGGGCTTGTTAAATGGATGGCTGATCCTCTTTTCTCTTAACTGTGATATGTCCTGACTACTTTTTAAGATTGTGCTTTCCTCCTCCTTCCCATTCAGTCTGCATTATGGGTGAATACAGTTCCAGCAATGCCTCATTGGGGGGGGGTAGGCTGTTGTACAGGGTAGTGTGTGTACTAAGGATATGAGGACTCTGGGATGGCTAAGATTTAAATATCTAAAGAACAGAACGTTCTCTTGAGTTTCATGTTTAAGATGCTAACAGAATCAGGCAAAGTACGGTTTCTTGGCACCCTGTCATTAGGGGTTCACCACTGATTTTTATATGCTGAAGATTTATGAGCTTTTGTCCTCTTAGATGTGATTCATTTAATTTTTTTCTGTAAGATTAATGTTTTGGTCAGTGCCTGACAGTGTGCAGCAGTGTATTGCTTTTCTCCATAAGCTGTCCTGCTTGTTAGAAGAATCATTTCTGCTCAGTTTTGCATGTGGCTGAACATATGAACCTTTTTAAGCATACTGGTGATTCTGTAAGGCTTTTTCTGAGTGTGTGACATCTTTCGAATGAAATTTTGCATCTGTGGTTCACCTCTAATGTCTCTGGCACACAGTTATCAGAAGCCCTCTGCTTCTCTCCTATGCAGTAGTCTAGGGGTAAGACTGAAATAGTAAAGGGAAACATAAAAGGAATGTAGACAGGCAGACCTAGATAGGCTGGCGATTGTATTATTGTACAGGACTGCCTGGGGCAGCAGACGAGTGTTCATTTCTGCCAGAAAAAAAAAAAGTCACAGGTTCTTCATTACAAATTCTTGGAGTCTTGGTGGCCCAAACATAGCTGAGATACAGTCAAATCATGTGGCTCTTTTGGCAGATGTAACGTACTTCAAATACGAATGCATTCTTCCCATGTGTATATATACTTTGAAAGTTTCTCATAAGCCTAAGGCAGAAGTTGAGCATTAATTAAATAAATCTGTTTCGTTTGGGCAGCTCTTTGAGGAAGCTGTTCAAAATGCAGCTTTCTGTCGCATCTGCTGTTAAATCTTGTAGCAATGTTGCCTGCTTGGAGAATGAGACCCCAAGAGGCTGCAGGCGTATGTGCTTTTGTAACTGCTAAAGTGGGGTGAAAATACTGAGCTGCTTCTCACTGCACAGCCTGTTTTCATGCTAGCTGTGTTTTCCTATACTGTAACACTGTTCTACTGTAACAGTTTCCTAATGGAGATCTGTTGGAGTAATCTAAGTTAGAGAAATCCCGTATGTGTTTTAGTTAAATTGGAGCAGATCGCTGGATATGCATTGAAAAGCCATTGATTTGCCAACAGATTCAGGAAAAAGAGCAACATTTATCAAGGATGAAATGATGAACAGCTAGGCATCAGTCTTGCTCTTGGCTTAGTGGCTGATGGGAAAAATGTGTGTGTGTGTATATACATATGTGTATACATAACAGCATCCACAGCAAATCCAAGGAAAACAGGTGTTTCACCTTTAACAAGATTGAGCCAGTCCAAAAATCTGTTCTATAGCTCTCTTTTGGTCTTCGACCATGCTAGATGTTGACCTAGTAAGTACAAGTAGCTGTGTTTTGAAGATGTAAAGAGCATCTGATTTTAGGTGTTCTAAGGTGAAGGACAAATATAAGTCATTAGATGCATTTATAGTGAAGAAGGGCAGCGTCAAAATCTGAAACATGTTAGAAGTACTTCAAGTATAGCAAGTGTGGTAGCATAAGAGTTTCTTCCCAAAGGCTGAATCAGTTATCATCCTTGAGTATAAGCATACACCTTGCTCCTTAGAGAATAGTCTTGAGGTGGAGGGGGAGGTGCAGCTGGCTCGTACCGTGTCTCAGAGGACCTGCGAGAGGAACAGCTAGCCTACGCTAGAGATTTGAGGGAGCTGATTAAGGTCTGCAGTCCTTCTTGGACCTGTGTTGTTTCCTGAATGCTGCTTATGCAGATAATTGCTGGTCTTTTACCTCTTCAGTGATGCTCCTAAAGCATGATGCACCACTGATACTGGGGTTCTGTGACTGTTCCATTGAGCAGGTGGAGGAGAGTTGCAGTGGGCCCTTCCAAAGACCTTGCAAAAGCAGCTCAGTGGTTAGTTTCCCAGTTTGAATAATGTGAAAGAGGTAAATAAAAGATAAATGGATTAGCTATGGTGAGTGCAGGCAGGCTTGTAAGAGTGTTTAGAAGAGAAGTTGTGGATGCCCAGTCCCTGAAAGTGTTCAAGGCCAGGGTGGATGGAGCTTTTAGCAACCTGGTCTAGTGGGCCCATGGCAGGGGAGTTGAAACTAGATGGTTTTTAAGGTCTCTTCCAACCCAAACCATTTTGTGATTCTGTAAGTCTCCCACATTCAGCAGTGGCATAGACTGGTTCTCTGCTCTAGCACTTTCTGAACTTAAGGTCTGCAGGATAGATAATATCTCATAGTTTGCTGTGGATGTCACAGTGTTATGGAAATACGTTTATAGCAGAATGCTGAATGGCTGCATTATAGCTTCTGGTGGTCTGCTGTTCTGCTGTGTTGGGTGGTGGTGATGATTGTGGTGCCTTTAAGCATGCAAGTTTGTTCTGGAACCTACTGCAGTGGTTCTCAGACTTTTTAGATTAGGATCCCTGTAACAGTTTGGCTCTTCCTCTTTCTTGAGGAAGGTCACGTTGCCTATGATCTTCTGTTCATATTGGATCAAATGTTTAAGCATTGTGCGTCTCATGGCTGACACCGTTTGGTGAAGGGAGAATAAAGAGGCTGGGAAAGAAATGGAAAGGAAAGAAGTCTTGATGAAGTTGTTTTAGAGGTGCTTGTGCGCTCTCACTTGTTGTCAGATACCGTGGACCTGAATTTCCCTGTTTTAAAAATCAATGGAATAATGCAGTCAGCAGAGTGAACAGTGGTTCTGCTGAGATTGTGGGGAGCCGTTGCTACATGAGGAAGGGGAGCAGAGCACCAAAACTGAGTCTCTTATGCTTTAGGGAGAAGATAAAAAAATATTTTCTCTTTTGTCTCGCTCTTAACTGTTATTTTGTGTTGGAAAAGAAAAACTCTTCTTCCCTATTCCCTCCCCCTCTGGCCAGCAACCATATATCTGTTCTGAAATTTTTTCATTGTTGTGCATTTTTTGTCAGGATGAAGACTCTAAAAACCTACTGGGACTACAAGGAAGCTGCATTAAATTATCAGGAAGCCTGGAAAGTGCTGCGTAGCCAAGCGCTGCTGGGCTGGGTCAAGAATGCCCAGGAATACCTGCATTTCACGTGAGAATAAAAGCAGCTGCGTAAATCCAGCAATAAGCCCTGGAACATAGCGGATACCTCTGCTGCTCAGGGGCCAGAAAAGATGTCCTCTAGTTCCTGTCCCATCAGGAGTCAGAGAAGGAAAGTAATTTAGCAAATTCCTTATTTTGGTTGATTTGAGACCACCTTTTTATTTAAATATAGAGAAGGATCATTGCATACTTAGCTCTGAGCTGCATGAAACAATGTGCCTCCATACAAAGGAAGCAGTGATGTGCCTATCATCTGTTTTCTGAGGATATGATCTATCAGACATAGTCTGCAGAAATGGAAGTAATATCAACTGAAATTGAAGCAGTGCTATGGAAGAAAGGCTGTCATTGTAAAACTTTAGTGCTGGTTTTCCTTCCACTCTTCATAATACTGTGATTGTTTTTGTGTTGCTGGGACAACTCTAATGTATAGTAAGTAGTATTTTTATAACTCTTGGCTCTCCTTGTTTGGTGCCTGGAAGAATTTTCCATCTCCTCCAAGCCCCGTTGCTCCTAACTGGAAATAATAGTTCTGTTCAAGGGTCTTTTTCTGGAAGTCCTTCGTAGAAGCCTCTATTACTAAAAGTAGCCAAAGCAGAAACAAGAGTGCTGGGGAGAAGACTGTGTCAAATAACACTGCTTATGTTATCCTGTGCATCTCTCTTAATTTCAGGACTTTGCCAAATACCCTTTCAGCTGCTGTGCATCTGTGGGCAGGAAAGAAACCTCCTGAATTACTTGGTTCAATCTTGTGCAATTCCAGCCAAACATTTGCCTACTTTTCAGTGTTTCAGGCGCTTCCCCTGCCCCCCCCAGTGATACGTGGTTCACTAAAAGCAGGGATGCCTTAGCCACTTATGTCAGTGTTTCCTGGCAAGCGTTCATTAATAGCCCAGCAAAGGTGGAAACACTCTGGTGGGGACTGGAAGTAGTCTCTAGCAATCTTTGCCTTTATGTTTTATTACCAAATAACATCTTCATGGCAAAAAAATCCACATTGCTAGCTGGGGGGGGAAACAATGAGTAATCCTCCTCAAACTTTCTGTCCCAATTGTTGCCTTCTGTGAGCAAGTTCAAGACTGTATAACTACTACTGAGCATACTCCCTTTCTGTACTTTTTCTGCTGTAACCTGCTAGTCCTAAAATATTTGGACAATGCAATGGCACTATGAAAGAAGTGGTTAATTTGGAACTTAAGAATTCTTTAGTTATTTGAGTTTTCTGTTCTTCGGTATCTTACTGTTGTTTTGGATTTGAAAAATGGGCACAGCAGTTCTCAAAACAGCCCTTACGGTCAACCTGCAGAACTGCATATGGGACTGAACAGAGTAGCAGAGATCGTGTTACAGTACGAGAACTGATTACAGCAAATCTTCTTGCTTCACACTTGGGTTGACTTTTCAAATAAGAATAACGATCTATTTGTTGAGGGAGTAACAAAGAACTTGAATTCTGTGCGTGTAAGCTTGTCCTCTTAAATCCAGCACTGACATCCAGAAAGACCAGTTGAATTGGTGAGGGGGGAAACATTACATGTGTTTGTAGAGGGTGGGGGATTATGGAGAATGGTGACTTGCATTAGTCATCGGAGGCTGGAAGATGGCCAGCTGCCGCTGCAGGTGGGCCACCTGGGTGAACTGCTGAAGAGAAATGGTAGCAGTTACCAAACTAAGCAAATAGCATTCTGAGGGAAGAGTCCTGTAGCGTAACTAAAGAAATAACCAGTAAATTTCCAGGCTCCTGAAATTTACTTTTGTCCTTCCCTGAAATCTTGAAGAAACTATTCCTTAGCATACCTAGTTTCCCTTTGTTAATCATCGATAAAGTCTGTAGTGAACCTGCCGACCAGACTGGAATGTTCCCAGTTCCTGTCTAGCTGGAATATTAAAATAGGTTACATAAAGCTAGTTGTTCTGTAGTCTTGGCATCAGGCTAGTTTTCAGACGAGCAGTTATATGATGTGAAGTCTTTCAGCTCTTTCCTAAAATTGGAGCCTTGCAATTAGGAGTGATCCCAGTAAGGTTTTCCTGTGCATTTGTAAAATACTCGTGAACTGTAGACTGCTGCTTTCTCCTACTTGACAGGCTTAAATGCAGTTTTAGAGGTGCTGAACACTAATATTAATCTCATTTTATTTATGTCTAGAGTGAGTCGATGAATACGCAGAGAGGGAAAGAGCTAAAAGAAAGCAGCATTTAAGAGTCGGGGGCTAAGCCTGCAGGATCTCATACTTGACTTGATGGCACTTCTGGGATTGAAAATAGGTGTTTAAATGCTGCAGCCGATGAATTACAAAATGTCAGGAAATACTATAGGCAGAACAGCTCCAAAAATTAGAAGGCAAAGATGCAGAGAGATGACAGTCTCTGCTTTTGGAAGAGGTAGCATACTAAACTTCCAGCATTGTCTGTAGATCTTTGGAAGAATTGCTCCTGGAAGGTAGCAGTTGACATGTTCCAGTCTTGTATCACTTACTCCTCCACATTGCAGTAGCTGACATGCTGAAAAACAGAGATAGGTAAGGTGTATGGAGGACAGTATGAGAGTCTCTGCTGCAGGGGAGCAGGTTGGAGGGAGTGAAGTGCCCATGGTTTATGGTTAATGAGGACAACCAAACAATTGCTAATGGGAACAGCAGAGTTTATGAGGGCAGTGGGATTCCCAAGGCGTGTGTAAAATGCTCTACAGAGTGTCTTTGTATTGGCCAGATAGATGCTTGGCTTTCCCAAACTAGTATGGGGACCAGTCGTCCCTATTTGCCAGAACAAAGAAACTGTGATTCTTAATTTGTGTGGGATGCCTTTAACAGCTTTGCTATTGGAGAAATTGTTCTATTCTAAATCACAGTAAGAAGGCTGGGCAGACAGCCCGTTCATTTTTAAGGAAGTCAAAAACAGAGCATAAAAACAAGTGTTTGTCCAGGTCTTAAAGTAAACTATCATCCATTTGAGTTTGAAGCTGCAGTTCCATGAGACTATGTGGTTGCATCCTTCTACCCCTGCAAGAGCAAGGTTCTCATCTTGGCAGTGTGCTTTCACTGTTCACCTCACAGTGGCTGGAGCGCTTACTGTTCTGAATACATTCAAAGTAAATGGAAGATGATTCAAATTACTGTCTTTGTGGAGAAACAAACCATGACCCCAAAACAAGGTAGCTTTTTGCTAGGAGTTGCCAGTTTTGCAGTTAACCCAGCAAGCACGAGCAAAGGAAGAGCTAGGGCTGTGCTGCTGTGGGTGCAGCCAGGCTTCCGTTCAATGTTTACAAACTACTAGCTGGTTATGAAACCAGCTGGGAGAAATGCTTGAGGCATAAGTAGGAAAGTAAAGAGCGAGTTCTTCTGGTAAACTACCCTTGATAAGGAGGAAAGAAAGATGTTAGAGTAAAATTGCCAACCAAATGCAGTTGAAGGTTCTAACAGTTCTTTCTCAGAGCATAACCATCCTGAGAATCCGATAGCATCATTACAAGAGCATTGCAGCAGCAGTGGTTTACAGATGGAAGCAAGATAATTTTTGAGGAAAGACCATCTAAATTCATCTAGTATTTGTTTCTTTTTACCAAAGATGACATTTCAGGTAAGCTTAAAAATAGGTAGTGTAGAAGTGCTGCTGTACGAATGGTGAGATGTCTATTCCATTTGTTCATTATTTGTTCAGTGTATAAATTGAGAAGTCTTCTCAGTCCTTAAGAGTTAACAGAAAGGTAAGACCATATGGGACCCAAATGTCCTAGACAAATGCTTTTAATCAATTTACAAGAGAGACTGTACTCTCTAAAGGGGAGGTACGCGGTTCGAAAGAAAATCGCTGTATGTTTATTGCCATTTTAAGTACATCTGCAGATGCAGAGTTGCTGCTGTAGAACCATTATCCCTACATTCGCTCGAATTACCTGTGTACCTGCGCTCCTAAATCTAAACCAGTGAAAAATTACAGAGAAGTTAAGAGAGTAATTTCTTGGTTTTTAGAGGCTTATGAAGGGTATTCCAAAAGTCACCTGAGTCATAACATTGGGAATAAAACTTCATCTTTTCTTGTTTTGGTTAGATATATTCGTGATAGCATGTAATTAGCTTTCTTTTGCAGTTGCAAGGGCTAAGGTACATTTTACTCTTGTTAACAGCTAGCAATAAATACTACTTAATCTCATAGATAAACTTTGACGTTTCAGCTTAAAGGAAACATTTTTCAGCAGAAAAAGGTATTAAAAATCACAGCTGCAACCACTTAATTCTGAATCAAAACTTCTGTTTAGACTAAAGTAATACTAAGTCTATGGAAAGGATGGATGGAACGGATTCTGGAAAGAAACACTGACAGAATGTTTACTAAGACATTGCTATACATTGCAGCCCTATTTCAAATAATGAAAGGCTTACTGAAATCAACAGCATATTCTCAGATGCAGTAAGCACAAGCAGCACTGTTACTGTGACAAGCCCCAATAATACTGTATATCAGCGTTTCACAAGCTCCTGTCTCCTTTGAGGAGTCATTCTGCCAGCACCTCTGAGACCTGTAGAGCCAAACATAATTCTAGGCATAAGGTGGCTTCGTGGGAATTTGGGTCTAGTATGAATTTGATTTAAGCTTAGAAAGCGATAAATTTCCAGTGTGTCTGGAAACATTTTAAAAACTGAACTCTTCTACCCCATTTAGCATGAAAATTAAGTAAAACTTTTATTAAGAATCTAAACTGTAATTAGTGATTCCTTGCTGATACACAAAGTCCACAGCAATGCTACTTTTCCAAGCCAGTGTCGTCCTTTCATATCAGAGCATGAACTCTAGTACTGTGAACTTACATGGGGTTTTGTTTGTTTTTGCAGTCTCATAGTTCAGAGCCACAAGTTTGCCTCTGACTCTAAGTAGAGGTAGCTGTGTAGCTCTGGTAATCCCATTTGGAAGGAAGTTGAGAGCCTGATGAGTAACAGCTTTTCTGGTTTTATGACAAAGCCTCTCTATTTTTACTGTGCTGTGCACGTGCTTTAGCAGTAGTGCTCATAAAGTAGATGAACTGATCTTTAACTCTTGATCTTGCATGCAGCATTTCTAATTCTAGTTGTCTTTTTCAACTGAGTAAAGCTGTTTTTTCCCCATACTCGGTTCTGTAATGTCCTTACAATACCTATTGAATTTTTGCTTGGAAAGGACATGTATATTTACATAACTACCTGTAACACAGCTAATGCTTGTTTTTTTCTTTTTTTTTTAAGAGCTGCTTGTGCAACTGGTTTAATCTGAACACCTTACCAATTATTTCTCTCTCTGCCATAAGTCATGTACAAATTATTCCTTCCAGTTCTCCAGCTCTCTGGCTCCCTAGTTGTATCATTCTTTCCTCAAGATGCCCTTTCCTTATATGATATGCTTTGTCACCTAGGTCCTGCTTTCCAAAGCCCATGGTATTTACTCTTCCATTGGTAGCCTGTGTGCAGGCCTGGCTTTTCTCCTGTTTAGATCTAATAGTTTTGAATCTATTGGTCTTAAGAACCTACAGATAGCTCCTTGTTTTTTCCTTCTATCATCATCAGCATCCTAAATGCTGAGAAACTGTACAGTGTCTAGTAAATAATGCAAGCAGCTGTATACTATCTAGTAAATATGATATACAACTTTCTGGTCAAAGTGAAGGTAAAGAAACGACAACGCTGTCTGTTTGTGGTAGGAATTTTTATTGTACTTCTTTGTTAATTGAGAAAGAGGAACATACTATCTCAATTCAACATGATCAGCATCTTGCTACTGCTTAGGATAATCTAGCAAATCCAGTGTTCCGAATACTAATTTAATGTTTTTATTTTTCATAAACTAACACCTTAAAACAATAAATGTGCATTCTTTTTTCCATGTTTTAGTAGCCCAACTACTTCACTTTATTGTTTCATCAATGTTATTAAATGTATCCCCCAAAGGAGCGAGGCTCTGGGAATTCATAGCCATGAGAAAAAACACACAAAAACTTTTTTTTAATAATTTAACAGTCTAATAAAACAAGACCTATCAATATATTAGGAAATAAATCCAGTTACAATTGCATGTATATAGAAGGAACTTCTGTGGATGTCAGAACAGAAAATGATCAGCTATTTACAAGATACACAGCAGGATGGTATAGTAGCCAAGACCCATCATTCAGAAACCAAATGTATTCTCCCCACTGTAGGCAACATACAAGAATCCATCTTCATCCTTCTCCTTCTCATAAAGTTGTCCCATAGTTAAGCTTGAAGGGGAGAAAAACGAAACAGCTTGTTTGGATCATGACAGTTGCAAATGGTAATAGAAACTCACATAAATGAGGATTAGTAAAAGATAAAATTTTTAAGTTTGTGTGTAAATCAAAATACAAAAACGAGAATATATGAAAAGCAGTTGGCTCCTGAGTTCACAAAATGATCCTGGGCTCTCTGTGAAGCACTTAGGTTTCTGTTACTTTTGTACTTAACAAATACCTCTAACAAAATGCTTCCTTATTTTACTGGAAATTAGTCACTAGATGTATTTCAGTTTCTGAATTGCATGTCATCGATGCTGTGACTAATAGCAAGATTAAGAGCCTGATAGCATCTTCTTTGAAGGCAGCTGCATTGAAACCTCACTTCTTGTGTAAACAACCTCATCTCCCTCCATGTGCTGTTCAGAGGGTCTCAAGTTCATCAAACTTAGGCTTTTTGGACTGTTTCTTTGAGGTCTAGGTTGTTTTGGGGAGTTGAAGCTTGTTTTCTATATTGTTAAAAAGCAGTGACTTAATAGTGCTACTAACAAAATGTGTGGGCAATAAATTCCAAATTAGCTAGAAATTACTGCTTTTTCAGTGGATAAAGTTTTGAACATTTGGACAATTTATTATTTTTTTTAACAGAATAGGCATGTGGCCCTTCACAATCTAAGTAGTCTTCAGTGGGATGTCTGTATTTTGAAAACAAAAACAAACCCAAGGAATTACTTGGCCAGTACAACTGCTCCAACCATCTATGAACCACAGATGAAATAGGCGGTTGACATCAGTCAGTTGCACAAATGACGCTTCTTCAGCTCACCTTTATCTGATTTCCCAAGAGTGTTTGAGAAAAGGCAGACTGAATGTGAGTGATAGGGAAAACAATCATGGCTTTTTACCCATGAGAAAGGGGTATCACATGAGAGGAGCTGGTAAGAGTTGCTGAAATGGAAGGAAATTGGTAAATAGTAGATAAAATTCTGGATAAGGAGAGAAGGATGTCAAGAGTTAGTAGTCTATGCAATAAATTTGGCCTACAAGAGGGGTAGAGCCACTGACCAATTAGATTTTCATCTGTTAACAAAAATTAACTATTTTTGCATTAACTTGAAGTTTCAATTCCCTGTATTTCCAGCAGAGATGCAAGACCTCATCATTAATATGTGAGATGAGGCAATGTGCCCCTTCTTTTCCTTTCCTGTTTGTTCCTAGCAGTTCTACAGCACTAAGAAGACGGCACTAAGGCACTCCTAATACTGCTGGAAAAAAGCAAGCAGAAAAAGGTGGTCCTCACAGGTTCTTACTATCATGAATTAAATAAAAATATTTCTCGCTGAGTCTGGACAGGTTACTTGCAGGTACTATTACACAGGTAAGGGTTAATAAGAATAAAACTGCGTCTAAGCCATGTAACATTATGTACTATTTCCTCAAATATTGTTAAAATAGCTTGTATAGTAAGCTGTTGTAGTAGCTGGTTCTGCTATATATTATTCTATACGTAGCAGACAACCATTGAAACTTATTCCAATATAAAAGCAATGTGAAAAACTTTTCTATAGTAATTTTGCATTTCATAGAATCATTTAGCCTGGAAAAGACCTCTAAGATCATCCAGTCCAACCTTTAACCTAGCACCGTTAAGTCCGCCATTAAACCATGTCACTAAACTCTGAATCCAAACATTTTTTGAAGACCTCCAGGGATGGTGACTTAACCACTTCCCTGGGCAGCCTGTTCCAATACTTCACAACCCTTTCAGTGAACAATTTTTTCCTAATATCCGACCTAGCCCGCCC